>OY979703.1:51934362-52266657 GCA_963855925.1 Inga laurina
CTTTGAAATGTATAATGGCTTATTCTCGTGATTGTTCGGATGAGCTTGTACATAATAAGTCCAAACCACTTTCGTAAAATCAGTTTAAATTCCCAATCTCAAGACAGAATTCGAAGCTATAGTTGAGTGAGTTTTTCAAAATAATTTTTAAAATCTTGCGGAAGCATCATTCAGTGGTTCACAACTTCATTACTACTCATTGACTCTCATCTTTATTTAATTCAATCAGAGTGATTCGCTGCTCATTTAATTGGCCAGATCATTCCTCTGCTCATTCTTGTTCATTTATTTGCATATACAGGCAATGTAGCCATAGGGCTACTAAAGTGCCTAAACTCATTACAAGTATTTTACATATATCCCTACCTTTATTTTACCACTATATTCATCTCATACAAAATTCTTCTCTGTTCCTAGCATAACTTCTGTGTTCACCTATCTATATGGTTGGTAGGGGAGAATGAGATTTGAGAGAATCTTAATAGGAAATAATTACTATGTTGCATACATGATAGATGCTATGTGCATGACATGTTAGCTTTAACTAGATGCATGCCCCATAATGACATTTCTGCATGCTTAATGTTTCATGTAATATCACTATGGTCATAGTATAAACAGAAATAGAGCTTCATTAATCAAACATATGCTCTACACAATCAAGTAAAGAAATCACATATATCATTACACAAGCAGCAATATCAACTACATCCAAATAAGGTAAGTTTCCTACTTCAGCCGAAATTCACCAAATTAAAGGCAAACATAAATGGTTGCTTGCTTTATTGGTCAAATGACCATTTTGACCATACATTTTTTCTCTTTTCACACTTGTACTAAATCTGCCAGAACTTTCATCAAACTTTGAAAATTCATATCTAATTGTATAGATGTCCAATTGGTATGGTGCTAAAGGCTATATGACAATTATTGAGTCTATTTTTAGAGAAAAATATAGCCTTTAGCCAACTGGAAGCTTTTATTTCCTAGAATTATCATTTTTTCAACCCTGCCATAGAAACTTGCCAGTTTTACTGGGCTAACATAAAAAATAAATCATTTCTTTGTGTACAGCTCCAAATAACCTATATAACCTATCAAATTAAAGCTTGATAAGTTTACTTTCATTCTAGAAATATCATAGGCAGTAGACATCATTTTCCTATTTCAGAATGTTACACAATATGACTGCTAGACAGGGAAACTCACTGGCAATAATTTAAATGTTTACCATTTATGTTCTAAACAAACTCATGTTGTTTGTGAGCACTAATTGCCTTGCTTTACAATTTCCCGTGCTCTTTAATTCACCCTTTTATTCCCTTTAATATATGGAATTTTGGTGATTGAAATTTAGGATGTTACATTTCTCCCCCTGTTCAAAAAATTTCGTCCTCGAAATTTAAACATCGTTTAGAATCATCTACACCTTGGGGAATAAAAAATTGCCACATGTGAGCCTATGTGTCTTATAGCGCACTGAGTGTACATTAACATCAACAAATTTCATCTTACCACACACACATACGGCCACTTCTCATTGGGCTAACTCAAAAGCTTCTTCATATATGTGGAACTCAAATGGTGCCACACATGCCTCTAGATGGCACCAAAATTGCACCAAGTATGCCAAAGTGTCCAAACACTGGCATCCTTTAACCGACTACTTATATGCACTGAGCCTTATATAATTTGGAGACTCGTTCTCAACCTAAAGGCTGAATCATATAGTTCCATAAAACTCATTCTATCTTTAGGAATCTTACGAAACTAGGCTTAGTAGTTTTCTTGTCTTAGGCTTATTCTCAAGCATCTAGGCCCAAATTTTGGGATATTACAATGTTCATCTTGGCCAAAACCCTAGAGGGTCCAGGACTTCATAAAAGTTCATCAAAACATCAAGACAGTATACTCATATCGAAGCTTATGATTACCTCTATTCGATTCTACGATCGGTTCTTGATTCTGGCTATACTTCCACCAATAAGATGACACCAAACACCTCTGATAAAAAATTTAGAACCATAGAAATGTAGTTTATGTTGAGCAAAAGAAGATTTGTGAAGGCTCTATCTGTTAAAAAAGAGATCTCATGGCTTAAAATCAGTAATTGAACTCAAGAACACTAAACTTCTCTCCTCTTTCTTTTTCTCTTGAATTTTATAATTTTTCCCTTATTTTTGAAGGCTGCACAAAATTAATAAGATTTGGGAGAGTCTTGGATGGTTTATGATAACATGTGTACCAGGCACTCCTTTTATTTTGGAAAACATCGAATTCATCGGACAACACTTGGTTATTAAAAAACACGCCACTTTCCAACTGTCTCACTGAAAACCTAACTGGCAGCACTATGTTAAATTCCAATTTCTAGAATTTCATTCCTATCATCTAGAATTCACTAGAGAGGCTATTCCTACATAATTTTTCATGTAGAATCCATTAGTGACAACAAATGTATTAAATTCTCACTCCTCCTACATGTCATGTTTTGAGCATAAATGGCTTCCCAATCCAACAATTACCAAGCTTGCAATTTAATCATCAAACTAGTCTAATATGCTCTTTAAACATCATATTACATCATTTATATAATCATAGCACTGCGAAACCCTAGGAACCCCATTTGGCCAAATTCTAGGGCAACAAACCAACTTCCACAAAACTTAACCAATCGACAAGATGTTTGGTTCAAATTGAAGCTCAAACTCAACTCTTTCACTTTCTAAAGCTTGTTCTTGATTTCTCCAACTTTGGATTTGATTGTTAGTCCAAAACACCTCATCTTAAATTTAAAAAAAACCATATGATTGTTGTTCCTAGTACAGAAAACAAAGTTTAAGAAGAAAATTTGAACTAAAGAGGTGATTTGCAAAGTGAAAATCAAGCTTGATAGCTTTACCTGCTTTGTTCTTCCTCCTTGCTCTTTCTCTTTCCTTTTTCATTTTCTTCTTCTTTTCCCTTTTTTTTTTGTGTTAGCTGACTTTATAAGTGAGTGAGTGAGTGTATCATTATTTAAATATCCATTCCTCACCTCCTCAATCTGCTTGGCTGAAAATTCAAGAAAGTTAGGAGTAACGATAATGTGTCATTTTCTTATAGCTTCTTGAAAAAGTGGAGTTGGTTAATTGACTAAGGTCAGGTTTGTTCAAGATGAAATCACTCCTTCTCTCTTTCTTCTTATCTTGGACAAAATGCCTTATCAAAGTAGAAGGAAGTATGTTGACAAATTTTCCTTCTTGTATTCTCACTTTTTTACGACATGTTGACATTTCTTCCTTTCTTACTTTCTTTGTCCTTGAACAACTTTTCTGATATAAAAGATGAACATTATTTAATTCCTCTCTCCTCTTAGTATTGGAAAAAATGCTTGAGTAAAGGGAAGAGGAAATATTAATTTAATCTTGCTTGGAACATGTGTGTGTATACATGGCAGTAGGTTGAAACTTTAACCAATTCTCTTCCCTATCACATCCTTGACCGAATTAATTGTCATAAGGAAGAATAAGTTTATTTACTTTTTATCTTCCATGATTACTCTTGCTTTTCAAAACCAAATCCTAGCCCTTCATCTTGGTTTCCATTTCTATCCTCAATATCAAGTAGTAGATGTCTCTTTTGCCCTTGATTATGGCAACATTATTTATGTTGCCATTAGGTCTTTCTTTTGTTTTATTTTCCCTCTTCCTTGGCTTCATTTCATCCTCTTTTAGGTCCATGTTAGGTTTTATATCATACTGACACAACTTAAAGGAATTAGGTACTCTCCTTTAATTAATTCGTACTAAAATTCATTATTTATTCTGACTGTGGTTTCTACCCCTATTTATCTTGCTTTTGAGTTGTTTAGCCCTTGAATACATTTTGGGATTCTTACTAAACTGGGCTTAATCATCTACTTCATTCAGACTCATTCTTAAGCTTCTAGTCCCAAAATTTGGGATATTACAACTTGTCCTTGTTTATCAATCTCTTGGTTGGCCTGGGCAAAAATCGAATCCTACAAGTTAGAATTTACGAACGCATGTGTCATTACTTATTCCAAATTATTGTCCTCTAATATTACTTAGTTATTTATCATCTAAGTCTGTTACATTATGTAAAATAGGAAACAAATGGGGTCTAAACTAGCTTTTAGTATATGTCTTCACTCTTTGGAATCAAGTTTAGCACAAATTGCCATAGATATCTTAAATCCATAGGTTAGTTCATTTTGCCAGATTTGACATCTAAATTTGAAAATTCACAACTTAATCTAGAAAATTCCAAATGAGGTGGTTCCAAGTCCTATGGAAATCCATTTAAGTCCCCTTCAAGCAAAAATACCAATCAATGCAAATTACAGGGTTAAAACCTCAAAAGTCCTCAACCAACATTATTGCCTCAGAAGCATCCCATTGTCGATAACTCAACTTCAACATATCATAACTTACAATCTACCAAGCCAATTTGCACATTCTATATATCATTTGAAAGTTTAGTATGTCTACTAATACCCTATAAAACATTACAATCATTGAACAAGGTTGGCCACACAAAATCATCCCATAAACAACTTAGCACAAATCTCACAGAATTGAACTTGAACACTTTAAGTACCAAAATTGGGGTTTTCTAACCAATCCAACGATCATAATCAAAAGCTATTCCTACATAATTTTGCTAATAGAATCCATTTCCAACCTTAATTTTACCAAAATGCAGCTTTAACCTTACGAACAAAGGCTGGCAGAAACTTAACCCTGATTGGCATAAGATGTTTTCTTGTAATTTCAACTTCAAGACATGTTATTTATTATCATATGACCATCAAATGTAACACCCTGCCTTTAATCACGTAATTATAATTCGATATTAGGTAATTAAATTAAATCAGAGACCGTCAAATAGTTCAAAACCCATAAAATGTTCCCTTTAGTAATAGGAACTTTACAAAATTTTCAAAACTTCATTCCTCTTCCGGTCTCAAGTTCAATTATCGAATATAATCACCTGTGCAGTTTATCTACATTTACGTATGACAGAGTGTATAACCAAAATCCCGGCAACCTCCGGGTTCAACTACATATATATAGTTTTATCTCCTGATTAGGGGATTACAAAACCAAGTATTCCAACTATTTACACCTCAAAACGTTATACAGTAATCTCTTGTCCAAAATGAACAGCCAACATAATCCATACTATGTCCCTAGGAGGCTCTAACCACTCCGGGTCGCTCGCTTTTCCTTAGAGCCACTCGCCCTGTCTGAAAGGTTAGTCAAAGGAAAGAATGAGATTCAAAAGAATCCCAGTAGTAACAAAACATTTATACCACATATAAGCACACAACATGTAAGTAAATCATCATACAGCAGCAGCACATATCACACTCCACCCTCAACCCCTTTCTCCGCCGGGAAGGCACACAGTCCTAACCTGAACCGTTGCTAGCTACTCAGGGACTATTGGCGTGGCAGTGCCTAAACATAGCCTTATAGCTCATACAGCTATTCGGCTCTCGCAAATGGCCCGTCGGCCTCACAAATAGCCTTTCGGCTCACATATCACATATATCACACTTCATCCTCATCCCCTTTCTCCGCCGGGGAGGCACACTGCCTAACCCGAACCATTGTTAGCTACTCAGGGACTATTGGAATGACAGTGCTAACACAAATCCACAAAGATCACAGCATACAAATCCATCCTCAATCAATGATATCACACACATGCAATGCCTCATATATGGTACGAAAGAAAAGTCACTACCTGATCCTTTCCTGACGGTTGCTGGCACAGTAGGCTCACGAGGATAGCAAATGTCAAATCCTATAATCAAATAGGGACATTAAGTCAATCTCTTTTCCAAATTCTTAATTCAATAACACTCTAAGTTGGTATTCATTTGGATTCTTTAGATGGCCATTAAATGCCTAAACATATGCCTAAAGGGTTGGGTTAACTATCCCCAAAGATCCCTCTTTACTAAATACTGATTTTTGGTCCCCTCACTCGAGCACAGAAGGCCGTGCTCGAGCATGACCCCCCATTCTCACTCGAGCACATGCGAGTGAGACGCAGGAAGTGCCTGCCCGAGAGCAACTCCCGCGACAATTCTACACTCTCACTCGAGCACAAGAGGCTGTGCTCGAGCAGAGATCTCAGGAGCACTCGAGCACCACGGAAGTGAGGCCTGCGAGTGACAACCCGAGAGCATCTCTCCACATCTTCCTCTACCTTCACTCGAGCACAAACACCTGTGCTCAAGCACTGATCCTCAGTGCTCTCGAGCACAAGGAAATGAGGTCCAGCGAGTGTCCACCCGAGAGCAACCCAACTCCCAGGCAACAGATTCACTCGAGCACAAGTCCCAGTGCTCGAGTAATCTCCCAATGCTCGCGAGTGCCAAGCGCACTCTTGGCAATCCACCCACGAGTGATCACCCAAGACGCTCACCCCCAGTGATTTCATGCACCCTCACTCGAGCACAAACATGCTCACTCGAGCACGTTCATCCTGTGCTCGAGTGAGTTCTTCCCTCACTCGAGAAATCCTGACAGATGCCCAAAACGCTGAACTGATATGGTTTTCCCAGAATTTACCAATTGATTACCAATGGTCCTAAAACTCATACCATAACTCATTCTCACTTATTTCAACACAAGGAACCCATTGGCAACCACAAACAACCCAAATCCAACCCATTCAACACATTCTCTCTCTAGACCATCAAAACACTCAAAACCTCATTCTAACAATCTCCCTTATTCCACTTCAAATCAAATTCTAATCACTCCCAAGTGTCAAAACTGACCAAATGAACAGTGACACTCTCACCAAAATCTACCATTCACTTAACATCATAATTAGGTCAAATTTCTAGAATTCTCATTGATTAGGCAAACATCTTGACATATATATCAAAATGCATTACAAGCCTACCTCTACAACTTGCTGAAATCAACACCTTGATTCCACCAACTTTCAGATTTGTCCCACAATCAAACACCACCAATGGAAATTCTGAAATCATAGAAACCAAGCTCTCAACCTCTTGATCAACATTAATGAAGGGTACATAAGCATATAGGATCATTTACCTTCACAAATTTCCAACCCTTTCTTTCTCTTTCTTTAACTTGTCCAACGAAAATGGAGGTGAGAGAAGAGATGAAGAGATATTGATGAAGATGAACTTCACTCATTCCCAAGCTCATCATCGGTTTTGAGAGAGAAGAGAAAAGTAACAATGGTTGAAACTTTGACTTAATCCAATGGCCCTTTTCTTGCCACTTGTCATCATCTCCTTCCTCCTACCATGATCTCACAAAAATCCACATACACAAGATTCCACCCTTAGATCTTTCAATCTCAACCATTGATCTTGATTACTACGGGGTTTTCTCATCAATAACTAACTAGACGGTTGGTAAATTTACCGTTTTACCCCTGATTAGTTCATTACTTATTAAATCATGAATAATTGCCTTCATTTCACATTGCACAACATATACTTCAAAAATGCTTATTTAACATTAATTACATCATTTTGAAGTTATAAATCTTTGATTAAAATCCAGGATATTACATCGAAGCTCTAAATTAATCTCTTGGATGAAACCCTAGAGGGTCCATAACTTTATAAAAATTCATCAAAACATCAAGACACTATACTCAAATCGAAGCTTATGTTTTCCTCTATTCGATTCTATGATCGGTTCTTGATTCTAGAGTGCTACCACCAACAAGATGACAACAAACATCTCTGATAAAAAATTTAGACCCATTGAAACATAGCTCTTGATGAGTAAAAGAAGACTTGTGAAGGCTCTATCAGCTGCAAACGTGATCTCGGGCTTGAAATCGGCAGTGAACTCAAGAACTCTAAACTTCTCTCCTCCTTCTTTTTCTCTTAAATTTTTTTGGATTTTTCCCTTATTTTTGGAGGCTGGCCAAATTTTATGATTCTTGGAGGTGTTGGCAGATGATTTAATTACATGTACCACATGCTTAAAAATGTAGGGTGGTGGGTGCTCTTTTTTGGAAATTACAAGGTACCCAGTGCTCTAGGGTGCTAGATGCCCTTTCTTAAAATTACAGGGTACCGAATGCTTGGTTGACTTTAACTTTCAGGGGAGAAGAGGTTTGATGAATTCATCTGGCTTCTAATACAGTGTTTGGGAAAATTGAGTCTATGGCTAAACTAAAGACTGGTGAATTGTATTGGGTATTCAACATATGTCTGATATACGACTGTAAATGTCATCGTATGATGGTTAATCAGGATGAAACTTTAAAAGTTACTTTAATAAAGCTACTTTAATAAGGCTACTTTAAGGAAGTTATTTTTTGATACGGAGTTACTCGGTTATGCGACAAGTGTCATGCTTCTACCTGAATGGTGCCATGTGTTCTAGTGGCTACCTAAAGAGTGCCATATATCCCTAATAGACATAAAATGGCACCACGTACACCTATCTCAGGGAACTGCTGAGTATATATGCCGGTATGCTATGGTAAAGGTTGGGTATTAGTACAGGACCCACACTTGGTCATGGTGCCATATATGCCCTGACTTCATAAAATGACACCATGCTTTAAGCTTCAAGGAGTCATTAAGTCCTCATACACAGGTATATCTATATCTTATACGGGCTCATTCATCAGGCTAAATCATTCACACATAAAGCAATATTGGTTATGAAATTTCAATATATTACAATTCTCTCCCCATACATTAAATTTCATCCTCAAAATTTGTTGCATGATTTACAACATAAATTATAGGTATTGTCTTCTCATGTCTTCTTTTGCTTCCCAGGTTGCTTCCTTAGGAGATAACCCCTTCCAGACTACTTTGACGAACAAAATGCTCTGATGTCTAAGTCGTCTTTCCTATCGATCAATCACTTGTTTTGGCTCAAATTCGTAGGTAAGATTATCTTACATATCTATTTATTCGTACTCTATCACATACTTGAGGTTTGGCTGGTATTTATTTAATTGTGAGACATAGAAGACATCATGTAATCCACTCAAATTTAGGGGTAATGCTATTCGGTATGCCACTGGCCTAATTATTGACAATGCTTTAAAAGGACTAATGTATCTAGGGCTCAACTTCTTCGTTTTTAGTGCTCTACCAACACCAATAACAGGTGAAACTTTCAAAAACACATGATCACTAACCTCAAATTCGAAAGGTCTTCTTCTTTTGTCAGCATAGCTCTTCTGTCTGCTTTATGCCATAAGGAGTCTTTTTTTAATAAGTTTTATCTGCTCTATGGTTTGAACAACTAAATTTGGCCCATACAACCACCTTTCTGATAACTCTATCAAGCATATGGATAATCAATATTTCCTTCTATATAACGCTTCATACAAAGCCATTTGAAAGCTCTCATGATAGCTATTGTTTTAGGTAAATTCAGTAAGTGGAAGGAAATGAACATAGCTTCCCTTAAAGTCCAATACACATGCTCTCAACATATCCTCTAACATATGTATAGTTCTCTCAGTTTATCCATCTGTTTGTGGAGGATAGGCCGTACTAAATTTTAGCTTAGTACCCAGAGGTTCATGCAATGCTTTCCAAAATTTAGAAGTGAAACGGGGGTCTCTGTCAGAAATAATGCTCTTTGGCATACCATGGAGTCTAACTATCTCCTTAATATATATCTTTGCTAGTTTTCCAAGAGAATAGCTAGTGCTATCTGTATAAAGTGAGCTGATTTTGTAAATTAATCAATGATTACCCATATTGCATCGTAGTTTCTGATTCATGGCTTTGTAGTCATCCTAGTGGTTATTGATGTTCTAACTTCACCTTTTGGCAAGTGAGGTACCAAGCAACTTTGTTATATCACTTTTCATCCCTGGCCACTTATACATAGATCTCAAATCATGATAAATCTTAATTGTTCTTGGATGAAGGGTGTATTGATTTTTACGTACTTCATCTAGGATTTTTCTCCTTAAATCCGCCTTTAGTGAAAAACACATTCATTCCCTATGCCTGATTAATCTACCACGCAAAAGATCATGTTGCTAAGTATCACCTTATTTAATGATATTTTTGATGAACTTTGTTCGTCCATCCTGATTTATGCTTCTTTAATTTCATCCCTCAGACCTCTTTCTTCTTGATTAGCATTATAGCAAGCAAGTAATGTTTGATTTGGTACATTCTGGTTAATGAACACTCTATTAGACAGTTCAATCTCAAAATTCTTTTATTAGTTTTTCTTCCCATACCATCATATTTTCTACATACATCGCCTTCCGACTTAGCACGTCCGTGACGACACTTTCCTTACCCAGATGGTATTTGATCTTTAGGTTGTAGTCTTTTAGCAATTCCATCTATCTTCATTTTCTGATATTCAACTCTTTATATGTGTGCAAGTATTTGAGATTCTTGTGGTCATAGAACAACTCTACGGTCACACCGTACAAACAATGCTACCATATTTTCAATGCAAATACAATCACTACAAGCTCTAAATCATGAGTAGGATAATTCATTTCATGGGACTTCAGTGTTGGGAGGTACAAGCCACCACTCTACTTGCTACATAATAACACATCCTATTCCCTGCTTACTAGCATTACTCTAAATCTTATAGGTCAAAATGGGATCTGGGATAATCAACATGGGTGTGCACGCCAACCTCTCATTCAGCTCTATGAAGCTTTACTCATATTTCACACCCCACATTAATGATTGAGCCTTTCACATGAGCTTTGTTAATGATAAGGCCATCTCGAAGAGACATTAAATGAATCTTTGATAATAACCGGTAAAACCTAAAAACCTGCGTATCTCTGCTACAGTTTCTAGCATCTTCTATTTTAGTACTGTAATATCCTGAATTTTGAGCCTAAAAACTAGAAAATAAAACTAAGAAAGAAGACTACAAAGACCAATTTGGCAAGAGTCCTAAAGGTAGAATGAGTTTTATGAAACTGTATAATTAACCCTCTGAGTTCAGACTGAGCCTCCTGATTCCATAAGGCTCAATGCGTATAAGTCACGGACAAAAGATACCGGTATATGGGCACTTAGGCATACTTGGCACCATTTGGCAACACCCAGAGCCATATGTGGAGCTATCTGGATCCCACATCCATAAAGTAGCTTTTAAGGTGGGACAATGAGAAGTTGCCTTATGTATCGGTAGTCGGATGAAAGTTATCGGTGTCTATGTACACTTGGTGTGCCATAAGACAAATAGGCTCATTGAGGTAGTTTTTGAGGTATGTGGCACCATCTTATGCCACACAGTCACATATATGGCGTATTATTGAAGACATAGACATATGTGACTAATTAGTCAGGTAAAATATGCCGGTATATATGCGCATATGGCATCTTTAGGGCAAGTGCATGTACCCTACATCTTTTGAGAGACACTAGGTTGGTGATAGTTGTCTAGGATATCCAGACATGTATGTGACAAAATTATGAGGTAATGGGACATATGGCACTCTCTGGGCAGTCTCTAGGACATATGACAAAGATCAGGCTAAAGGGTGATACCTGTCATAAAACCAAGTGGCCCTGTATCAAAAATTAGCTTTATTAAGGTAACTTTTTGAATTTTTCCCTAATTAACTAGTCATATGATGACTTTTACAATTATATATCAATAATATGCAGAATAGCCAGTATAATTCGCCGGTGTTTGACCCGGCTATATACCCAATTTTTCTGAACACTGCACCGAAAGCCAGATGAATTTATCAGACTTCTTTTACCATGACTAATGAAGTCAGTCAAGTATAAGAGAGGGAAAATGGGGACAATTTTTAAGAAGGAGCATTAGGCACCCTGCAATTCCAAGAAAGAGCATCTGGCACACCGGACAACCGAAAACCCTGTAATTTCTAGAAAGACCATCCAACACCCTAGATTTTTGTATACTTAACACATGTCATTAAAAGATCTTCCAACACCTCCATACTTTATTCAATTCATGTAGAACCCTAAAAATGGGGGTAAAATAAAATTTGAAGCGAAAAAGAAAGAAGAGAGAAGTTTTTGTGTTTTAGAGCTCACTATCCGATTTCAAGCCTAAGATCACGTTTCCAACATTCGGAGCCTTAATAATTCTTCATCCACTCATCACAAACTATGTTTCTATGGTTTTGGATTTCTTATCAGAGGTTTTTGGTGCCAACTTGTCAGTGCAAATACTGGCAAAATCAAGAACCGATCTGGGATAATCGCGTAGAGGTAATAATAACCTTCAATTTGATTATAATGTTTTGATGTTTTGCTGAATATTTTTGAAGTTATAGGACCCTAGGATTTTAGGAAAGAGAGTGATTTAGAGCTTTAATGGGTGATAATGAGCATAATGTTAATTAAGGGTTTATGACGGTTAATCATATGTTTTGAGGTTGAAATTGCAAGAATACAATTTGTGTTCCTTAGGGTCAAATTTGGCCAGTTTGTGTTCTTGGGGTTGGAGCTGGATTTTGATTAATTTTAAGTTAGAAATGGATTATATGGCCAAAATTGTGTAGGGATAGCATGTGGTTATATTTTTTTTTATGATTGATTAGAAAACTCTAATTTTGGAATTCAAAGTTTTGACGTTGAATTTGCCAGATTTGAGGTAGTCTTCTTGTGAGTTATTTGTTAATGGCTTTGATATTTTACAAGATTGTAGTAGACATCATAATCTTTCCATTGATATATAATATGCACCATTTGGCCTTATCAATTGTGAGTTATTCCCTATTGAAGTTAAGATTCCAACATTGGAATGCACTTGCTAGCTGTAATTTTAGTCATGCGTTTTTTAGGCCTTGACCCTGTATTTAGCACAAAGTGTATTTGTCCTTGAAAGGGACTTAAAGATATTTCCATAGGCCTAACCGTTGCTCCCCAACAATGGCACCAAAATTGATGTGTGCTGTTATCGGTAAAGCAATCAATTAAACTAGATCGTAATTAATTATGCAGTTTAGGGTTAACCAAGTTCATTCTCCCAAGGAGCAAGCTATCAGTTTTCTCTAGGATTGATTTTTAAGTGATGAAACATGTAATGGAATGGACCTAAACTTGAATACAAGACACTATTACTTAAATGCAATTAAATGAACTAAATGCACTAATGAAATTGACTCTAAAACCGATATGAGAATGAGACTAATCCTAAGCAAAATATTGATTAAAAGTTAGACAAACAACAAATATTTAATTTAGTTATGATGATTAAGGGACAACTTATAATTCATATGGATTTAGCTTTCTTAGCCCATGTCAATATATTAGACCAAATGGAGATTGATGAAATATTGGAAACAATAGAATTAATCACCTAATATAAAATGGGAAACCCTCAAGTTCAATAATGTAATATCCTGGATTGTAATCAAGGGAATAATAACTTCAAATGATGTAATTAATGTTAATTAAGCATATTTGAAGTATATATTGTGTAATGTGATATCAAGATCATTAGTGATGATTTAATGAGTAATGTATTAATCAGGGGTAAAACGGTAAATTTACCGAGCGATTGGTCAGTTACTGGAGAGAAAACTCTTTAGTAATCAAGATCAATGGATGAGATTGAATGAACAAGAGACAATCTTGTGCATGTGAGTCTAGGTGAGCTCATGTAAGGGAAGAGGGGGATGGTGACAAGTAGCTAAATGAGAACCATTGGATGAGTCAAAATATTCAAACTCTTCTCTCTCCCTCTCAAGTCGGTTATGAGTGCATGGGAATAAGGAAAGAAGCTGATCATCATCATTCTCTCTCTATGCTCTCCATTTCCAGCGAACAAAGCAAGAAAGAGGAATTAAGGGCTTGAATTTTGTCAAGGTAAATGGTCCTATATGCTTAGCTACCTTTCATTAATGTTGACCAAGAGGTTGAGAGCTTGGTTTCTATGATTTCAGAATTTTCATTGGTGGTGTTTGATTGTGGGACAAATCTGAAAGTTGGCGGAATCAAGGTGTTGATTTCAGCAAGTTGTAGAGGTAGGCTTGTAATGCATTTTGATATATATGTCAAGATGTTTGCCTAATCAATGAAAATTCTGGAAATTTGACCTAATTATGATGTTAAATGAAGGGTAGAGTTTGGTTAGAGTGTCACTGTTCATTTGGTCAGTTTTGACACTTGGGAGTGATTAGAAGTTGACTTGAAGTTGAATAAGTGAAAGGTGTTAAGTAGTGGTTTTGATGGATTATGGTTTAGAGAGGTGATCTTGATGTTTGAGTTGAATTTGGGTTGTTTTTGGTTGCCAATGGGTTCCTTGTGTTGAAATAAGTGAGAATGAGCTTTGACACAAGTTTTAGAACCATTGGAGTTCATTTGGTGACTTATGGAGAAGTTTATCAGTTGCTGCGATCTGGTTCTGATGGGTATCACTCGAGTGAGAAAGAGTCTCACTCGAGCACAAGATGAACATGCTCGAGTGAGCATGTGTGTGCTCGAGTGAGGGTGCATAAAACACTGGGGGGTGAGCGTTGCAAGTTATCACTCGTGGGCAGTTTGCCAAGAGTGCGCTGGCACTCGCGAGCATTAGGAGATCACTCGAGCACTGGAGTTTGTGCTCGAGTGAATCTGTTGCCTGGGAGTTGGGTTGCTCTCAGGTGGACACTCGCTGGACCTCATTTCCTTGTGCTCGAGAGCACTGAGCATCAGTGCTCGAGCACAGGTGTTTGTGCTCGAGTGAAGGTAGAGGAAGATGTGGAGAGATGCTCTCGGGTTGTCACTCGCAGGCCTCACTTCCGTGGTGCTCGAGTGCTTCTGAGATCTCTGCTCGAGCACAGCCTCTTGTGCTCAAGTGAGAGTGTAGAATTGTCGCGGGAGTTGCTCTCGGGCAAGCACTTCCTGCGTCTCACTCGCATGTGCTCGAGTGAGAATGGGGGGGCATGCTCAAGCACGGCCTTCTGTGCTCGAGTGAGGGGACCCAAAATCAGTGTTTAGCTTTCTTAAGAGGGATCTTTGGGGATAGGTATCCCAACCCTTTAGGCATATGTTTAGGCATTTAATGGCCATCTAAAGAGTCCAAATGAATACCAACTTAGAGTGTTATTGAATTAAGAACTTGGAGAAGAGATTGACTTAATGTCCCTATTTGATTATAGGATTTGACATCTGCTATCCTCGTGAGCCTACTGTGCCGGCAACCGTCAGGAAAGGATCAGGTAGTGACTTTTCTTTTGTGCCATATGTGATGCATGGTATGTGTGTGTTTTCATTGCTTTCCAATAAGTTTGTATGTTGCGACTTATGTGGATATGTGTAAGCACCGTCAGTCCAATAGTCCCTGAGTAGCTAACAACAGTTCGGGTAAGGGCTGTGAGCCTTCCCGGCGGAGAAAGGGGATGAGGATGAGGTGTGATTACGTTATTATGTGGGCCGAAAGGCTATTTGTGAGGCCGACGGGCCATTTGTGAAAGCCGGATAGCTGTGTGGGCTAGAAGGCCGTGTTTATGCACTGCCACGCCAATAGTCCCTGAGTAGCTAACAACGGTTCGGGTTAGGACGGTGTGCCTATCCGGCGGAGAAAGGGGATGAGGGTGGAGTGTGAGTTGTGTTGCTGTATGATGAATTGCTTACATGCTGTGTGCTTATATGTGGTATAAGTGCTTAGTTACTACTGGGACTCTCTCGAATCTCATTCTTTCCTTTGACTAACCTTTCAGACAGGGCGAGTGGCTCTAAGGAGAAGCGAGCGACCCGGAGTGGTTAGAGCCTCCTAGGGACATAGTATAGATTATGTTGGCTGTTCATTTTGGACAAGAGATTACTGTATAACGTTTTGAGTTGTAAATAGTTGGAATACTTGGTTTTGTAATCCCCTAATCAGGAGATAGAACTCTATGTGTATATAGATGAACCCGGGGGTTGCCGGGGTTAAAGTTATAAACTTTGATATATGTAAATGTAAGTTAACTGCACAGGTGATTATATTCGATAGTCGAAATCGAGACTGGGATAGCAAAGAAGTTTTGAAAAGTTTTGTAAGTCCCTACTATCTAGTGGGTGATTTGACAAGTTTTGAACTATCCTGCGGTCTCAAACCCCTTTTATTACGTTTTATCGAATTATAATTACGTTATTTAAGGAAGGGGGTTACAAATAACACCTAATCCATTAGAAAACTCATAATGGAGTAACCTCTAGTTAATTAAATCCATTACAACAAGTCAAAATAGTTTGAAGAAAGTTTTGGTAATCATGTTCACAATTGCCTAATTAAACAACAGACAACTAACCAACCCAACTAAACAATCAAGAGAATAAACCAAATTGACAATTAAAGTAATAATGAAAACTTAATTAACAATCCAATTGACAACCAAAGGGTTTCCAAACAAAAATCCTAATAATCATTTACACACAAATCAAATCCAAATTAAAAAAGTTTACAATCTAAAACTATATTTTTCTCAAGAAAACAACTCAAAATTATGTAAAAATAAATAATCTCAAGTCTTGAAACAAATTGATAAACCGAAAGACACTCCCTTGTGGTCTTGAAGTGAAAGTTATAGGCTCTAGCTTCCTCCACACTCCTCCCAAGTTGCCTCCCAAAAGAGTTTAAGCTACCTTAAAATTCATCCTCCCTCCAAACTCCATGTTCAAAATCACCATCATTGGAAGTAATTGACAAAAGGGATAAAAGGACAAAAACTGAATTGGGATCAATTCTTGCACTAATCTATGTGTGGTAGATGGAAGGGAATATATATAACCATATATGCATGGCTGTGAATTGGAGAAGAGGGAGAAAGAAATTGTCAAGATGTGATGAATAACTCTTAACAACCTCCTCAAGAGAGATAAACTTCATAGCTTCTTTTTGCAGTGGCGGTAGCTAGGTTAATTAATGGAAGGAAGAGAGAGGTTTATGTCCAAACTTGAACCCATTAAAATTTAAGTAGCCCGATAAAATCCAACCAATAGATTCTCTTTATCTTCCAAGAAAAATTCAGCAATGTAGGATCTTCTAATATGTTTTTCCTTGCCCTACAAGAATTAAATAAAATTGTGATCTATCATTTATTGGGAAATATTATTCAATCACAAGATAGCAATCAAAATATTAAGAATTTAAACCCAACAATCTCATAATCAATTTAGATTTATATTATTTCCTAAAATTGGTTAACAAACCAAATATTATCTAATAAATCTAAATTGGCATAAAATTGTCCCAAAAATCAATAAATAAGGTGGGATAAAATATATAAAATTTGGGATTTTTGACTAACCAAGCCTCAATACATAACGAGTGGTATATTATAACTGTTATAATAGGTGCGGAATATATAATGGTACAGATCCGTAATGTATCTGCATCGAGCTTTTATAGAGCCTACATATATGATGGTTCTAAATGGTGATGTATGGTAGTCAATAATCATCATCTATCTGTAGTAGTGTAATCATTGTTTGTACTATGGGGTTTAATAACAACTTAAAAATTAATAATAAAAAATGCAAAGAAGCAATGGTTATTATGTAAACCTTTGAACTTTCATTCAAAGGTTTATTACAGTTGTAAATTAAGAACTGTAAGAAATGGCCACTTTTCATTATAGTTCTAAAGTTATAACCGTTAGCAAGTTTCGTCAAGTCATTTAAAATACTCTGCCTCTTCACATATATTCCCAAGTTATTACACTTAATATATTTCTATTTAGTCAAACATTACCCACCATCCTCGAAACCCCAGAATTCCGATTGACTATTCTAGATGTCGACAGTCGCTTTCTAGGAAACCACATCCTCCAATAATTTTTTGAACTTTTGTCTAATAGCCGTACAAGTTGCTTTGATTTCCCTAACTCGATTTGTTCGTTTTGAAGCCCTAACTAGGTTGTATTCTTTCATGTGTTTTGTTCTCCTTATTTTAAGGTATGTTTTTTCATCTACATTTGACATTCTCCATTCTCCATCCTCCATTTTGCATTTAGCATTCTCCTTATTTTTCACTTCATCTTGCATAGCTAGGTTTTAACCTTAGTCATGCATCATGTTTTTTTGGAAAAACCATTGCTCTATTCCTTATAGTTGACAAAATGGGTTTCATTTTTTAGTTAAAATGGCCAGTTTTACTTTCTCTGACGTTGATAATGCCCTTACTTATGATACTTCCCTTGTACTAGTAATCCTCCTTGTACTAATATTGCCCCTACTCAAACCAAAAACTTAACCCAAGAACATGCGTTAGAAGAAGTGCGTGATATTGTAAGGAGGGCTCGTTGCACCTTGACTTTTGTGACCAAAGCAAATTCTCTAGGAATAAAATTTCACATGACATGAAACAATTAGGGCCAACCTCTTGAGCCTTCACACTTTGTCGGCTATATTGGTAAAATAATAAGGACCAATGTCCCTATTAAAGCAGGTAACTTGCGTTTGGTATAGAAAAAGTATGCAGATGTTATTTCGGACATTATGCCATATGGGTATTTAATGTGTCTACACTAGCCCCAAGTACCTTAATTTTGCATGGCAAGCCCAAGCTGCTAGAATTGTCTCCTCACTTTGAAAATCCAAAAATTTTTCTAGGAATCTCTAATTGAGGTGGTTCAAAGTCCTATATGACACTCTTTAAGTTTATTTTAAAGGAAAAAGACCTCTTACTGCCAATTATATGCACACAATTCTAGAAACCTCAATCAATCCTCACTACCACATAAATCATTCCAGATTCAATACCTAACTTTGACAAATCATATCTCACAATGTGCTAACCCAAATGACACATTACATCACAAACTAAAGCTTAGGATGTCTACTATTATTCTAGAAAATATCATGACTATTTGATAAGATTTAGCCATTCAAAAAAACATCACAAGTAGTCTGTCTCCCATAAACCACAATCTGGCAGCAATTAACCTTTGTAACCTTAATTTTCAGTTTTTGGACTTTCATTCCAATCTTCCACAAATCATAACTAGAGGCTATTCCCACACAGTCTTTCATGTAGAATCCAATGGAAACCTCAGAAACAACAAAATCACTTGGCTGTACCACACTCTCAAACCAACAACAATAAATTTGCAATTTTAATTACCAAACTAATCAAATATCATTATTAAACCTCATATATCATCATATTCATGATCATAACAACATGAAACCCTAAGACCCTTCTTGGCTAAAACCTTAGGGTATCCTAAATATTCATGAAAACTCAATGAAATGTCAAGATATTCGGTTCAAATTGAAGCTTAGGCTTACCTCTATGTGATGCTACAGTCGGTTCTTGGTTTTGGCAGCACCTACCTCTATAAGATGGCACCAAACACAGCCAATAAAAATTCTAAAACTATAAGGATAAAGCTTACATGGAGTAGAGAGAGTTTTGTGAACGCTTTGTCAATCGCACACAGAGATTCGAACTTGAGATTGGCTCAAACACACAATAACACTAGGTTTTTCTCTCCTTCTCTCCTCTATCTCTTTCCTTAGAATTTCTCTATTTTTTCCCTTGATTTTGAGTGTTGGCCAAAATTTAATGGAGATTAAGGGGAGTTGGGTGCTCTAATTTCATGTGTTTAAATCTTGTGTTGCCATATGTCTAAATAATTAAATCTCATGGTGCCATGTGTCCTTCTAAATTTGGTTCTCTTTCATCCTTTTAAGCCTTTGGTTGACCTATTTCGCAGGGGAACGAGAGGCCTAATATTTTCCCTTACTCCGATGTTCAATGTTTAGGAAAGTCAAATACAGATGGACCAGAGACCAGTGAGTTACCCTGACTTTAGGGCCGATGGCACCTTCTCCATGGTGCCAACACAAGAGTCAAAAAGTGTGTATAATGATGGTGGGACATGTGGCGCCTTCTTGTGATGCCATCACAAAAGGCAAAAAGTCAGTTTATTGTTTCTTGGGTCTTGTTGTACCAAGTCTCCCTTATGTGAGACCCAAGCTCTTTTTCTTTCCTTTTCTTTTAGACTTTACTAACTACTTTATCAAGGGAAGGGAAGTTAGTGGATTTTATCTAACTTAGTGAGCTGTCTTCTTAATTATGAAGAAGCTCACTTTCTTGTAGCTCCAACACAAAAGTAAAAAGCACTTTACGAAAGTTACTAATTACTCTCTTTATCGTTACTTTTACTTTTTAAGGGCAAATCGTGACCCTTCATTTTTGTTTCCAATCCTATCCTTGAGATCAGATTTTAAATGTCACTTTTACCCTCACTTATGGCAACATTAATTAATTTGCCACTAGGAATTTTGCTTAGTTCCCTTTTCCTCTTTCAAGACACCATTATATTTCTTTTGCACCTAAGTTAGGCTTTATATCATGTTTAACTATAGATAAAGGGTTTGGACATTTACCTTTAACAAATTTGAACCAAATCCCATACTTTATTCATATAGTAGTCTCTGACACTATTTGCATTCTCTTTTTTGTCATTTTTCCCTTGAATAAATTTTGGAATATTACAATCTATGCATGCTGATTACTTGCTATCTACTTTAAAAAGTGTTAACTTGATTTTTGTGCTTTTTACATATCACATAGACAAAACTTCTAGGAAACTTGTCCTCAATAAGGTTGGGCAAACACTATGATCATTTTGTCATGCATTGATGAAGGCATATTTGTAGAATCTTGAAAAGGCTGATGAGACAGAAGCTCCTGCAGATCTTTAGTCTACCTTTAAACAGGATGAGTAGAGAGAATTTTTCATCTCATGTCATGTCCAGTCATTCTAGGTAATTGTTATTCAATATTCACAAGGCTTGCATGTATCTGTTTAATATTTATTGGAGGGTTGTGTGTTTTCGCAGGAATTAACCTGGATGAATAAGGAGTAGGTCAAGAACAATAAGTATCCCTATAAGGCAAGACAAATGGGGTATGCTCACATTAGTCAAAAGCTATCTGATAAGAGTGGGGACAGTAGTACACCTCCTCGTCATGAACTTTAGTCAATGGTGAGGAAAAATAAAGATGGCTCGTATAACAACCATCGGGTGAATTAAGTGTCAATAAAATGTAAGTACAAATATTAGTCCTAAATTCATTGAAGTAACAGCTTCAATTAACTATCAATATTAACATTATTGTTAAATGTAAAGCAAACAATGTCTTAGGAAGCTACAACACAGGGCTACCTTTTACGGATGAGGACATATCGGCCAAGACATTAAAGCCTGACCATCCCAATCCTGTTAAGGGTACCAGCTTTGGATTGATCAAGACAAAATATTATGACTGTAACCTCCTTCGTAATTATGATTCGAAATACGTATTTTAAAATGAAATAGAGACCAATAATAATCAAACTCATTTACAATCCCTTCCTTACGGAAGGATTTTCACAAATATTTTCAAAGATTCTACCTTACCCTGGTCTCAAATTCCACAACTCAAATATAATTACCCTATGCAGTTACATCACTTTTATATATCAAAGTGTACAACAAAATCCCGGCAACCCTCGGGTTTCATACATAAACTAAAGGTTTATAAATTCCCATTAGGGGATTACACCATTATCTCCAAAACAACATTTATAAGATATACGGTGATCTCCCAACAAAACATGATATCCAACACCAAAATATAAATCTCCCTAAGGAGCCATATTCGCCCTTGGTCGTCTCCTTTCCCTTGGAGCCACTTGCCCTGCCTGAAGGCTTGTCAATGGAAAGAATGAGATTCAAAAGAATCCCAGTAGTAACAAATCACTCATACCACATGTAATCACAAAGCATGCAAGAAAATCATCAAGCAACATCACAACATAAAGCACAGCACGCAGGCTGCCACATATGCACATAATCACATAATCTCATCCCCCGTATTCCACCGCCCTGAAGGCACGGTCCTCCCACCGTCAACACCGATGGGCCGCGAGTGAAGGTTTCACAAATAGCCTTTTGGCTTTCACATATGCCTTACGGCTTTCACATAGTCTCATACCTCAGATTCCACCGCCCCGAAGGTACGATCCTCCCACCGTCAACACCGATGGGTCGTAGGTGATAGACTCACAAACAATGATCAAACAAACATACCATGTATCACATATAGTATAAGGGAAAAGAGTCACTGCCTCGTTCTTTCCTGACTGGCGCCGGCACAGGCTGCTCGCGATCAGGGAAAATGTCGAATCCTACAATTCCAAATGCATCATTTAGACACTTCCATAGTGATTCTAGGGGTTATACGAGTCTATAATAAAAATTTACAAAAAAGCCCTCGAGGACCTGACCAGGGCCTACCGTACCCGGTCCGGCTGTATCTTTCCCGAAATTCTACCCGGGGTTATTCTAGCATATTTCCACCCAAGGAATCCATTTCCGGACTCGAAATTAGCAAATTCAATGTTAAATTACAAATTTACCCTTGGCAGCCCCACTTTAAGGGTTTTATGGGCGTTTTCGTAATTATGCTTTTTCGGCCTTTTCCGAAAAAGTGACCAACTGTAACCCTGCCTAATTTTCACTCCTGAACTCAATGGAACCATCAAATAATTGAAAATCCAACTC
This sequence comes from Inga laurina, assembly GCA_963855925.1. Classification (NCBI taxonomy): domain Eukaryota; kingdom Viridiplantae; phylum Streptophyta; class Magnoliopsida; order Fabales; family Fabaceae; genus Inga; species Inga laurina. The sequence continues at coordinate 51,956,837 of OY979703.1, forward strand.
TAAGACCCATTTCTAGAGCTGGCCGAAATTTATGAGTTCTCCGGGAAAAATCAGGGTTTTACAATTTTGGCTCCGTAAACGCGTTCCTTTCTACTCCTAACCACTTAATTAACTATTACATTAGGTTATAACTACCATTTGAACCAAAATTGGGCAGCATAACCCTTAGGCAACTCATTTCCCAAAATTTAAAACCAACGGCAATTCGGCAAAATTTCACCGATTAAATTTCCCACAGCAGCCAGAATAGTTCATATACGAAAGTTTGGAAGTTACCTCAAGCTCTCACAAGTTTTTCCTAAATATGGCTGAAAACCCTAGGTGTTCCACAATAGATTTTGAGCTTCCAAACCTTAAAGAACAAAGAGGAGTAGCTTAGGGTCGGAGTTATACGCGTTAGGAGCTAAATCGTCAGAGAAATCGGCTTACCATGTAAGATTTCTTCTCCTTTCTCTCTCTAAAATTCTGAATGTTCTCTCTCACTTTCAGCTGCTGTTTTGTGCGTGGAATGCTGAATGAAGAAGATGAGAATGATATATTATAATATCATATATCATTTTAATGATTTATAGAATTTTCCAACAATTCCAAAACTAATTTTTATTACATAACTTCCTACATTCATGTAACCATGCCATCATGTCCAACCAATATTTCCTTATTTATGCCACATGTAGGAGACACCTAGGGTCCCTCCCTAAGGTCTCAATTGGCTTCACAACTTGTTTCGGTTACGTATACACGTAAAGTCTCAATTTTGGTCAAAATTGCATTTTTGCTCAAATTTTCCATAAATTCATATTAAATTGACCAAAATATTCTAAATATATTTTTCCTTTTATTTTCCTTAATTAATTGAAATTATCTTCAAATAATCAGAAAAATAATTAATTTTGTGATACTTTGGCAAAATTACGATTTTGCCATTACCTTTTTAATCCAATTTCTTCTCTAATTTTTCTTTGGCCAATTTCTATCTATTTTTGGACCAAATATTTTCTCTAATATTTCTTCATTTTTTGACCTTAATATTAGGCTTTTTAAATCACCCAAATTAATTCCATATTCATTTTTGCCCAATTTCCCTTGAAATTGAACATTTATAAAATTCATAAATTCCAAATTCATGAATATTCACCATTTTATTGAGTTTCCACAAATAATTACAATATATTTGGTGAATATAAAATTTGGGGTGTTACAATGACCGATAGCAACCTCAAAGAAATAACAGGGACAAAAAATTTGAAAAGCTTTAGAAGTAGTGCGATTAAATACATTAATAAATATTGTTTCTCACATAAGAGCTAATGAATGAGCATTAAAGGAAGCAGCATGGGAGAAAAGGCAACCCAAGTACTAGAGGCAGCTATATATTTCCAAGCCATGATTTACATGAGGGCTTAACTGATGTTGAGTGCTAGGTAGATATCTCTAAATACCATACTATTGCAACAAGCTGCATGTTCAACTGCCCAGATGATAACATTCTTCATAATGAGCCTATCCCTCCTGATCAAGTAAAGGTACAAATCAACACCAACATCAATCTTAGCTATCTATTTTCTGTGGCCAACAAAGACATAGATATAGTGGGAGGGCCTGTGGGAGGCTTTATTGTGTGGTTTTACTGTGTACTTAGAGTATGCAAGCCAACTAAGAAGTCCACTGCTCAAAAGAAGCTGCCCACCAAGTCTAAGAGCCCAGGCCCCCACTTAGTCCTTGAAGAGAAAGCATCGTACCCCCAATGATCAATCCATACATAACTCTTTCTCACAAGATAAGACCGTTAGTCAATCTACCTAGAAGTCAATCTAGGAGTTTGTTGACATGTGCTTCACTTTAATTCAATGATCAAATTTGAGAGAAAGGTCTTTAACTAACACAGCCAAGAGGATGTTGTAAGCCAAGAGCTTTTTTTAAGGTCTTGAACAAGAAGATTGCAAGTACAAGCTCTGCCAATTTCTTTATGAGGCATTTCTTGAATTGTGATTAAATAGTTGGCTGCTTAGAACTTTGATTACAATTTTATATGTTGCTTTTGACCTTTCAGATACTTGTCCTATACTTACATCCTCCCCTGCAGCCTCTAGGACAAGATCAAGTTCATCTACCCTGACAATCTCAATGACTAAGGTAAGGGCATGAAGGAAGATGTCAAGTAATATCATGTGATGTTTCTTGGGGTTGTATTCATTAGAAGGGTGCCATACAAAAAAGACACTTACTTCCTTATGCCTTATATTCAAGGGTGGGAACACCATTAACTCTGCTTAAATTAGATTGTGTTTTTATATTAAAGATCACTTGAGTGACCCTATAATTCTTCATCACTAGCTGATCACTCAAGTGATGTTTTAAGTAATCTGAAACATGATCACTTGAGTGATCCTATTTTGTACATCACTAGCACATCACTCAAGTGAGCTATCTAGTGCACTGTAAGATTTTCAAACTGCCAAGAGATGATCACTCGAGTGATTATCTATATAATATATATCTAGGACAATCAAACTGCCAATATTATATAATATATATCTATATAATATTATTAATGAATTTTATATTATATATATATAAATATAAAATTCGTCCACCCTAAATTAAACATTATCTCGTGTTGGGCCATTCTTGTGTGCGACCTTGTAGGCCCATATGAAGTTGCCAATGGGCCAACAACTATACTAACCAAAAAGTCGCAAGCGGCCTCTAGCAAGACATTATGACTACCCAATTCATATGAGGATCGTTATCACGATGCAACCTGTCATACAACCATGTCACGTCCCTTTTGTCACACGATATATCGATCAAGGATAAGGCATGGATAATGTCATCCTCTTGTTCCTGACCATTACTTTCTCGATTCCTGAGTAACCTGATAATAGAGATGGAAACTCCTTTCATCATAGTATGGCAATACATTTCTCAGACTCACTCATCGAGGGGCCCAGTAATATCTCTCTACTAATGTGAGGGACAAATTCCATCTTGATCATTCATATTCCTCTTCATGAAAAACCACTAAGCCTAATCGTAGCCTTTATCATCACCCGGTCAAAAGTGACTTTTGACTAGTTCAAAGCTTAGCAACCATCATGTAGGAATCCATGATGACCTCAGGTCTAAGGGCATTGTGATGTGGTTATACATGAGAAAAGCTTATGACTTGATCCATGTAGCTTTCTCATAATAGGTCAGTCCAGCACCTTGTACTCTTACAAGTGCCTAAGACTTTGATTCGTATCTCCATATCATATCAAAGTCATATTAATCTTGTTTCATCTCTACTCCCACATAGATGACCAACCAGGGACATTTTAGGACAATCTTTATGAATTATCCAAGGATACAATTATCACAATTAACATGCAAATAATATGATAACAGAATGGAGAAATTTCATTAAAATAATAATAATGTTCAAAGTACAATGATTAGCCCTTAGGGCACAATTTCCAACAAAGATGTCATACTTTAGGGTGATTGAACACATCTGGAAGTTAGATTATATCAAATTTTTGGTTCCCATATTCAGTTGCAAGTAGTTTGACAATAATCATGGCTTGAGAATTGATTACTTATGCTTGATACAAATGAAATTGAGCAAGGAAGTGTATAAAGAAGAGCCTTGCATTTTGGCTTGTTAGGCTAAATAAAGTTTCTACATCCATGATCCTTTTTAACATAAATGGTCTACTGTCTTGTTGAAAAATAAAGTGACTGTAGAGGATATGAGTAATGGAGCTGAGGACGATTCATTCAATGGGAGGCCATTTGAACCATAAATTTGGATGAAGAAAATGCTTTTTACGTCAAGAATGATAACAATAAAGGCATTTCAGTTTTGAAGGGAAAATTATTACTCGATAAGAAAGAAGAATCCAAGCTAAAAAAAGTAACTTACAAAAAGCTAAGACTAGGAAAAGAAAAAAGGCCACTTAATTTTTGTGGTTTGACTATGTTTTGTTATTTTCTTGCCGTTGGGTTGGGTTAATTTATGTGTTTTAATGGATGATATACTGTATTATTGTTTGTTCATGTGCTGTTTATAAAAGCAGTGGAAACTAATAGCAATACCCCCTATTTTATAAAAAGATGTTGTAGATAATTAATGAATATTAGCTGTAAACCTAATATATGTTTTCAATATACCTAACAGTTTCATACAATAACCGTTATATATGTAATAATGAAGCAATACATTATGGGTGTTGTATTTGAAAGGTTATAAAGTTAAAATTTCACTTCTATTTAAACGTCTATTCGATTCTCCATTTCATTTATTAGCACACTTGTCTTAGGTCAAATTAAACCCACCAATCTCGGAACCCTACTACTTTGGTAATCTTTTTTAGTCACCGACCATCATTTTCAGTCAAACCACACCATCTATAAAGCCTTCCCCGTACTTCTTAGTGACAACTGAACGAGTTGCTGCACAAGGCCTAACACATGTTTTTGTTCATTTCTATACTTGTCTTAGGGTTTATTATAACCAACTAACCTCGAGACCTCACTTCTCATATTGAATTTTTTGATATTCGTCAGTTAGTTTCAGTGAAGCCTTAAAAGTTCAAAGTGTTCGTTGTATTTGTTAGCATTAGTTGTGCAAGTTGGTTTACTTGCCTTAACTCACTTTTTTGTTCTTTAGCCCTAGCCAGGTCACATTTCTTTAAGTAGTCTGTTCTGATCATATGGTGGTAAGATTCCTCTTCTCCATTCTGCATTGTCTATTACTATTCACTTAGTATTTTGTGCTAGGTTTTGAACTCAGTCATGCTCATGTTTTTTTGGAAAAATCAATTATTCTAATTAAAGGTTCCTTTTTTGTTCTTGAAGTTGTTAATGATTTATAAAGATTTACTATGTTAAGTATCTGGCAGATTGCCCCAAGCAGCATATAAGGGGAGAACACGATTCACAACTCATCTCTATAGGCCACATGTATAACTAACAAGGGAAGAACATAATTCACAACTCAACTCTCCCTCAAAATAATGTTAGCCTAGAGAATTAAAGGCCACCATCGATCCAAAGTATGCCCTTCCAATACCCACCACAAATGCTAGTAGGTAGAGCTGTACTTGGCTTTATTACGTGGCCTGACTACCTTATTGTCATACCAACTAAGATAAAGAAGGTATACCGTTGTCTTATAATATATATGCATTAGATAGAGTTTTTTTTTGCTTTGCTTGTTGAACTTGACTATATAATAGAATAGAAGAGCACATATTGAATATAGCCATGCAATTTGGGATAGATCAAGACATTGCTGGTTTTGTGTCCAGGCCCAACGAAACTTCCTACCATAAAGGGCTCAAGGGGTATACATCCTCGAGCAATATTTCATAGAGAAGAAGGGATCAGATGTTACTATAGAATGCCATAAGCTATGGGAAGTGGCAAGGCACCAAGCATAGTATTGTTGGAAATTGTACCATAGGGCGCAATCATTGTACTTTAAACATTTTTATTCAATGAAATTCTTTATTTTGTTATCATATTATTTGCATGTTCACTAGGATACCTATCCTTGGATAAATCATAATGATTGTCCTAAATGTCAGTGGTCGGTCATCTATACTAGAGCAAAGATAAAATAAGACTAGTATAACTTTGAAGAGGTATAGAGATACAAATCAAAGTCCTAGTCACTTGTAAGACTACAAGGTGCTGGACTGACCAGCAATGAGAAAGCTGCATGGATCAAGTCATAAGCTTATCTCATGTATAACCATGTCACTATGCCCCTTTAACCTGAGATCATCATGGATTCCTACATGAGAGTCACTTGGCTTTGACCTAGTCAAATGTCACCTTTGACCTGGTAATGATAAAGGCTATGTTTGGGCTTGGTGGTTTTCATAAAGAGGAATGTGAATGGTCAAAATGGAATTTGTCCCTCACATTAGTAGAGAGATATTACTGAGCTCCTCAATGAGTGAGTCTGAGAAATGTATGGCCATACTATGATAGAAAAGAGTTTCCATTTCTATAGTCAAAACAACTCAGGGATCGAGAAAGTAATCATCAGGAATAGGAACTTGACATTCTCCATGCCTCATCCTTGACTGAAATATCACGTGACAAAAGGGACATGATATGGTTATATGACAGGTTGAATCAATTTATTGATCCTTATATGAATTGGATAGTCGTAATGTCTTGCTAGAGATCGCTTAAGACTTGTGGGTTAGTATAGTCATTGGCCCACTGCCAACTTTATATAGGCCTACAGGGTTGCACACAAAAATAGCCAAACACAAGTTATAATTTCCAGATTCATTGAATCTAAGATATGTCTAGATTTAATGAATGCAATGGTTAATCTAGGGTGGACGAATATATATATTCAAAAAGAAAATTAATAACATTATATATACATATATGTATTTTTGAAATACATATATATAGATATTATATTTTATGATAATATTATTATATTGTATTAGTTTCAAATTTAGTTTTATCTCATAAATTAAATTTAATAACTAACATGATAAGGATCTAATATCTCAGATTTAATTTATGAAGATAAATTAAATCTATTTTCATTGGCTCTTTCTTCAAATTAAATAAATAGGTTACATTAAAATTGTTGGATAGATTTAATTAAACCATATTTATTTAATTTGCTTATCCAAAGACAATAAAGTCTGAATTGCTAAGATATGGATTTCAAAATTAATTAAGATTAATTTTAAAAATCCAATATCCATCATAAAATAGAAAGCCCTGACTAATTATTTAAAAAAGGTATGAGCTAGGGTTTTCTACGGGTGAATAAAAAGCAAGATAGAGAGCCATGATAAAAGAAAACTCTAGAGAGTGATGTTGGTGGCACTTGCATGCTATTCGTGTTAGATTCTAATTCATGTGGATACCAGTAGAGGGAGCTGATCCAAGTTACTAGTTCCTTTAGATCAAAAAGAAAGACTGAACCCATAAGAAAGGTCTGTTTTCTACTACCTGATTTAAACACCATTGACAGATCCGCTATCATGATTGGAAAAATTTTTGAATCTTAATTTTTTGCTGTGCCTACTAATCCCAATAGTGGCATCAGAGACATGTCGATTGTGCATTTAAGTTTAGTTTAAGGTTTCGTCTCGATTATGAATTGTATATGTGATATATAAGTTTTATGTGATATATAGCTTTAGATTCAATTGATGGGATTAATCAAGAAGGATAGGAGACCAAGGAAAACCTGGCCTGGCTTTGGTACTCTTGTGTTATGGGGTTATTAGATTTAAAATCTCATGGGCAGCATATTGAGTAGAAACATGTAGGGATCTATTACATGAAATGTTAAGGATGAATAAATTAAAAAGATTCATAACTATTCATGGAGACATGTGATGCCTCTACTGCTAGTGTTAAAAGCTTAAAAATCAAGCAAAATATGAGGAAGCTAGTATTATAGAAGAAGTTATTTTTTAATTAAAAATTAGATAAGAGATAGAGAAAAGAAAGTTGAGAGAATATAAGGGAAATTAAAGAACTTATCAATTTTCTCCTCTAATTATATGGTCAGTAACTAATATAGGGAAAAAGCTCAAAGATACCCTTCCCTTGGAATTAGGGTCAATTGAACTCTATACCCTCTAAACCACTACCCGCCTTCTTCTTTTCCTTCCCTTTTTCTTAAAGGAAGACTAAGGGGCATAGGTTTGGTAGCGAGACTGTTGTGGCTAACTATTCATAGCATGACATAATCATAACATTTATTACTTTTCATATTGTATGAATTGTTATTTATTTTCGTTTTAATTTCTAAAATTGTTTAGGTATAGTAAACAATATGGCTCTAGCTTTCCAAGGGTTGTAAATTTTTTAAATACGGCCTGTATGCCATGCCTTCCTCTACATAGTCTGGATGCATATCCTCTTCCCATCTCACTCCCCTTATATGTTTAAACAACGTTTCTCAATGTATTTTCTTTTTTTACTAGAGAGGTTCTCTCATTAGCTTGAGAAGATTTAGGTTAGATGAGTTATATTGTGTCTCGTTTAAATTATGTTTCTTTTGATTATATCATTACATGCATATTTTGTTAAATCACATATGTTTTGATGATAATAAAGACTGGATCAATAATATGAAAGGATTTGATAATAAACAAATGGATTTGAACAAAGTAGCAAAGCATCACTTGGAGTAAGCACTGGAAGTAATCAAAAAAATTTGTGAAGGCTTACTCCAGTAGCCACTCTGGTAAAAGAAGCCATTACTCGAGTAGCCACTCGAGTAAGCAAAGAGAATTTCATCCAGTGAGACACTACCAAAATTTGGACAAAGTTACTCGAGGGACCACTCAAGTAATCTACAAAGTTATATAGACCATTACTCAAGTAGCCACTCGAGTAACAAGATTTTCACAGACATCACTCGAGTAGCCACTCGAGTAACCAGGTCAAAAATCTTCCAGTGACTCTCGGCCAAGAAATGCAGCATATCACTCGAGTAGCCACTCGAGTAACCAGTGTGAAAATAGCATTACTCGAGGGACCACCCGAGTCATCTACAGAGTTATTTGAAGTACCACTTGAGTAGCCACTCGAGTAACCAGACAGTAAACTCTCGGCCAAGAATTTGATGCCATTACTCGTGGGTGTAATGAGTAATCTGCCGGGTTATTTGAAAGCCACTCGAGTAAGGTGTGAAGAAAAAGGAAGCCCACTCGAGTAGGCACTCGACTGAGCAGTTTACCAAAGTGATCACCCGAGTAATCTATGAAGGTAAGACATAGCCACTCGAGTAATCAGGTATTCTCAAGGTTTGTAATATATCACTCCAGGTCTTACCTGAGTGATATCTGATTTAAAATGTTAATCTGCTCACTGCCATATTTTAGACAAGCTTACTCGAGGGACCACTCGAGTAACAAACTTGATCACTTGAGTAAGGTAGTCCAAAAATTATTTTTTGATTAAATGTTTATTAAATTGTTATTTATATGATTAACCCTTTATTGCATTAGTATCCTAAGTACATTTGCAGAGAAACGATGAAGAGATCATGCAAGAAGAGTAAAGTCAAATAAAGTGTCCGAACGTTCACCTACCGCTACCTACCGCAAACGGATAGTTTTCAAATTTGAAGAACAGTCAACCATTACTGCGTGACTCTAACGGACAAGTTTTGAATTGCTTCTAACGGACATTATCAATCATCTATATATATGGAGCATTCAAAGAGAAGAAAACAAGACACAAGAACTTAGAACACACATCGATCAATACATTTAGTGCTTTGTTCTCTTATACTCATTCATTATACTTCAGTGATTATATATTTTCTCTATGAGAAAGTTTTTCATTACAAACTCAATATTTGTTATTGAGACAACTTAAGGTTGTGGAATCTTGAGTTGGGGATTTGATTGCAACGTGTAAGGGGGAGCGAGTGTCCAAGTGAAGGAACTTGTTGTGTACTGAGGTACCAAGAACCCACTGAATCTTGGAGAGTATAGTCAAGCTCTCAGAGAAGCTCTGAGGACTGGACGTAGGTCAAAGTGGTTTGGCCAAACCAGTATAACTCCTGGTGTACACTTCGGTGATATTTCTCCTTACTTTTAACTGCTTTAAATATTCTGTCAATTTTCTTATACGTAACAAAATTTTTGGTATCACCCAATTCACCCCCCTCTTAGGTGAAACGCTTGCACTAACATTTGGTATCAGAGACGCTTGCACTAACATTTGGTATCAGAGCGTAGGTCTTCTTGTTAAGGCTTAACAGCCTACGAAGGATCTAATAAGCATAGGTGAAGGCATTCTTCCCGACGGAGCTTCTATCACAAGAGCTCCAAGTTTCAATGGCGAACACTTCTTATTCTGAAAAGCAAAGTTCAGAGTCTTCGTATTGGCTACTGAATATGGGTTATGGGATGTGTTTAAAAGTGGAAACTACAAACCTGAAAACATTGTAGATTCACAAAGAGTTCCCAAGACACCAGCAGAATATGATGAGAATGACAAAAAACTCATTACACTCAACAGCAAAGCAATTCTAATGATTCAAAGTGCCTTGAGTTAAAATGAGTACTTCAGGATCTGTACTCTTCTAACAGCTAAAGAAATATGGGAAGCCTTGGAAATAGCTCATGAAGGAACTTTAGGAATAAAAGAAAACCGGAACAATACTCTAGTTACTGAGTTTGATCTAGTTTGAATGAAATCAGGTGAGTCCATAGCTGAATTTGAACTTAGATATACTCACCTTGTCAATCAACTTGCAATACTCGGAAAAGTCTATGATCAACACACTCAAGTACGAAAGATTTTAAATATTCTTTCTAAAGACTGGGAGGTAAAGGCCACTGCAATTGAGGGAGCAAAAGGTGAATCAATGCGATCAGTTGCTTCTCTATTCAGAAGCCTTTCTGAATATGAAAGCAAATCAAAGTTCAAACGAGAACTAGATGATATTGGTGACAAGAAGAAAAGAGGTCTAGCACTGAAAGCTAAAGAGGAAGAAGAACAAGATAAAGATGAAGAGCTTGATGATGATGAAATGGGCTTAATCATGAAACGATTCAGAAAGTTCTACAAGAAAGGCCAAGGATTCAAAAACCTTCAGAAAAGAAGAATAAGCAATAAAGAACACATCTTCTGCTATGAATGTGGAAAGCCAGGACATTTCAAATCAGAATGTCAAGAGCTGATTCAGAAGAATAAAGAAAAGAGAAAAGGACAATTATATAATAAGAAGAAAGCCTTTGTATCTGCCATATGGGGAGATAGTTCTTCTAACGAAGAAAGCGATGAAGAGGAAGTAGCCAATATATGTCTAGTTGCTCAAGAGGAAACAGAAGAAAAGGTAACTGATTCTGATCCTACCTATGATGAACTACTTTCTGAATATAATGATTTACATTATGAATTCATCAAAGTAGTCAAAGAACTAGTTGTTTTCAAAAAGAAAAACAAAGCTCTTGAAGTAGAACTTAAAGAGAATTTTGAAAAGAATTGTGAAAATTGTACTTCTTTGAAAAAGAAAAATACTGATCTTACTAAATCTCTTGAAACATTCACTCAAGGAAGTGAAATGCTAAATGTAATTTTAAAAGCTCAAAGATTTGTGAATGATCGATCTGGAATTGGATATGATCCAAAATCAGACAGAAGGAAAGGAAGAAAGAAAGCAGGAAGTAAATCATACTTGAATTATTTTCAACATTCTGTGCATACATCAAATCCTTTTGCACATTGTAATTATTGTAATAGAAAAGGTCATTATACTTCATCATGCATTCATAAGAAGAAAGGAACGATAGAAACCTATAAATGGGTACCTAAAGGTTCATATATTTCGAAAATTTCTTGTACTAACCCAAAAACACCCAAAAAGAAATGGGCACCTAAGACTTAATCGTATTTGATTGCAGATATGTCTCAAAGCATCCAAAAACAAGTGGTACATAGAAAGTAGATGCTCTAGACATATGACTGGAGATTTTGAAAGTTTTACCACATTGCAACCTAAGGAAAGGTAATTGCTATACAATTGATATAAATAGAAATGATTCTGAAAATTGTTTTCTAAGCAATGTCGATGAAAGTTGGTTATGGCATAAGAAACTAGCTCATGTCAACATGCACCAACTAGGAAAACTACTCAAAAAGGATTTAGTTATTGGTTTACCTAAAGTAAGTTTTAAAAACGACTTGATTTGTGATGCTTGTCAAAAGGTTAAACAAATTAAATCATCTTTCAAATCAAAAAATGAGATTTCAACAAATTGACCATTTCAATTGATACATATGGATTTAGTTGGTCCAGCGAGAGTTAAAAGCCTTAGTGGCAACTTATATTCATTGGTCATTGTTGATGATTTCACTAGATTTACATGGACAATTTTTCTGTCATCAAAGGATGAAACCTTTACAGAATTCATTGTTTTTGCCAAGAAAGTGCAAAATGAGAAAGGTATGTCCATTACAGGTATCAGGACAGATCACGGTAGAGAATTTGAAAATCAAGCCTTTGAAGAATATTGTGATTCTAATTGCATTGATCACAATTTCTCTACTCCAAGGACACCACAACAAAACGGAGTCGTGGAACGTAAGAATAGAGTGCTCATTGAAATGGCTAGAGTAGTGCTAAATGAAAAGAACGTGTCTCAAGTTTTATGGGCCGATACGATAAGCGCAGCATGCTATATTTCAAATAGAGCCTACATTAGAACAAAACTTGGAAAGACACCATACGAGCTATACAAAGGAAGGAAGCCAAATCTTGCTCATTTACACATCTTCAGTTGTAAGTGTTTCATTCATAATAATGGTAAATATAACTTAGGAAAATTTGATTCGAGAACAGATGAAGGAATTTTCCTAGGATATTCTAACTGAAGTAAAGCATATAGAATTTTCAATAAACGAACATGTGTTGTTGAAGAATCAATTCATGTTGTGTTTGATAAATTTGAATCCTCTAATAAAACCATTGATGATGAGCAGGAAGTTGTTTTAAATCAAGAAAATGGTCAATCTATTTCTAAATCTCCTATTCTAGAAGTTGATCAAACCAAGGAAGAAGATCAGTCACTAGGTCAACCTAAATCCTGGAAATACAATACGAGTCATCCCCTAGATCAAGTCATAAGAGATGTGAATGAAGGAGTCAAAACTAGAAATAGAATTTTCAATAAAGTAAGTTTTTCTGCATTCATCTCTGAGATTGAACCTTCTAACATTGACGAAGCCCTATCAAACAATGATTGGGTTATAGCAATGCAAGAAGAACTAAATCAATTTGAAAGAAATCAAGTTTGGGATTTGGTACCCCGACCTAAGAATCATTCGATCATTGACACTAAATGGGTATTTAAGAACAAACTTGATGAATCCGTAATAATTGTCATAAATAAGGCAAGATTGGTGGCTGAAGGCTATAATCAGGAAGAAGGAATTGATTATAAGGAAACGTATGCTCCAGTGGCTAGATTGGAAGTTATACGAGTACTCTTAGCCTTTGCATGTATCAAAGGATTCAAACTCTATCAAATAGATGTAAAGAGTGCATTTCTAAATGGCTACATCATGGAAGAAGTATATTTAGAGCAACCTCCAGGTTTTGAAGATGTAACCCAACCTGACCATGTTTTCAAACTCAAAAAGGCTTTATATGGTTTAAAACAAGCTCCTAGAGCATGGTATGAAAGGCTCACTAAATTTCTTATTGATCAAGGTTTTGTACAGGGAAAAGTCGATACAACACTTTTTACAAAACGAAAACATGATGATATATTAATTGTGCAAATATATATTGATAATATAGTTTTCGATGCTACTAACGAAACTATGTGCAAAGAATTTTTTGAGATAATGCAGGGGGAGTTTGAGATGTCAATGATGGGAGAATTAAATTTCTTTCTCGGTTTGCAAATCAAACAAAGAAAGAATGGAATCTTCATATCTCAAACAAAATATTTGAAAGAGCTATTGAAGAAGTATGGATTGGATCAAGCAAATGGAATGGACACACCCATGAGTTCAACCACATTGCTTGATGCGGATGTTAAGGGAAAAGATTACAACATCACAAAATATAAAGGAATGATTAGATCATTACTCTATCTCACTACAAGCAGGCCTGACATTCAATTCAGTATGGGTATGTGTGCAAGATATCAATCAGCACCAAAAGAGTCACATGCTGAAACCATCAAACGAATCTTCCGATATCTTACTGACACTCCAAAATTGGGTCTTTGGTATCCCAAAGGAAGAAGGAAATACCTAGTTGCATACTCAGACTCTGATCATGGAGGATACAAGACGGATAGAAAGAGTACAAGTGGACAAGGCCAGTTTCTTGGAGGCTCACTTGTATCTTGGTTTAGCAAGAAACAAACTACAGTGTCCCTTTCGTCAACGGAAGCTGAGTATGTTGCGGTATCAAGTTGTTGTGCACAAGTAATATGGCTAAAGCAACAACTCCAGGATCTTGGTATTTATCTAAAAGAAACACCAATATACTGTGACAACACTAGCATGATAAGCTTGTCAAAGAATCCTGTTCAACATTCTAGAACCAAGCATATTGATGTTAGACATCATTTCATCAGAGATCACGTCCAAAAGAAAGATGTTAAAGTAATATTCATTCCAACTCATCTTCAACTAGTAGATATGATGTCGAAATGATGTTAAAGTAATATTCATTTCAACTAGCAGTCGAATTTTGATTAGTAGTCGAAATGATGTCAGATGACTGTTATATTTTCTAGAATAATAATAGACATTATAAGCTTTAATTTGACATATAATATGCTTAATTTGGGTTTGTTCATTGGGAGACATTAATTGTTAAAGTTTGAGGTTTGAAACTTGAATTGGTTCTGGAACAGTGCGACAATGCCTGAAATTTTGCACCTTTGTGGTCGCAGGTAGGAGTAGTTAATATCTTTCTTGTACACAGGACTTAGAAAGCTTCAATTAGGTCTTTGAACCACTCCATTTGGATTTTTGTAGATTAAGTTATGCTTTTTTAAAGTTCACAAACAAAAACTAGCAAATTAGACTTAGATTGTAAAATTGCAAAATTTAGTCTCAGTTAAGATAATAGTGGTTATAGAGAGTTAAGGGATAACATAGGGAAATATGGGATCATCTTAGATGCCCAAGTCCTAGGAGTAAAGAGACACAATGTGTCTTGAAATAGACACTGTGTGGTATAGTACAAGAGTTTTGTAGATAACTGACATGACTAAATTAATAACAAGGTTAAATACTGGTCAAAAGCAGTATATAGTTCATTATACTGATAACCCTAGACTAAGAAATGACCCAATCTTTGTCAACTCTATGTTATAAAACCTAATAGCTGTCCGAGATCTAAGACCTTCCCAAGCTTGGAGAAGTAGTTGCAAACCCATCAGGGAAAGTGACTTGGTAGTAACTCTTTCTTTCATATGTTATGAGATACATTACATGTTTGTGGTATCAACATGAGTTTTGGAAGCATTCACAGTTTGTGAGGTGGTCGCCTAAGGCCTGTTGCACAAGTAAATACTTAGGCTCAAGTAATTTATATACATTATGGTAAGTGATATACTGCATGATATGTTTTGAATGATGATTGCTATTACCTTGCCATATGATGACTATGTGGCATGCTTTGTGTTAATGTATATATGTGATTCAACACCTGTTACTACTGAGATCTTGTGTAATACCCTGAAGTTTGAGATCGAAGGCTTAGGAATAAGCCTGAAATAAGTGAACTACTAAGCCCTGGTTTAGCAGATGCCCCAAATCTATAGCCTAATATTTTTTATATCTTTAGGGTATTAAAGAAAGTAAAATGGTGAATTTTGGAGAATACGATTATGCTTCCAATGAAATTTCCTGTGAGGCAGTCAGCTTGTCATCTGATTTTCTATGACCAAATTATAAGTAAAAATTATGAAATTTTACAAGGTGAAAGTAAACATCATGAGATTTAATTTGATAGGTCATAGGAATTATTTGAAGCTATATGCTTAAAGATAAGAATTTTTGAAATTAGCCCAGAACAACTGGAAAGTTTCTGGAAAAGTATTCAAAGAAATTAATTCTGGGATTTTCATACTTCCAGTAATTCTATATTCTTCCTTGAAACTAGACTCAATAAGGGTTCCATAGCCTTTAGAATTACTTCAATTCGATTTTTTCTAGAATTAGTTATGATTTTTCAAAGTTTGGGCAGAAAATCTGTTAGAAAATCTGAAAAAATCAAATTTTGGAATTATGACATCATCAAAAGGCAAAATGACATAAGCATGGGTGTGAACACCCTATTTTGTCCGGGCCCCACTAAAAAAATACAAAAAAATTAATAATGATTGGTGTCTAAAATTGGCAATCATCATTGAAAGAAAAAATAAAAAAATGAAAATAAGAAAAATAAGGAAATCCTCCTATTAATGATGATCGGTGTCTAAATAGGAAATTATCATTGAAAGGGAAAAAATAAAAAAAAACGAAAATTAAAATAAATCCCCTTATTGATATGATTGGCATTGTCATTCATTAAGGGAAAATAATAAATAAAAAAAACGAAAAATAAAAAATAACAAAATCTCATTTATGTTGATAGGTTTAAATTAGGAAGTTACTTGTGGGCAGAATAATGAAAAAAAAATTAAAAACAAAAAAATATCCACTAATGGTAATTAGGTCAGGTTAGGAAGTTTTATCAATAGAAAATATAAAAAAATAAAAAAATAAAATTAAAAAAAAATCTCCATTGATGGTGATTGGGTCAAGTTAGGTAGTTCTTAACATAAAATACAAAAAAACAATCAAAAAAACAAAAATTAAAATAAAAGGAGCATTTACGAAGAAAACCCTACCTTGAGACTATAAATTGCAGTGCAAGGGTTGAAGTAGGAGGAAGAAATTTTGGGAGAACAAGGAGGCAAGGTAAAGAGATTATCCTAATTCTCATCATATTCTAAAAGGTTCTCTTGTGGGGAAAATGGAGAGGACATTTTATCCCATAAAGACGTTATTCTTCTTGTGATTATTGGTCTTGATTTTATTTCGTTGTGCTAAGGAGCATCTCTCAAGAGATAGAGGCACCAATACATGTTACCTTCCTTCTACTTTTTATATCTTAAAGGGCTAGATCGTGAAGCATATGTAGACATATGTCTATGTCTTCTCACCCAGGCAACAATTTCAAAGTGAAACAGATTCTAATCCTAGTGTTTGTTCGCATGACATATTTCATATTTATGAAAGTCTTGGTTGATATTGTGCTTGTATCACATGATGTATGAACATTGGATTTATCCCTTATTTTATTATCTACCTCCCTTCATTTTGTCTCTTTGCAGCAAGATTGAGAGCACAAGAGGTACGTGTCTTCATCATGGCTTTTATTCAAATGATATATTGACTAAGCAATTGCCCCTTGTTCTCGTGGATAACATGCTCGTGTTCTTTTTGGGCTGAACTTGTATGTCATGAAATAAGTTTGCTTCTTATTCTTCATGTGATTGTGGATTCATCGTTTTGTGCATAAGTTGATCTTGACGTTATTTAAAACTTTGATCCAAATTTTTTTATGAAAATAATGAAAAAAGAAAAAAAAAACATTTTAACACATTTTGATAAATGAAAATAAAATAGAAAAACTCTCTTTTACAAGAAAATAAAAAAAAACGTTTTTAAAAACATAATAAAAAATACAAACCAAATAAAAAACTTATTTTTCTCAAATAAATTAAATAAACATTTTTTGCTAAAATACACAAACAAAGTGACACGCCTTTCTACCCCCGAACTATGTGGGCTTTAATCCCTCTAAAGGGTACATAGGCCCTAGGTTTTCATCCTAGGTCAAGTCCAATTTTGTGAATAAATATATTTCTCTTATTTTCTTTTTGTAAATAAATGTTCTTTTTTTTCTTCTTTAGTTTTCATTTCATTTATTTTTGTAAATATTTTCTTTTTTATTTTGGTAATTATAATAAAACTAAAGGCCATAATATTTTTAAATAATTAACTTAGGGTAACCATTCTTATTAATGGGTGTTGTGGGGTGTCTAATGTAACCCCCTGCCTTAATTAGCATAATTATAATTCGATATTACTTAATTAAATTGGTTTAGAGACCGTCGAATAGTTCAAAACTCATTTAAAACTCCCTTTATAATAGGAACTTTACAAAATTTTCAAAACTTCTTTCCTATTCCGGTCTCAAATTCAATTATCGAATATAATCACCTGTGCAGTTAATTTACATTTAAACATATCAGAATATCTAATAGTAATCCCGACAACCCCCGGGTTCTATTCATTCACTATAGGGTTTTAATTCCCATATAAGGGATTACACGACTATGATCTGTTACTAAATACAGCCCAAAAATAATTTACAAGATTCCTGTCCAACAGGTTTAACCAACACATCCAAAAGTAAATGTCCCTATAGGGTTTTAACCACTCTGGGTCGTACGCTTCACCTTAGAGCCACTTGCCCTGTCTGAAAGGTTAGTTAAAGGAAAGAGTGAGATTCAAAAGAATCCCAGTAGTAACAAAACATTTATACCACATACAAGTACACAGCATGTAAGAAAATCATCATACAACAGCAGCACAAATCACACTCCACCCTCATCCCCTTTCTCCGCCGAGAAGGCACACTGTCCTAACCCGAACCGTTGTTAGCTACTCTGGGACTATTGGCGTGGCAGTGCATACACATAGCCTTATAGCTCATATAGCTATCTGGCTTTCACAAATGGCCCGTCGGCCTTCAGAAATAGCCTTTCGGCCCACATAATCACATATATCACACCTCATCCTCATCCCCTTTCTCCGCCGGGAAGGCATACAACCCTTGCCCGATCTGTTGTTAGCTACTCAAGGACTATTGGTATGACGGTGTTTACACATATTCACAATGTCACAGCATACGAGTTTATCACAAATCAATGATAATACACACATACAATGCATCACATATGGTACGAAAGAAAAGTTACTACCTCGTTCCTTCCTGACGTTTGCTGGCTCAGTTGGCTCACGAGGGCGGCAAATATCAAAGCCTATAAACAAAATCAAGAATGGTGGATTAATTTCCTACCCCCAATTCCTACTTTCAAACACTTAGAATAGGTTCCATATGAGTCTATAATGAAAATTTACAAAAATGCCCCTGGGGACCCGGCCTGGGCCCGCCGTACCCGGTCCGGTTGCACTTTTCCCGAAATTCTAATCTGGGCTATCCTAACATATTTCCGCCCAAGGAATCCATTTCCGTACTCGGAATTATCAAATTCAATGTTAAATTACAAATTTACCCTTGGCAGCCCCACTTTAAGGGTTTTAGGGGCGTTTTCGTAATCATGCTTTTTCGGCCTTTTCCGAAAAAGTGACCAACTGTAACCCCACCTAATTTTCGCCCCTGAACTCAATGGAACCATCAAATCATTGAAAATCCAACTCTAAGACCCATTTCTATGGTTGGCCGAAATTTATGAGTTTTCCGGGGAAAATCGGGGTTTTACGATTTCGGCTCCGTAAACGCGTTCCTTTCTACTCCTAACCACTTTATTAACCATTACATTAGGTTAAAACTAACATTAAGACCCAATTTGGGCAGCATAACCCCTAGGACATATCATTTCCAAACTTTAAAACCAATGGCAATCCGGTGAAATTTCACCGATTAAATTGCCCACAGCAGCCAGAATAAGCAATATACGAAAGTTTGGAAGTTACCTCAAGCTCCCACTAGCTTTTCCCAAATTTGGCTGAACCCTAGCCTCTTTGAACCAGAAATTATTTGCTTCAAAACCTTAAAGAATAAAGAGGAGTAGCTTAGAGTCGGAGTTATACGCGTTAGGAGCTAAATCGCCGGAGAAATCGGCTTACCTTGCGAGATTTCTTCCTCTTTTTCTCTCTTTTCTCCAAGCCCTCTTCACATTTTTTTTTCCTCTGGAATGGGTCGGGAATGGCTGATGAATATGATGGAATTGCTTTTAATTCCATGTTGATGTCACCTTACCACATAATGATGTCATAATTTCTAATTTCACATTTTCGGATTTTCTGGCAGATTTTCAGCCCAACTTTGAAAAATCATAACTAATTCTAGAAAAATCGAAATGAGGTGATTCCAAAGCCAAATGAAAGATATTTAAGTCCTATTCATAGGAAAAATATTGGCCATTACTGAAAATCACCACAAAATTCCCAGAATTTCAATATTTGCATACTGTTCCAGAAAATAATTAATTTCGCTGGGCAAACTTCAAAAATCCAAAACTCTTAGGTCACAAATCAAAATGATACAAATTATATGTTCATTTTGAAGCTTGACATGTGAAAGTTAATACTGTAAAATTTCAGAATTTTTAGACACCATTGGCCTATTTAAAACGTCCATACAAATTGGCTGCCCTGTACAGAGTTTCGATGGACAGAGTTTTCAACTTTTGCACAATTGTTCCCAATGGTTCCAACTTCACAATAAACACTCTCCCCACATGAATTTTCACAAGGAAGCCATTGGAATCATTAAAATATCCAAATTCCCATCACACATTCTCCAAAAGTGTTTATTCAACAATAATTACATCCACTTTTGAAGTCATTAGCCCTTAATCACTTTTTGGGATATTACATCTAACACCTTCCCCATACACAATCGACTCCCGAACCCTAAATGGTTTTTATAGACCAGTTTCCATTTTTCAAAAGGTTTCCAAATTTATCCTTTTTCAAAAATTTTGGTGGTGGCTCTATGTTTTTCAAAATTTCGAGCGCTACAGCTTGGCGACTCCACTGGGGATGGTTTAAGAGTCAAGCCCATTTAAGTTAAGTGTTTAAAAATAATATGGCCTTAATTTTATTTTAATTACCCTTTTTCTTTTTTGTAAATATTTGTTTTATTTTTTAAATTTTTTATTTTTCTATTTGTTTATTCTTTTTTTTTCTTATCTATCTTGTGATCTGCTTAATAGATGAGGGTTGGGTAGAACCTAGGCCCATAGGTTGGTATGCTCTCCATACACACTGAACACATACACTATTCTCCTCACACACATTTTGGGCCCTATACCCGGGTCTGTGAGTTCCTTAGGTGAGTGGAAGTTTCTAGCGGTCTCCCTGTGGGGTTTTAAGAACCCTCTGAGGTTACTGTGAAGACTTCATCCTAGCTGTTACTCATTTGGTGAGGTTGATCCCTGTGGGGTTTTTAGAACCCCCTGAAGGTCAATTTCATCAAATGGGGTCTTCATCTTTATGATGGGGGAAGTTAGGAAACCTTTATCTATGAGAATTAGAACCACCTTGAAACCATTGCACCTATTAGTGGAAATTATCGACCTACCCAATTAATTAGTACCTGCCTTTCTTAGGATAGATACCACTAACCTAAGGTCATTCCTAAAATAGGACACTGGAGGGCATATATTTATTTATTGTTGATCATCTTTATTGTCATCCATACATAATCAATGAAATCCCTAGGATCAAGTGACTAACTGTCGCTTCACCTGAGTATGTATCTAGCATCACTCCACATAAAGATACATCACAAGGACGGTGTATGCATTAGATAGCTAACCTTAGTCTAAGGATCTATGACCCTAAAAGACCATGATATCATCACATCAATCATGTTAGAAAACATATCAATAAAAGATAATCCTTTAGGACTCATGAGGTATCATTATCTCATTCATTAGCATTTTAGCTTCATTTGATATGGGCCTTGGACATAATCATTATTTTTTAAAACCCTTAGTCGCATGATGGCTTGGGCCATTCGCAGGTTAATGGGCACTTCATTCTCCCTATGAGGTAATAGGTCTCTTGAGGAGGTGAAATTCTTTTTCTTAATGCCCATAACCCATATCAAAACTTGAATTATAAGTCATCACTCTTTCAAGTCTCATGAGATATCCTTGCATTATCCATTGGCATTTAGCTTCATTCGATATGGGCCTTAGACATAATAAACATTTAGCAAAATCCTTACCCGCGTAATAGCTTAGGCCGTTCGCAGGATAATGGGCACTTCATCCTCCCTATGGGGTACTGGATCTCTTAAGGAGGTGAAGTTCTTTTTCTTAATGTCCATTACCCATATCAAAACTTGGAGTATAAGTCATCACTCTTTCATGTCTCATGAGGTATCCTTGCATCATCTATTGGCATTTAGCTTCATTTGATATGGGCCTTGGACATAATCATCATTTTTAAAACCCTTAGCCGCGTGATGGCTTGGACCATTCGCAGGTTAAGGGGCACTTCATTATCCCTATAAGGTAATAGATCTCTTGAGGAGGTGAAGTTCTTTCTCTTAATGTCTATCACCCATATCAAAACTTGAAGTATAAGTCATCACTCTTTCATGTCTCATAAGATATCCTTGCATCATCCATTGGCATTTAGCTTCATTTGATATGGGCCTTGGACATAATAAATATTTAACAAAACCCTTAACCACGTAATAGCTAGGGCTATTCACAGGTTAATGGGCACTTCATCCTCCCTATGGGGTATTGGATCTCTTGAGGAGGTGAAGTTCTTTTTCTTAATATCTATCACCCATATCAAAACTTGGAGTATAAGTCATCACTTTTTCATGTCTCATGAGGTATCCTTGCATCATCTATTGACATTTAGCTTCATTTGATATGAGCCTCAGACATAATAAACATTTAACAAAACCCTTAACCATGTAATAGCTTGGGCCGTTCGCAGGTTAATGGGCACTTCATCCTCCCTATGGGGTATTGGATCTCTTGAGGAGGTGAAATTCTTTTTCTTAATGTCAATCACCTATATCAAGGCTAGAAAGCATATGTAATCATCTCCATAGCATGCATTCAGAAATACTTTCTGACTCTTCCTTCTATTTCCTTTAATAAAGGATAAGCAAGTTATCTTACAACTAAAAATTTAGCACAAAGGTTAAATGGCAAAAGAACCAGGTTTAAATCAAGTTCCTATAGGAAAGGTGTATTGCATGCTTATCATTATGGTCAATGATAAGATCTTGGCTAGGATGGGACTCAAGGTCCCTCCTATCTAATGATCAACACTAGTTCTCCTTGTGGAATAATAGATTTCCTGAGGAAGCTAGAGGATGCTTGTGCCAGAATACCTTTATGCTAATACACCATGGATAACTCACTATGCCCGCTTAAAATTATGAGTTCAAATAAACTAATGATATTTTGTTCCTTTATAGGCAGGTGATATAATATTGCTCTATCTAAATGTCCTAACCAGCTACCCCCTAAGCATTCATACAACACACACTCACGTAGTTGTCAGATGGCAGCCAGCAATGGAAATGAAGCCGAATCTAATATAAATCATTGGATAGGGAGGGAAGATTAGCACTCTGAAATCCCCATATAAGGAAGAAATTCTTGATGTCCTCTGAAGTGCTAAACAAGTCGACTGTTGCAATGGTTTCAACAATAGGCAAAAAGAACTGCACATGGATTTCAACTGATGATTCTGGAAGAGCTCTGGAAAATTGGGAGTTTGAGGACACCTTCAATTCTATTATTTTAGAGTAACATGTCTAGCTAAAAAGTTGTCCTTTTATGTTTTGTATGTGTCTTTAGGCAAGCTCTTATATGAATCATGAATGAAGAATGATATGCGAATAAAACTCACTTATTTATATCCATTCTTCCTTATTTTTTCCTTCTATTCATTCATTGTTCATTTTTTGCCCTCCAGGAAATCGATTTCCTTGGAACTCTTGTCCAACGCAGAGGTTTCTGAGTCCCTAAATGATGATTCACTTGTTGCCATTGATATGCATGATTATAAGTGTGATGATGATGTGATCATTCAAGTATACAAAAAATCCTTGAATCTGATGACAATAGGATGTGCCCACATGAAGATGTAATTAAAGTAATAAATATGGGCACAGAGGAAGAAAAGAGAGAACTAAAGATAGTAGATAACCCCGAAAGAGAGAAAATAGTTGAACTCTTCAAAGAATTCATGGATGTGTTCACATGGTCCTACCAAGAAATGCCAGGCCTTGATTCAGGGATTGCCTCTCACAAGATTCCCTTATTCCTAAACACCAAAGCTAAAAAGCAGAAATTAAGGAGGTTCACTTCCGATATGTCCTTAGTGATTCGAGATGAGGTGATAAAGAAATTAAAAACAGGTTTCCTGGAAGTAGCTAAATACCCACAATGGATAGCAAATGTTGTTCTTGTCCTAAAGAAGGATGGCAGAATTCAAATGTGTGTGGATTATCGAGATCTAAAGAAAGCTAACCTAAAAGATGATTTTCCATTGCCTCATATTGATGTCCTAGTTGATAGTACGACCTGTAGCTATAGGTACTCATTCATAGATGGGTACTCAGGGTATAACCAAATCCCTATGGATGAAGAGGACAAAGAAAAAACTACATTTTTTACATAATGGGGCACTTATTGTTACCACATCATGCCATTCGCACTAAATAATGCTAGGGCAACTTATCAGTGTGCTATGGTGGTACACTTTTATGATATGATGCATAAAGAACTTGAAGTATACGTGGATGATATGGTAGCTAAATCTTCTGAGGGAGAAAGCCATGTTGTTGTGTTAAGAAAGCTATTTGAAAGGCTACGCAAGTACAAGCTACGGCTAAATCCTAACAAATGTGTCTTTGAGGCTTTATTTGGGAAATTGTTGGGCTTCATTGTAAGCTAAAAAGGATTACAGTAAAAGCAATACGGGAAATTCCCCCCCTCAAACAGAAAAGGAAGTTCGAAGCTTTTTGGGGCGATTGAATTATATTGCACGATGCATTGCCAACCTGACTGCAACTTGTGAGCCGATATTCAAGCTTTTAAAGAAGGACTGCACAGTGAAGTAAGATGAAGATTGCTAGCAGGCATTTGATAGAATCAAGGATTATTTGCTAAATCCCCCAATTTTGGTTCTTCCTGTACCAGGACAACCTTTAATTTTGTATTTAACAATACGACCAAACTCCATAGGAGCCATGCTGGGGCAACATGACGCATCTAAGTGAAGAGAACACGCGATCTATTACTTGAGCAAGAAGTTTAATGATTATGAGTCACGTTACCAAATGATCGAGTGAACTTGTTGTGGTTTATTCTACAAGGATGTTGAGGCAATATATGCTTTACTACACCACTTGGTTAATTTCAAGAGTGGACCCACTCAGTACATCTTTGAAAGCCTGCACGTAGCTGGAAGAGCCTTTAAGTGGCAGGTAATATTGTTTGAATATGATATAAGATACGTCACTCAAAAATCCGTCAAGGGTGGTACGATGGCAGATCACTTAGTGGAAAACCCCGTAGATGAATGTCGGCCACTAGATTTCAAATTCCCAGATGAAGATATATGTGCTATAGAGGATCTGATTGAGAAAGGCAAATCAAAAGAGTGGGAGATGTATTTTGATGGGGCGGTAAATATGCATGGCAATGGTGTAGGGGTAGTAATCATATCCCCAGACAGAAAGCAACTTCTGATTGCTATAAAGTTAAGGTTTGACTGCATCAATAACATGGCAGAATATGAAGCTTGTATTAATGGTCTCCAAGCTGCCATAGATCTTAGAATAAAAAACCTAAAAGTCAATGCTGACACAGCTCTCATAATTTATCAGGTGACTGGTGAATGGCATACTAAAGACCTAAAGTTGATCCCTTATCAAGAGTGTTTGATAGAGTTGATCAAAAATTTTAAAGTAATCAATTTGCATCACATGGCTTGAGAAAAGAATCGCTTTGCTGATGCATTAGCTACTTTAGCAGTTATGATCCAACTTGATTGTAGGGTCCAAGTTCATCCAATACAGATTGAGAAATGATCCAACTTGATTGTGGGGTCCAAGTTCAGCCAATACAGATTGAGACGAGAAGATCACCAACATTTTGCTTCAATATTGGAAGAGAACATGACAAGCAACCTTGGTACCATAGTATTAAGATGTATATGGAGCATGGTACTTACCCTCCAGATGCAATACACAATGAAAAGAAAACCATCCGGCGAATGGCTATGGGTTTCTTTATTAGTAGTAACGTCTTGTACAAGAGAGGCTTTGATGGGACATTGCTTCACTATGTAGACATGAGGGAGGCGCATAAGATTATGGCAGAGATCCATGAAGGCATATGTGGTACACATGCAAATGGCTACTCGTTAACTAAACAAGCTCAAAGATCCGGTTACTACTGGATAACTATGGAGAAGGATTATATCAATTATGTTAGAAAGTGTCATAAGTGCTAGATATATGACAACAAAGCTAATGCTCCTTCGACTATGATGCATAGTCTTGTATCTCCATGGCCCTTTTCCATGTAAGGAATTGACGTCATCAGGCCGATTAACCCAAAAGCTCCGAATGGTCATTGTTTCATCCTCATTGCCATCGACTACTTTACTAAGTGAGTAGAAGCCAATTCATTTGCTAGTATTACTCAGAAGGCCTTTATCAAATTCTTAAAGGCCAACATCATCTATAGATATGGGTTACCGGAGAGGATCATAACTGACAATGCACCAAACCTCAATGGGGCAGCAGTTAAAGAATTATGTGATCAGTTCAAGATCAAACATCATAGTTTTGCACCATATAGGCCATAGATGAATGGTGCAGTTGAGGCAGCCAATGAAAACATTAAGAAGATCATCAGCAAAATGACAGTGACCTATAAGGACTGGCACGAAATGCTTCCATATGCATTACACGGGTACCGTACCACAATGCATACTTCAATTGGGGCAACCCCTTACTCTTTAGTTTATGGCATAGAGGTTGTTACTCCAATTGAGGTGGAAATACCATCCCTGAGAATCTTGGCTAAATCAGACCTAGATGAAAACAAATGGATACGTTCTCAATTTGAACAATTAAATATGATTGAAGAAAAGAGGCTCAAAGCAATATGTCATGGGCAGTTATATCAGTCATGAGTGGCAAGGGCCTTTAATAAGAAACTACGACCCAGGTGGTTTAAATCAAGAAGATGACAGAGGTAAATGGGCTCCGAATTATGAAGACCCATATGTTGTTAAGCAAGATTTCTCTGGTGGGGCATTGATATTAACAAACATGAATGGCCAAGATTGACCAAGGCCAATCAATTCAAACATTGTAAAGAAATACTATGCGTAAAGAAAAAAAAGCTCGCTAAGTTGAAAACCCGAAAGGGCAGCTTAGGCAAAAGTTTGAGCAAAACAAAAAAAAGGGGCTCGCTAAGTTGAAAACCCAAAAGGGCGGCTTAGGCAGAAATTAGAGCAAAAAAAAAAAGAAGAAGAAGCTCGCTAAATTGAAAACCCAAAAGGGCGGCTTAGGCAAAAGTTAGAGCAAGAAAAAAAAAGCTCGCTAAGTTGAAAATCCAAAAGGGTGGCTTAGGCAAAAGTTAGAGCAAAAAAAAAGGAAGCTCGCTAAGTTGAAAACCCGAAAGGGCGGCTTAGGCAAAAGTTAGAGCAAAAGAAAGGAAGCTCGCTAAGTTGAAAACCCGAAAAGGCGGCTTAGGCAAAAGTTAGAGCAAGAAAAAAAAGCTCGCTAAGTTGAAAACCCGAAAGGGCGGCTTAGGCAAAAGTTATAGCAAAAAAAAGGCTCGCTAAGTTGGAAACCCGAAAGGGCGGCTTAAGCAAAAGTTAGAGCAAAAAAAACTCGCTAAGTTGAAAACCTGAAAGGGCGACTTAGGCAAAATTTAGAGCAAAAAATTGGGAGTTGTTAAGTCAAAAACCTGAAAGGGCGGGTTAAACAAATATCGAAGATATCAGTCCTAGCCCTTTGACTCTCTTTACTTTGTCTATTTAGAAGACGCCGTAATCATTCATCGAAAAGTGCATATCTTTGGCAATTAAGCAAGGCACCATCAGGGGAACTACCCAGAACCAAAAGCGAAGGACCCCCTAATAACATCACACCTACACCAATATGTGCTCATCATTATGCATCTGCTTGAATATTAGAAGATCATTTCCTTTAAATGAATCTTCATCCTTAGTATATCTTTCCCTTCTATTAAATCGCATGTCAAACTTTGTGCAATGACTTGTATAAGGGTAACTCTTTTTAATGAAAGCACAACTTTTGTCTGGATAAACACTCACATTGATATACATGGTGTCCTCTACTCCCATTTAACTTGTGTAATTTCAAGATCATTAGCGAAGGTCCCAACTGGAATTTTTGTTGTGGGGTCAAAGAGTTGATAAAGGGACACAATCTAAACTGAGGGTTCTAAGCTGTGGCATCTATGTGAATCTCATTATACACATCTTCATACCTCCGACAAGACTGCACAAGTAACAGGGTACTGGTTAGGCACCTGGATGAAGAAGGAGCAATATCACCTGCCAGGCTATTCTTTAACACCACAATTATTGCACTCATTCTCATTAGCATGTCATCACCTCCATTATCAACAACACCATTAACATCATCATCATCACTACTACTACTATCATCATCATAATCAGCAGCATTATCATTGTATTCATCATCCTTATTAGGATTCCATCATCACTGTCATCATCATTATTTGTGTCATCACCTCCATCATGACATCACTACTCTGATATTCCCTTCATTATCATGGCCATTATCATCCTCTTCATCATCATCGTTATCATCATCCCTGTCATCATTATTATCAATGTCATCATCTTCATAAGCACTACTCCAAGGGGCATCACATGTTCATAGCACCCTTTTCAAAGCCCTGTAACGGCAGGTACCCTTAAAGCCCAGAACGACTGGCACCCTTTTAAAGCCCTATACCAGCAGGCAACCTCGAAGCCCAGTAATGGCTGGCACCCTTTCAAAGCCCTGTATCGGCAGTCACCCTCAAAGCCCAGTAACGAATGGCACCTTTCAAAGCCCAGTACCGGCAATCACCTTTAAAGCCCAGTAACGGCTAGCACCTTTTTCAAAGCCCTGTACCGACAAGCACCCTCAAAGCCCAGTAACGGCTGGCACCTTTTTCAAAGCCCTGTACTGCAGGCACCCTCAAAGCCCAGTAACGACTGGCACCCTTTCAAAGCCCTATACCGGCAGGCACCCTCAAAGGCCAGTAATGGCTGGCACCCTTTCAAAGCCCTATACCGGCAGGCACCCTCAAAGCCCAGTAACGGCTGGCACCCTTTTAAAGCCCTTTACCAGCAAGCACCCTCAAAGCCCAGTAATGGCTGGCACCCTTTCAAAGCCCTATACCGGCAGGCACCCTGAAAGTCCAATAACGACAGGCTCAATTCTTTTAAAGCCCAATAACGCTTGGCACAATTCTTTTAAAGCCCTGTACCGGCAGGCACTATTTTTTCAAAGTCCTGTACCAACAGGCACCCTCAAAGCCCAGTAACGGCTGGCACAATTCTGTAACGACAGGCACTATTCTTTCAAAGCCCTGTATCAACAGGCACTCTCAAAGCCCAGTATCGGCTGACACAATTCTTTTAAAGCCATGTACCAGCAGACACTATTCTTTTAAAGTCCTGTACCAATAGGGACCCTCAAAGCCCAGTAACGGCTGCCACAATTCTTTTAAAGCCCTGTAACAGCAGGCAATATTTTTTTCAAAGCCCTGTATCAGCAGGCACTCTCAAAGCCCAGTACCGGCTGGCACAATTCTTTTACGCCCCACCAAAGTCCTATGCAACTAGGCGCTTCACTTCCATTCCAGGTAATCATCTATCTCTACTTGCGTTCTTCTTCCCTATGAACCAAGTAAAGAGGGGCATGGGCACTGTATTTTGTCCAAATCCTCTTTGGTTCCAAGAGGGGCACCTTGTTCTTTGGCCAGACAAAATACGTGTTCTTATCTTTACTTGCTTCATAGAAGAGAATCTCACTTTTCTCAGCTATGAAACAAGTAAAGAGGGGCAACTATGAACACCCTATTTTGTCCGGGCCCCACTAAAAAAATACAAAAAAATTGATAATGATTGGTGTCTAAATTGCCAATCATCAATCATTGAAAGAAAAAATAAAAAAATGAAAATAAGAAAAATAAGGAAATCCTCCTATTGATGATGATCGGTGTCTAAATAGGCAATTATCATTGAAAGGGAAAAAATAAAAAAAAACAAAAATTAAAATAAATCCCCTCATTGATATGATTGGCATTGTCATTCATTAAGGGAAAATAATAAATAAAAAAAACGAAAAATAAAAAAATAAAAAAATAAAAAAAATCTCATTTATGTTGATAAGTTTAAATTAGGAAGTTACTTGTGGGCAGAATAATGAAAAAAAAATTAAAAACAAAAAAAATCTCCACTAATGGTCATTAGGTCAGGTTAGGAAGTTTTATCAATAAAAAATATAAAAAAATAAAAAACGAAAATTAAAAAAAAATCTCCATTGATGGTGATTGGGTCAAGTTAGGTAGTTCTTAACATAAAATACAAAAAACAATCAAAAAACAAAAATTAAAATAAAAGGAGCATTTATGAAAAAAACCCTACCTTGAGACTATAAATTGCAGTGCAAGGGTTGAAGTAGGAGGAAGAAATTTTGGGAGAACAAGGAGGCAAGGTAAAGAGATTATCCTAATTCTCATCATATTCTAAAAGGTTCTCTTGTGGGGAAAATGGAGAGGACATTTTATCCCATAAAGACGTTATTCTTCTTGTGATTATTGGTCTTGATTTTATTTCGTTGTGCTAAGGAGCATCTCTCAAGAGATAGAGGCACCAATACATGTTACCTTCCTTCTACTTTTTATATCTTAAAGGGCCAGATCGTGAAGCATATGTAGACATATGTCTATGTCTTCTCACCCAGGCAACAATTTCAAAGTGAAACAGATTCTAATCCTAGTGTTTGTTCGCATGACATATTTCATATTTATGAAAGTCTTGGTTGATATTGTGCTTGTATCACATGATGTATGAACATTGGATTTATCCCTTATTTTATTATCTACCTCCCTTCATTTTGTCTCTTTGCAGCAAGATTGAGAGCACAAGAGGTACGTGTCTTCATCATGGCTTTTATTCAAATGATATATTGACTAAGCAATTGCCCCTTGTTCTCGTGGATAACATGCTCGTGTTCTTTTTGGGCTGAACTTGTATGTCATGAAATATGTTTGCTTCTTATTCTTCATGTGATTGTGGATTCATCGTTTTGTGCATAAGTTGATCTTGAGGTTATTTAAAACTTTGATCCATATTTTTTTATGAAAATAACGAAAAAAGAAAAAAAACATTTTAACACATTTTGATAAATGAAAATAAAATAGAAAAACTCTCTTTTACAAGAAAATTAAAAAAACGTTTTTAAAAACATAATAAAAAATACAAACCAAATAAAAAACTTATTTTTCTCAAATAAATTAAATAAACATTTTTTTCTAAAAAGCACAAACAAAGTGACACGCGTTTCTACCCCCGAACTACGTGGGTTTTAATCCCTCTAAAGGGTACGTAGGCCCTAGGTTTTCATCCTAGGTCAAGACCAATTTTGTGAATAAATATATTTCTCTTATTTTCTTTTTGTAAATAAATGCTCTTTTTTTTCTTCTTTAGTTTTCATTTCATTTATTTTTGTAAATATTTTCTTTTTTATTTGGGTAATTATAATAAAACTAAAGGCCATAATATTTTTAAATAATTAACTTAGGGTAACCAT
The DNA here is from genome assembly GCA_963855925.1 of Inga laurina. Lineage (NCBI taxonomy): Eukaryota > Viridiplantae > Streptophyta > Magnoliopsida > Fabales > Fabaceae > Inga > Inga laurina. The sequence goes on from OY979703.1 coordinate 51,987,960, forward strand.
TCTTATGAATGGGTGTTGTTGGGTATCTAACACCATCCCCATACATAATCGACTCCCGAACCCTAAATGGTTTTTATAGACCAGTTTCCATTTTTAAAAAGGTTTCCAAAGTTATCCTTTTTCAAAAATTTTGGTGGCGGCTCCATGTTTTTCAAAATTTATTGCACTACAATGGGATTAAAAGCAATTTCTCCATCTTCATCAGCCATTTCCCGTTGCCATTTCAGCCAAAAAGGGTAAGAGAAAGCTTAGAGAAAAATAGGGGGAAGGAAGGAGAAATCTCATAAGGTAAGTCAATTTCTTCAGTGAATTTGTACCTAACGTGTATTATCCTTCTCCTAAGTTATTCCTCTACATGAATTAAGGTCTTGTAGCAAGGAATTTCATTGTTCAAAGAGGCTAGGGTTTAGCCATAACAAGAACAAGCTAGAAGGAGCTTAATGTAACTCTAAAACTTCAATCTTTGAATGTTCGAACTGCTGTGAGTATCCCTTGACATCCCCTATTTTAGGGTTTCAGGGGCGTTTTCATAATTATACTTTTTCGGCCTTTTCCGAAAAAGTGACACACTGTAACCCTACTTAATTTTCCCTCTTGAACACAATGGAATCATCAAATTATTAAAAATCCAACTCTAATGCCTCTAACAAGAGCTAGCTGAATTGTACAAATTCCCCAAGAAAAATTAAGGTTTTTGAATTCCAACTCCGTAGACATGTTTCTTACTACTCCTAACCACTTTATTAACTTTTTAATTACCATCTAGACTCAATTTTGGTAGCATAACGTATAGGCAAACTCCCTTACAAAGAATTTTTTGATTTTGAGTCCAGAAATGGATTATTTAAGCAAAAATATGTCAGAATAAGCCATGTCAAAATTTTGGAAAAAATACAGTCAGATCGGGTACAGCGAGGCCAAGTCGAGTCCCTAGGGGCAATTTAGTAATTTTTCAATATAAACTCATATAACCCCTCGAAACACTATGGAAGTGTCCAAATGGTACATTTGGAATTGTAGGACCAAGTTGAGAGCCCGAGTTGCTAGAACGCAAATCGAGGAGAAAAGACTAGAAGTAGGAGACTAACCTTAATTGCATGTAATAGATATCTTTGCTTGTATAGTGATGTGTGTGATTGCTTTACTTGATTGTGTAGAGCATATTTGAATAAATGAAGCTTTGTTTCTATTTTCACTGTGGCCATAGTCTTGTCACATGAAATATTGAGCATGCAGAAAGGTTATTATGAGGCATACATCTAGTTAAAGCTAACATGTCATACACATAGCATCTATCATGCATGCATTATGGTACTGAGATTCTCTCGAATCTCACCCTCCCCTACCAACAATTTAGACAGGTGGAAGCAGAAGAAAGTGGCTATAAAGGGTAAAGATGTAAATTCCAGCCATATATGCTCCCGATTCAGACCAGGAAGAGGAGTTGGTTATTTGCATACTTTTAACTATTTTAAAGGTCTATAATCTTATGTATAACCTCGTTAGGAATTTTTGCATTATAATCGAGCACATTGTATCGATAATTTTAGTATATTATGCTATTCCTATCTTGCCCACCGAACCACATATCATTTTCTGCAAATACTCTGGTAAAGGTGAAATTAAAATAGGGCGTGACATTTTGACTCTCAAAATAGCCTTCCTTAATAAAAAGATGCTTGAGGATGTGTACATAACACAACCTGAAGGCTTTGTGTGTTAAGAGGACTCTAGTAAAGTATGGAAGCTTCAAAGATCCATTTATCGATTGAAGCAAGCATCTTGGAGCTGGAATAATCGTTTTACAAGAAGATTAGTGGGAGCACAGTTGTATTTCTAGTACTTTATGCAAATGACATCCTACTCATTGGGAATTACATTCCAAAGTTGCAAAGTATCAAGTCTTGGTTAGGAAAGTCTTTATTGATGAAAGACTTAGGTGAAGCCATACATAGACAAGATACTATATAGGTTCAATAAGTATGATTAAAAAAGAGGTTACATGCCCATGCCTCATGGCATCCATCTTAGCAAGAATCTGTGTCCTAGTATACCTGATCAGCGAGATCACATGAGCAAGGTTCCATATGCCTTGACCCTTGGATCCATCATATATGTCATGTTATATACTCGAACAGATGTCTCAATTACCTTAAGTATGACTAACAGATATCAATAAGATCCTAGTGAGGGTCATTGGACTGCTATCAAGAATATCCTAAAGTACTTAAGAAGGACTAAGGACTTGTTCTTGGCATATGGTGGATTGGATGATGAGCTCTGTATAACTGGTTACACATATGCAAGTTCACTAACTGACCAAGATGACGTTAAATCACAATATAGATACATAGTTCTCCTATAATGTGGAGCAGTAAGCTGGAAGAACTCCAAGCATAGCACTATAGTAGATTCTACAACAGAAGATGAGTATATTATAGGAAATTGTGCCTAAAGGGCCAATCATTGTACTTTGAACATTATTAATTTAATGAAATTTCTCCATTCTGTTATCATATTATTTGCATGTTAACTGTAATAATTGTGTCCTTGGATAAATCATAAAGTTTGTCCTAAAATGTCCTTGGTCAGTCATCTATAAGGGAGCATAGATGAAACAATACCAGTATGACTTTGATAAGATATGGAGATAAGAATCAAAGTCTTAGGCACTTGTAAGAGTACAAGGTGCTTGACTAACCCACTATGAGAAAGCTACATGGATCAAGTCATAAGCTTTTCTCATGTATAACCACGTCACAATAACCTTTGACCTGAGGTCATCATAGATTCCTACATGAGAGTTGCTAGTCTTTGAACTAGTCAAATGTTACTTTGACCAGGTGATGATAAAGGCTACGATTGGGTTTGGTATTTTTTCATGCAGAGGAATATGAATGATTAAGATGGAATTTGTCCCTCACGTTAGTAGAGAGATATTACTGGGCCCCTCGATGAGTGAGTTTAAGAAATGTATGGCCCTACTACAATGGAAAGGAGTTTCCATTTCTATTGTCAGACTGCTCAAGAATCAAGAAAGTAATTGTCACGAACATCAAGATGACATTATCCATGCCACATCCTTGACCGATATATCATGTGATAAAAGGGACGTGATATAGTTGTATGTCAAGTTGCATCGTGTTAACGAATCTCATATGAATTGGGTAGTCGTAATGTCTTGCTATAGGCCGCTTGCGACTTGTGGGTTAGTATATTTATTGGCCTACTGCCAACTTTGTATGGGCCTACACGGTCGCACACAAGAATAGCTCAACACGAGATAATGTTTAATTTAAGGTGGACGAATTTTATATTTATATATATATAATATAAAATTCGTTAATAATATTAGATATATATGTATTTTTGAAATACATATTATATATATATATATATGTATATTATATGATATTATTATATTTTGTTAGTTTTAAATTTAATTTATTAAGATAAATTAAAGTTAATAAATAACATGATAGAGATATAGTATCTCAGATTTAATTTATGAAGATAAATTAAATCTAATGGCTCTTTATTTGTATTAAATAAATAGGTTAAATTAAAGTTGTTGCATAGATTTAATTTAAACTAAATTTATTTAATTAGCTCATCAAGATAATTAATCGTTAATTAATTTTGAAATTAATAAAGATTAATTTTGAAATTCAAATATAGCCCTCATAGGTTATAAACTTGATAGAACATATAAACTCATACACGTATGTGAATTCAGAGCCGTAAGGGAAACCCTAGGAGACATTGGAGGCGCTAGCACGCAGTCTCTGATAGAGAGCATTCGTGTGCATATTGGTAGAGGGAGCGGACCTGACATGTTGGCTCGTAGAAATCAAAAACCTTAAATTCGAAAAGGTACGAATCTTTCTAACTCAGTTTAAAAGCCGTTGATAGATCCTCGATTAGGATCGGTGATAATTTTTAAAATTCTTTCGTTGTGCCTCCCAATCCTAACATATGTAGCAGTATCAAATGCAACTAAGGATGCCGTTTGGATCACAAACTTCATTATTGAACTAGGGGTGGTGCCTACCATCTCAAATGTAATAGATTTGTTCTATGGCAACAGTGGTGCTATTGCACAAGATAAGCAGCCTAGGCTACATCAAAGGAACAAACATATACTTAGACGATTTCATCTTATTAGAGAAATCAATGATAGAGGTGATATAAAAGTATACAAAGTAGTAGGAGAAGACAATGTTGATGATCCTCTTACTAAGCCGTTTGCAAAGGCAAAGCATAAGCGTTATGTTAGGACTATGAGAATTAGGCTAAATAATGATTGTACCTCATGTAAGTGGGAAGATGTTGGAAATTATGCCCTAAGGCCCAATCATTATACTTTAAACATTGTTATTCAATGAACTTCTCCATTTTCTTATCATATTATTTGCATATTCACTATTATAACTATCCTTGGATAAATCATAATGATTGTGCTAAATGTTCGTGGTTGGTCATCTATTCAGGAGCAAAGATGAAATAAGACCAGTAGAACTTTAAAGAGGTATGGAGATACAAATCATTGTCCTTGACACTTGTAAGTGCAGAAGGTGCTGGACCAACCCGCTATGAGAAGCTGCATGGATCAAGTCATAAGCTTGTCTTATGTATAACCACGTCACTATACCCCTTTGACCTAATATCATCATGGATTCTTGCATGAAAGTCACTCAACTTTGACCTAGTCAAAAGTCACCTTTGATTGGGCAATGATAAAGGCTATGTTTGGACTTGATGGTTTTCACGCAGAGGAATGTGAATGGTAAAGATGGACTTTGTCTCTCACATTAGTAGAGAGATATTACTAGGCCCCTCAATGAGTGAGTCTAAGAAATGTATGGCTATACTATGGTGGAAAGGAAATTCCATTGACTCAAGAAAGTTATGGTTAAGAATAGGAGGATGACATTCTCCATGCCTTATCTTTGACTGAAATATCATGTGACAAAAGGGATGTGAAATGATTGTATGACAGGTTGCATCGGTTTATTGATCCTTATATGAATTAGGCAATCGTAATATCTTGCTAGAGACCGCTTATAACTTGTGGGTTAGTATAATCCCTAGCCCACTGCCAACTTAATATGGGCCTATAAGGTTGTACAAAAAATTAACCCAACACGAGCTATAATGTTCAGATTCATTGAATCTAAGATATATCTAAATTTAATTAATGTAATGGTTAATCTAGGGTTGACGAATATATATATATATTTGAAAAGAAAATTAAGAACATTATATATACATATATGTATTTTTGAAATACATATATATATATATATATATTATATTGTATAATAATGTTATTATATTGTCTTAGTTTTAGATTTAGTTTTATTTGATAAATTAAATTTAATAACTAACATGACAAGGATATAATATCTCAAATTTAATTTATAAAGATAAATTAAATCTATTTTCATTGGCTCTTTATTCAGATTAAATAAACAAGTTAAATTAAAACTGTTGGATAAATTTAATTAAACCATATTTATTTAATTTCTTTATCAAAAGATAATTAAGTATTAATTGATATGATATGGATTTTCAAATTAATTAAAATTAGTTTTAAAATCCAATATCCATCATAAAATAGAAAGCCCTGACTAGTTATTTAAAAAAATGTGTGAGCTAGGGGTTTCTATGGATGATGAAAAAAAAAGCAAGATAAAGAACCATGAGAAAAGAAAACTCTAGAAAGATACATTGGTGGCACTAGTACGTTGTTTGTGTTGGATTTCTATTTATGTGGATACCAGTAGAGGGAGCTAATCTGAGCTGTTAGCTCCTTGAAATTGAAAAGAAAGATTGAACACATAAGAAAGGTATGTTTTCTACTACTCGATTTAAATGCCATTGACATATCCGCGGTCGGGATTGGAAAAATTTTTTACTTTTGATTTTCTTCTATGCCTACCAATCCCAACAAGCATATGGCGTTCTATACTAACATTAGATCCCTCCTTCTCTACCAAGTCTTGCTCAAGGCCTACTTGCCCCTTAAGCCCTTTATGGTAGGGAGTTCCATTAAGCATAGCCATAATGCCAGGAATATCTTTATCCATCCCAAATTGCATGGTTATACTCAATATGTAAGCTTCTATTCTATTATATACAAACACACACACACACAAATTTGTGTATAATGTCGTTATGTATGCATGCAGAGGGATATTGAAAGGAGAATCCCTATTTTTTTTAAAAAAAATGCCTAAAAAATTATCGATTCTTACATAAAAACCGTTATACATGTATAAACTATATATAACGGTTCTTTTATTGAAACCATTAGCATTTATAGCTAATAAATAACTGCTGCAATATAACACCCATTATATTTATGCTTTATATAACAATTTTTTTGAAAGAACAATTATATGTGTTGCGGAGTTTAAAATGGTAGTTTACTTCAGATCATTATTTATTATACCAGTATTATGGTATATATAACAAATGTTTATGTAAGCCCGTTTTTTATCATTACAACATTACACATAGCATGGCCTCACCACACCTCAGTATATAATTGGAGATATATTATAATGATTATAATATGTATAGATTATATCATAGTTTGGAACCGTTATGTATCTACGCAGAGCATATATAGTGCTCACATATATTACAATTCTAAACCGATATATATGGCAGATAATAACTATCATATATCACAATTTCTATAGTAGTGTAAAGTGCTTCACTTAGATAATCTGACATTGACATGATGAGTATAGTCACCTGGCATACAAATTGAGATTTTATTAGAGGTCATATTTTTTTGCGTTGTCCAATCATATTAAGATTTTGTTTTTTGAATTGAAATTAATTATGAAATCAATTATGAAACCATGTATTTTTGTAGTAAGCATAATTTTGTATATGTAATTAAATTTGACAAAATATATACGGACTATGCTTAGGACAAGTATGCCTAAGTATCCAATTAGCTTATGCCACCTATATTAGTTATGCAGATAATCATATAAGAAAAGCAACACCCCCTTTAGCCATTTAGAATTTCTACTTCCATTCTCAAGCCCATAAGGAGAGAAGTGATTCCCCCCTTCCTAACAAGAACGAATTGGATCCTACCGCCATTGTTTTTCCACCCAACACTGCCCCCTTGATATTGCTACCTCTTCCTCCTAAGGAAAACACCACTGATGCTAAGTATGTATGTATGTATGTATATATGTATGTATGTATGTATGTATGTATGTATGAGTCTTTCTAGAGAAAGAGATTCATTCCCTTTTTTAGTTCTAAGGAAGAAAAAGATATATCTACTTCACTCTCCGCTTACCCTATGCAAACTTCTTTATACTATTTGCATCTACCGGCATGTATTGTAGGAGGAGTCAAGTCTGCAAGACAATCAATGTTGGAGGAAAAAACATGTGCACAATCAAAGAAAATAGCTAACTTTGAGCAATCAGATATACAAATCAATTCATTTTATTTTCTTGGTTGCAAGTCAACTTTGATTTGAGCACAACTTTACTGTCTTCTTCCATGATGACTAACCGTAGGTTAACAGAGTCAAGTAATGAATTGTCTAACTATTACTTGTGGCATAAGCTAATTGGATACCTAAACATACTTTACCTAATTAACTTGACCTAAATTTAGTCCTATATATATATATGAATGTGTGCTTGCATAGTATTTTGTAATTTATGAGATAATCATGATTTTATGTTCACAATTAATTTTGGCATCTATAAAGGTACTTGGTTTTTGGATTAATTATTCATTTTTTAAGTGATTCATTATTCATTTTGACATGTATAAATTTGTTTGGATAATTTTCAAGAAAATCAATTTTTTCACTCTTATGATTAGGGAACTATTGTCTTCACTTAATTTCTCTCCATTTCCATCCATATGTAAAATTGTTAAATTATATATCTTCAATTTATTTAACATTTTAGACCGATTAAAACTTTAAAAATACCTCCAATAATCTAAATAAATCATTTAACCCAGATTTAATTGGTAAAAATATCCTATATTAGATAAATGTCAACCTTTTTAAAAAGAAAAAAAAATTTAAATTCTCACAACAACGGAGAAGCAAATTTAAACCAATTAAAATAACTATTAGCTTACCTCTACATTTCTATAGTCATCCGTTGCATAAACTCAAAACTTACCCTAAACCATAACCCCAAAATTTTCTCCAATCAGTACAATATTACTACCATTAAAAAGCTAAAATTATTTAGAAAGTTTTCAAAAAGAAGTTTCATGAAAGAAAGTATATTTGAGTATCTAAATGAACCTAAAAGCTTGTGCATACCTGGAAAAAGAAAGGAGCCGAATAGTGAGAATGAAGATGACGTTTGAACATTATATTCTTACCAATATTATTAAACTCAGACCAGAATGACCGAGTTGAGTCATAACTCAGTGAGCCAATGGCTAAGCCTGAGTCGTCCCAGTTAACTTTTTCTTGTTCCCCCAAATTCACATTGAGAAGAGGGAGGAGAGATGAACAAAAGAGGGAGGAGAAGAGCAACCATAAAAGTGTGATGTTGCAAAGATTATAAAAGGAAAGATAAAGTTGCAAAGATATGAGATATGTGAAGCTCAATCCCCATCAATGATGTTGGTGTAGGTAAGTAACAATCAGAGACAGAGGCTATACAGACTCAACATTCCTCATGAAACTGTGTTTCCTTCAGACTTTAAGAGGTGAGCTAAAGAAGAGACCAAAGCGTGAGGTGAGGCTGAAAGTTTTAAACTATCCTAAGTAAGGATAAGGAGTGATAAATTGATAATTAGGGTAGTATTGGTGATGGGCTTGGGCCTATTCTTTCTAAGAGAAATTATGGCTTCAAAGTTTTTTTAAAAGTAGTAAGATTATCTATTTTAGATATGTTAAGATATTGACACTACTATAGGTTGAAGATACTACTACCCTTATAAACATCCCTTTTTTCAAAAAAGGATGTTAAAAGATAAAGGCAGTGTTATTTTCATAAATAAGGCAAGGAAATGGGAACATTAGGCATCCCAAATTTAAATTGGAATGCCTAAAGAAGAGTTTAGATGTCTCAAATTTAAATTGGGACGCCTAAAGATTCCTCCGGGCGCCAAAAATTGAAAAGTAAAAAAACTTGACTTACTTTAGGTGTCCCAAAATACATTTAAGAAGCCTAAAGTCTTGGTTTAGGTGTCCCAAATGATGTTTGGATGCCTAAAGTCTTACTTTAGGTGTCCCAAATTCGGACGCCTAAAGTATAACTTTAGGCGTTTCAAATACCATTTAGGCGTCCTCTGCAGCACACAAGCATGTCATACACTTGTTGACATTCAACCTCCCCCCTCCTTCCTTCCTTTTGACCAACTCCCTCCTTCACTTCATTTATTTTGACCAATTCCCTTCACCGTCACATCTTTTTCTTTCTTCTTCAGTTTACTCTTCCTCCTCCCCTCTATTGTAGCCTCATCGGCACACACCCCTCCTCCATACCTTCTTGGTTTTTCCTCCACCTCCTTCCATTGACGACTCACACACCCCCTCTTCCATATTATCTTGCTTTTTTCTCCTCCACCTCCTTCCTTCCATTATCATTGATGCACACACCCCCTCCATACACCATCGTCTTCTTGCAAAATCAATTTACAAGGTTGTAGCCTAAGCTGTAGGTATGCTTACATCTTTATCATTCTTTTTCTCCCTACAACTTACTATTGTGTGTAATTTTAGCTTTGACATTGTGATTCTCTATCTTGCTAATTCCATTTTAGATCGAGCCGAGGTATGTCCATGAATATGTATGTGTCCCTGAAGCCTAGCCAACCAAAAGATGTTTCTTAAGCATTGTCTTCTTTATTTCAAATTTACGCCCTTGCTTAGGTTGCTTCCTTAGCATCTTTCTCCACCCTCCGGCGTTCATCCTCCACCGTGCATACACCTCTCCAGCGTCTTCTTGCTACCTCTCCAACATCTTCTCGGCACATAATCGTCGGCTCCCCTTCATCAGGTTAGTTTTTTTTTTAAATATAAATTTACTTGAAGAATTTAATTTAAACTTGCAATGTGAAATTATTATAATACTTTTAATTTATTTTATATGATTCTAGTTACTAGAGTGATTTTCCCTTTTGATTGATTTTTTTTTTGTTTTTTTGCCATAATCATAAACTCGTTGTTAGTAGTTATGTAATACTAATGTTTGTTTTATATGTTTAGAGCTTGGAAATTGAGGGAAAATACATATGTATATTATTATAAATAAATAGAGCTATTGATTGATTTTGTTGAACTGAACAACAATTAAATAGAGTAATTTTTGTTTCTTTAATATGGTTGGTTTTATTTTTTGTTACATTAGATTAGTATGATTATTAATGTAGTTTTCTTAATATATAGTAGTATGCTTATTATTAGTGTAGTAGAGATAGGGTTGCTTGAAATATTGGGATGTCTTACTTTTAAGGGGAAATGCTGCCTAATTTTTTGTTGAAAAAAGGCAATCACATCATATCATTGACAATTGTTCTAAACGTGAGTGTTATTAGGAATGGTTTATGTGGTAACCAAATGAATCACAGTTGGATGAATGCTTTAAGAACGAGTGAAGAATATGAGAAAGGGGTGGAAGAGTTTATTGAATTCACTAGAAAGAATGCTCCAGCAAAAAATGGAAAGTATTTTTGTCCTTCTATCAATTGTTTAAATGAGGGTTTATGAGATGTTTATGTCATAAAAGATCACCTATTTTGTGATGGAATAAATCTGTGATACACAAGGTGGATATGGCATGGTGACGAAGTAACGGATTGTCCATCACACAAGAAGGAAGATACGGTTGTCATAGATGAAGATAGAATGGAGAAAATGATTCATGATGTTGAGGAAGAATCCTTTGTGCAATCGTAGGAGTATGACAGCCTGCGGAGTGATGCAAAGGCATTTCCAAATTGACTTGTGTAACCCCCCTGCCATAATTATATCCGAAATACGCGATTAAAGTGAAATAGAGACCAATAGGAAACAAAACTACATTTTACAAACCCATCTACTAGACGGGGTTTTCATAAATACCTTTCGAAATCATTCATAACCTGGTCTCACATTCACATTCCGAATACAATTACTACACAAAGATAAATCACATTTAAATATATCAGAGTACACAATATAATAATCCCGGCAATTCCGATTTCCATATATTAACTCAAGCTTTATAGGGCACATTCGCCCATACAAGCCCTCATATGGGGATTACACAAATCCTCTTAAATACATCTACAAATATCGTATCCAAACACATTCCAACCCATACATATTGAAAACTGAATCCAAATATGCATAATACTCTCAACTATGATAACCAACCCCCATATCATATACTGAAGAAGCCCTTGTCGCCCTTGGATGCTTACTCCCTCCTCGAGCCTCTTACCCTGTCTACATGATTAGTAGGGGAGGGTGAGATTCGAGAGAATCTCAGTAGGAAAACAATATCAATATGCATCTACGATAAATGTTCAATGCATGACATGCTTGCGTCACATAGCTCATACTATCACAATGACAATTTGTAAGCTTAATGCTTTGCACAACATACTAATGGCCATAGCATTAATTGAAACATAGCTTTAAATAACACATAATCATGCAAAGCGAATACATGCACAAACACACTAACACAAATATCAAATACATGCAGAAGAGATATGTTCCCTACCCTCTTTCCAAGTATGCTCCAGCCTCGCTTACTCACGATCAGAACGAATATCAAACCACGTTCAGGGCGAACATCAAACCTATAACCAAAGTAAGGACATAGGTTTATTCTCTATTCTAAATCTTTACTTTTATATCACTTAAAGTTGGTTGTCATTTGAGTCCCTTAAGTGTCTAATAATAAGCTCAACAAAAGCTTGAAAGATTGGGATGTACTAGATTGGAAATCACCTTTCAACATCACCAAGTACTGAAAATGGGGGTTGGCTGCAGCCAAGACCCTATAGCTGCAGCCAAAATGCACATAGAAGGTTTCTGGCTGCAGCCAAGAATTTCTGACTGCAGCCAAGAATTTCTGGCTACGGCCAAAACGTGCACAGAAACTTTTGCGCTACAGCCAGGATTTTCTGCTGCAGCCAAGGCAACTTAGGAAATTCATAACTAATTCTAAAAAAATCAAAATGAGGTGATTCCAAATCCAAATGAAATCTATTCAAGTCCTCTTCACAGGAAAAATATTGGCCATTATTGGAAATCACCACACAAATCCAGATTTACACAAAATCCAACATTGCTCCAAAACAGAACCCAGTTTCGACCTCAAACTTTGGACAAACATAACTCCCAGTTCAAAACACGAAATGGCACAAATTATATGTTCATTTTGAAGCTTAATATGTGAGCCTTAAGATTGGAAAGTTTCAGAATTTTTAGACATCATTTGCCCATTCAAAACGCTCACACAAACTGACTGCCCAGAATAGAGTTTCAATGAGCAACATTTCAGTTTTTGCACTTTAGCTTCCAATGATCCCATTTTCACATCAAACATCATTCTCACAAAAATTTTCACAAGGAATCCATTGGAAACACCAAAACAACCAAATTCATATCACATTGACATGTTTCCACAACATGTCACACAAATCACAATACCAACTCTACATTACGATCTCTTTCCATTTCAAATTCAAAACCAATTTCAATGATGCCAAAACATAATATGACACCATTTTCATCATAAAACACAATCCAATTCATCCAATCAAAAATCACATGAAAATCAAGGCAAATTTTGAAATTTAAAAAGCTTAACCAATGATCACAAAACTTAGGTCAAAATGCTTCAAATACTCACCTCTTCCTCTTTTCCAAACCAATTCTTTGATTCCTCTTCTTTGCAAAATCTTCAAGCTCTCAAAAAACCTTCTTTCACAAATCTAAAATCATAGCAATAAAGCTCTCATTACTATGAACAAGATTAAAGAAGGGTGTTTAAGCATTAGAGGACATATACCAAACCAAAACTCACCTTGTTTCTTTCTCTTTCCTCCCCCAAGCTAGCGAAAATGGAGAAATAGAGAGAGAGTAGAGGATGAAGAAGAGGATCAGTTTTTTTTTTCCATTTACTTCATGTGTTGGCCGACATAAAATAAAGGAGAGGGAAGAGAAAAAGCACTTTGAACATTTGACCAAGATCTAAGGCTCACAAGTTGCCACTTGTCCACATCTTGACACTCCTCCCATGAGCTCACATGAACTTAAACACATGGGATTCCACCCTTTGATCTATTACACAAATTAATCCTAACCATTGATCTTTAAGTTACCAATGAGTTTCCTCTTCGGTAACCGATCAATTGGTCGGTAACTTTACCGTTTTACCCCTGATTGTGGCAATTCACACTGAATCACCACCAAACACACCATATCATTCCTTTTCTTCCACAATGTGCCCTCCCCTCTATTTTAAGTCAATTTAGATGTTAATCCATAATTGAACTTAAATACAGGGTTTCGGCACTGCTCACAACACATACGAATCACATCAGGTGCTAAATCACATCATAATCTCCAAAAGGGTTTATTCATCACTAACCACATCCACTTTGGAGTCATTATCTCTTAATCACAATTTGGGATCTTGCTAAACTGGGGCTTAGCAGTCCACTTATCTCAGGCTTATTCACTAGGCACAAGTTTCAAAATTTGGGGTATTACAACTTGCACATGCCTTAAGGGATTGTGGGCCTTACATTGGAGTATCCCTACATGATTGACATAAAAGATCACAAGGAGTTTATCAAGTTGGAGGAGATAGATGCAGGATGGGTGAAATTTTGCAATCAGGTAAGTTCTTTTTCAATTTTTCCCTTCAATTTACATTCAATAATTCATTCCTTATTTTAATTCTATTATAGCTACTTCTACCGCATCTGCATGAACATGGAAAGACATGATTTGTATGGATTCTTATGTCCTGCAACTACGATAAAGGATACCAATATTTTGGTAGTAAGGACTCACTATGTGGGCTATATAATAGGATAGACCAAACTTCGTTGTTATTTAGCACCCATTGTTCAAGGGTACATATTTTAATTTTGTCTATTTAAGATGTTTAATAAATAATAATTGCCTTGTTATCTAACTTGATTTTAACCTATAAAATTTGTTATAGTTACCATTGGAGTTTGTATGCTCTTTGCCCTCACCACAATGTAGTCTATTAGTTTGATTCCTTGTGTAAAAGTCCAGACAACAAAACAAAATCCATCTTCAATACGTAAGTTATTTTGTTTGTATTTTATTGATTCTTAAACAAAATGAATAGTTCTAATTTCTGTTGTAATTGAATTGCTAATTAATTCATTTACTTGATTCATTTCATCAAAGCTTATTTTCTAATTTGCAGATTTTTGATAATGAAGATGCCTACCTACATGAAGACATTAATTAGATCAGAGACTTTTAGGCTGGACATCTTCTTTAACATAAAGATTAGTAAAATTTTTATTTTTATTAGTTTGTAGTTGTGTGATGACAAACATTTTGACAATTTCTGGTTGTTGTTATACATATATAATATTAGGTTGTATGAGTTATTGTTATTGTACATATATATATAGTAAAAAGATTATACTGCTGGATGTCCATACCATTTTGTAAGGGACATTTTGTGGTTTATGAATACATCTTCAATTCTATTTTTGTAGTTTTAATTTGCTGGGTAATGAAGAATATAAATAATCATTTTTAAAAAAATAAAACATTTTAACGTCCCAAATGAAGAAAAGGGATGTTTAAAGTGAGACTTTAGACGTCCCAATTTTAAAAAAAGGGACGTCTAAAGTGAGGTCTTTAGATGTCCAAAATGGAGAAAAGGGACGTCTAAAGTCCTTTAGTTGAGGACTTTAGATGTCCCAAATTTAATAAAGGGACGTATAAAGTCTCTACACAATGACTTTAGACATCCCTTTTCTCTATTTGGGAGGTCTAAAGTCCTTACTTTAGACGTCCCTTTTTGAAAATTGGGGACGTCTAAAGTCCCACTTTAGACGTCCCTTTTTTAAATTTAGGACATCTAAAATTCCACTTTAAACATCCCTTTTTTTAGGGGCGTCTTTTCTAAAATAAACTACGTCTCTCACATAGACGTCCCCCTGTTTTGGATGTTAAAAGTGTCAAAATAGGGATGTTAAAACCCCTGTTTGTAGTTGTATGAGTTGATATTATATTTGGAATCAAAAAATAGTTACTATCTAATATGCTCCTTATCTAGTCATCCCTAATGTCTAACTAAGATTTCTTCTTAATATATATAAATTGTCATTTTATCAAGAAAAATATTTGGGTGGTATTTAAATTATTTTTAATTTTTTAATTCTCACTAGTGTGACCTCATGTTGACTCAAATTTGACCCACTAACCCTTGACCCACTGCCTCAACCTATCTAAAGGCCGATTAGAGGTTAATAAACTTGGTTTTGACCCTCTCCCAAATGAGACAAAAATGCAAGAATGGGGTACATTCGCACCCCCACATGGCTGGGCACTTTTAAAAAAAAAGGGGCCACGTGCCCCTTTCTAATAAATATATATATGTATATATATATTGGTTTTCATTCATTTTTTTGAATTCTTTTGCCGTTTCATTTTTTTAAAATTTATTTATTAATTTTAAGGAGAATAACAAAAAAGAACTTTAAAATTGTAAAATCTGAAATTAGATATTTTCCATAAAATGAGCTGTAAATTGATTATCAAGTCATATCAGTACTTTATTAAATCATTGTAATAAAGCTGATTTTTTATTTTACAATATCAAAGTTCTTTTTCTATCATTTTCCCTTCATTTTTAAATTTTTTTTCTTTTATTTTCCCTACCCCATTTCTTTCTTCTATTTTATATTATCTTTATTTCAATTTTGATTATAACAATAAAAACAAAACATTACTCTTATTATTGCATTTTTATTCCATTTCATTATTATTATTCCATAATTTTTTTGCTAACATAATTATTTTAAATAAATCAATTTTATTCTTATAATCACCTGATAAAATCCTTTATCATAAATTTTTTTTATTAAGGTGTAAATTTGTCATGGAAGTTTTCCCTGAGGTATAATGTGACCAAGAAAGTTTTTTTTAGATTTAACCCCGAAAGTGTTAAAATAAACTAATGTTGCCCTATACCATTCAAAAGTTAATAGTCAACATCAATTTGTTGACGATTAACGTCAATTTTTAACATTAGGGCAGCATTACTATATTTTGAAACTTCTGAGGCAACATTACTCCTAAAAAATTATAGGGAAACATTACTTCTCAACAAAAACTTTTAGTATAAATTTACACATTAACCCTTGTTTTTTAATTGTAATTAAATCCTAAAATAAAAATTAGGATGTTATAACATGCAAGTTAGTGTAACATTTTTCAAAGCTTTTCTTTCTCTATCAATGGTTTTCTAATAGCTCTTTTACTCTCAAAGTGACCTCAACCTTACGATATCTTGGGTTGTCCACACCAATTGCCCATAGCAACACTTATTTAACCTAAATCTAATATTAAATTAAACAATAAATTATATGCAAAATTTACATATTAAATATATAAAATTTGTTTCCCACCACAAGAATAAGATATGTGACATTTATCCTAATAAAATACTTGTTTAAAATTATGTATATTATATATACACTAACTTTCATCAGTATCTTTATGTGTCATCTGTTAGATTCAGAGTTTTGATGATAACAAACCTTAGGACTATAAAAATAGGAATTTAATTACTCGAATAAGGGAATTCAGTTTCAGTTCAGAATTTTTGAATAACCTTAGCTTATTCTTCTAAACACTATGGGTTATTTGAATAAGGATGGCCTCATTCGAATAAGAGAGTTCATTTTTAGTTGAGAGCTATATGAAGAATTATTAGCTTATTCGAATAAACAATATATTAACACTATGGCCTATTCGAATAAGAATGTTCTTATTCGAATAAGGTCACACTTATTTAAAAAAAAACAAGAAGATGAAAAAATAGAAGCTTATTCGAATACAAGTGCCACCATTCGAATAAGAATAACCTTGTATTGGCAAGGTTTATTCAAATATAGGATTTGTTATTCAAATAACAAAAGATGTCTAACATATCAATGTTGTTTCTATCAAAAATTGATTATTCGAATAAGGGCTTTTGTTATTCGAATAATAAGAAAGTTTTAGAAGTTAAAACCTATTCGAATAAGAGAAGACTTATTCGAATAGATATTCATTTTCACTCATATCATATCAAATAAGGGTTTGTTTACTCTAATAAGAAGCCTTTCAGTTTTCAAAATCATATTCGAATAAGGTACTACTTATCCTAATACACTTTATTTTTTATCAAAAGAGCTTATTGGAATAACAATACTATTTTCCTAATACACTTCTTTTTTTTTTAAATCTTATTCAAATAGAAGCTAGTATATTCAAATAAGGCTATTCATTATCAAAGGAGCTTATTTGAATACAAACAGCTATATTCAAATAAGGTAACATCATTATGATAGGGGCTATTCTAATAAACAAGAGTATATTCGAATAATGTCAAATTATTCCAACAATAAGAAGGTTATTTGATATACATTAACAAAAACATAAAGCCTTTTATTCAAATACAACAAAGGATATCCGAGTACATTTCAAAGTTAACAGAGTTATTCGGGTATGGATGATCATATTCAAATAACTAAATTTTCAGAAAAACAAAGCAATATCTTGTAATCCTCAAATCACTGATTGATTGTATAATTCAATACTTCCACCTATCTTCATTCTAATACTTTATTGCATTAGTATTTAAAGTATTTTCCAGGTGAAAAATGAAGGAAATTATATGAGATGAAGAAAAAGTAGTTGTTTTCGAAGCATTAAATGCAAGCAAAGCTTCAACCAAGGCTTTCTCTATAATCCAACAGCTATTTTTTCTACATAAAGAATGTCTAGAGAAGCAATGGCACTGTAACAGATAAATGCAATACTCACAATAGTCATTTATTACACTCCAGCTATAAATACAGAAGCATTCAAAGTAGATCAACGTCCGAGCTGACAAACATTCAATTTTGATTTAAGGGCTATGTTTTCATTATTATTCTCATATACTCTGTACTTCAGTTATCATATATTCACTCTTTAAGATAGCAATGTCAAAAACTCAATACTCTTTATTGAGATAATTTTAGGTTGTGGAACCTTCAGTTGGGTATTAGTTTACATTATATAAGGAGATGTAAGTGTCCGGTGAAGGAACTTGTAGTGTACAGAGGTGCCAAGAACCCACTGAATCTTGGAAGCTATAGTGAAAATCTCATAGGCAATCTGAAGACTGGACATAAGTCAACAAGGTTGTAACCAAACCATTATAATCTCCTGAGTACACTTCGGTGATATCCTTGTAACACTCATGTCTAATTTAAATTCTATTAATCATTAATATTTAGTTAAAATTTTTATAATCAACTAATTAACCTTTCGGTTAAATGCTTGCACTAACATTTGGCACTAGAGCAAAGCCTTCTTGTTCAGGTATAACAACCTATAAAGGATCCAATTGCAAGTATGGGTGAAGGAATACTTCCTAACGAAGCCTCAATTACAAGACTTCCAGGCTTTAATGGAGAACATTTCTTTCTACAAAGCAAAGTTTAGAGTATTCGTTATTGTAGCGACCTCACTCGTACATCAGCCGGGACTTTTGGTCGGCCTGCCCTCACCTATACATCAACCAGGACTTTTGGACAGGAAAGATATCCGCATCCCCCTTATGCATTCCTTTCACCTCCCCAAGGCTCAAAGCCACGACCTTAGGGATAAGGATGTGCTTATATGAGACCCTAGTACTAATGAGCTATTGAGCTAGCTCAATGGTACCAGGGTCTCATAATAGCACGTCCTTATCCCCAAGGTCATGGCTTCAAGCCTTGGGGAGGTGAAAGGAATGCACAATTAGGTTACGGATATCTTTCCTGTCCAAAAGTCCCGACTGATGTACGGGTAAAGGTAGGCTAGCCAAAGTCCCGGCTGATGTACGGGTGAGGTTGTTATAGTTATGGCTATAGAATATGGACTTTGGGAGGTTATTTAAAATGGGAAATACATACCTATAAAGATTGTAGAAGGGCAACTAGTTCCTAAGTCACCAAAAGAATATGATGACAATGACAAAAAGCTCGTAACTCTCAACAACAAAGCAATCCTGATGATTCAAAGTGTAATATTCCAAAATATATTCAAGGGCTAAAAGTACCAAATAGAAAGTGTAAATAATGTTAGAGACTGCTAGAGAAATCTTACAAGGAACTTAGTTCCAATTGACTAAAGAAAAGTACCTAATTCCTTTATCTAAAGCTAAAAATGATATAAAGCCTAACCTTTATTTAAAAAGAAGAAGGAATGGCGTCTAGAAAGAGATAGTAAAGAGGAATAAAAGAACTAATGACAATTCAATTAATATTGCCATGATCAAGGGCAAAAGAGACAATTTCCATTTGATTTTGAGGTTAAAATTGGAAATCAAAGTGAAGGGTTAGGATTTACTCTTGAAAAGCAAGACCAATCATAAGGATCAAAAAGCAAAACCAACTCTTATTACATAAGGGTTCACAACGGCTAAGGGAGAGGAAGAAAAAGGAAAAGGGAAGGTCAAAGTGTCAAACTATATTAAGGAAGACCAAGGTCCAGCTTGAACCTATACACATAAGATCAAGTAGTCAACATTCTTTCTTCCTTTTTGTTAGAGCATTTTGGTCAAAGACTCAAAGGAAGGGAAGAGGATTTAAATTGAGCAAATGTATGTCCATTGACCAAGTCAAAAACAAAGGAAAGAACAAGGGAAGAAAAGTCAGCAATAAAAGAGGCAAGCTTTACCTAAGAGGGGGATGAATTGGGTGATGTGATAAATGTTTTCGGTTGATATGGTGATATAGTAATAGTTGTAGATAGAGTAAAGTTGAGAAGATAAGTACACAGAGAATTATACTGGTTTGGCCAAAGACCAGGCCTACGTCCAGTCCTCAAAGATCAAGACCGACTGAGATTTTCACTATTCTTCCAAGATTCAGTGGGCTCTTGGAACGCCACAAGACAACAATTGTCCTTGAAAGGACTACGAGTAGAAATACTAGAAATTTATCTCCCCTTACTACAAGTCTTATGTGCAGAAAAATAAACCTATGACCTTTCTTTCTTGCTTACATATACAAGTCTTATGAGCAGCAACGTTCTCTTCTGCTTGTATCTTGTAAGTCTTATGAGCAGAAAGTCTTACTAGGAATTCTCTCACTGCTTCTCTAGTAAGGAAATCTCCCCTCTCAAGGTCCCAGTACCTTGAGATCAAATAGAGTTTGAAGTGTATACAGATTCTCTTATAGAGCAAATATGATAAACACTGAAGAACGATATGAATACAGATAAAATGTGAATAACAGAGACTCATGAACTTGCTTGTGTGAATTCTTGCACTTTGTTGTTCTTGATGCTCTCTAGAGTTCTGTATTTATAAACATTTGTTTTTTCCCGTTTAAATAATAATCATTGTGGAGCGGAGCATGTTACTGTGGAATGGCATGCGTACGTTTGAAATCTTTGAACGCGATAGGTACGTGCTTGGATGGTCGTAATGATGCTATCTGCCGTTGTTTGACTTCCTCTGTGTCTTTCTGATTCAAACGTTCAAACTCCTGTATCACACTCGTAATACATGTTAAATGATGTTATATAATAATAATAATAAATGAAAATGAAATGAATAAATAACATTAATGTTAAATGATGTTATATAATAATAATAAGTGAAAATGAAATGAATAAATAACATTAAACCATATTCGGATTGAACGCTGTAAGATTGGTGCGTTTTGGCTTCTGGCAGAGTATCACTCGAGCGCTGTGATGTCTCACTTGAGTGCAACACTATATTTTCTTCTTTTGCTTCAGTTTTACACTTGCACTTCCACGGATTTTGGGAGAGTGCATTTTCATACTTGCGAGTGATGTGGGTCCTCACTCTAGCACTAGTCCCCTCACTCGAGTACTGCTTCATTTTACACTATGAGCCACGTCTCTGGACAACACTCGCACCCTATTTTATCAAGAGTGTGATTTTGCACTCACAGGTGATGTGGGCCCTCACTCGAGAATAGATACTCTTACTCAAGTGAGAAGAATATTCTTCTATAATATACTCTTTGTCTTCAGCACTTGCATCAGAATTTAGAGAGTTAGATTTCTCACTTGCGAGTGCTGATGTATCACTTGGGCACAAGAACTCTCACTCGGGCATGCTTATGCTTCTCTGTTCTGCATGACTCTCAACTAAACACTCACAGTCTCTCATTCGCTATAACTCGGGTGCAGATAAGGCCATCACTCGAGTGCAAAACCTGTGCTCAAGTGAAGTATTGATATCTTGTTTCTGACTTTGACCTTTGTCAAACACTTTCAGTTCAACACTTTCATATGCTCGAGTGCAAAACAGCTTCATGCTCAATTGTTTGTTATAGTGCTCGAGTACATCAGTAAAATAGATAGCAATTACTCTCTGTCAAACATTTTCTGTCCAACACTTCCATGTGCTCGAGTGCAAAAGAGGTTGATACTCGAGTGTTAACTCTGTTGCTCAAGTGCATCAGCAAAAACTGACAGCAGACATCTTTAAACTTTGCCATATGCATTTGGTAACTTTTCAATTATTGTCTAGACTTGTAAAAACATACTTTGCACACAATTACCTTTTATTATCATCAAAACTTGGAATTTAACAAGCAAGTCGTGCAATATGATTCAACTTAGGAAAGTTGACCCAAAAGCAACATTTCAAGAGGAAAATTAGTCAACACATTTCCATCTTTTTGCATAAGCAATTTCAGTCAAGACTTAAAGAAAGACAAAGGATAAGACTTGACCATAACTATTAACCAAATTACTCTTAGTTAATTAACCAAGCCACTTTTTCAAGAACCATCAAAAACTTGACACATCACCTTTTCTTATTTCTTTGAGAACATTCTCAACCAAGCAATTGTAGGGGTTAAAGATTAATGAATAAAATCATATTACTCTCCCTTAGTCACTCAAAAATTTGGCCAAGGCAAGAGGAAAAAGGAGAAAAAGGAAGGAAAAAGAAAATGGGAACAAAAAGGTGAACTTGAGAATAAGGTGTTAGGTAAGTGGTTTTAGCTCAATTTTCACCTTCTAAATCACCTTTTTAGCTCAAATTGCCTTCATAAACATTGTTCTCCTTGCTAAAAGGTACAATCTTATGGTTTTTTTTTCAAGGGTATGTGTTTTATGTCACCAAACATGTGCCAAAGTTGGAGAAATAAAGAATTAGCCTTAGAAAGCAGAAAAGGTGAGTTTAAGCTTTAATTTGAACCATATATTATGTTGTGTTGTTAAGTATTTTGGATTTCCTTAATTGCCCTACTTTTGGTTACTATGGGAAATTTAGGGTTTCATGTTGCCATGACCATATATATGATGATATTTAATGCCTAAAGATGATGAGGCTGGTTTAGTAGTAAAATTGCAAAGTTGTTGATTGTTGGTTTGAGTCGGGTGTTTCGGCCAAAAGCAGGGCAGTTAGGAGAAGTGTGATTTTGGTGAATTTTAAGGCCACTAATGGATTCTACATGAAAAATTGAGTGCGGTTATTTGTAAATATTAATATTTTGATAGCCTTAAATCATCACATAAGCATGTATGTATATGAATGCTTGTAGACACAAGTAATAAGGATAATATAAGGCGGTATCTGAAAACTTAGTTGTTTTATCAAAATACTTACATTTTGATAATATTGGTCTATATAAAGGTATGAACAGTACTTAACATAAGGGTATCAGTACTCGAACGTTGTATCAGAACTATCAAAGAGTAGTGGTATCAAAGTATACAACCAAGACGATAGTATTAGTATCGGTTTCATATTAATATGTACAAGTGAATTAAGTAATAACTCATACTAGGCTAGTATTCTTCGCTCCTATAAATATGTATATTGACCCTTGCATAGTGATATTCTATTTAGGAGCTATAAGGAGTAGGAGAAATTAGAGAACTAGGTTACCCTCGTCTATCAATCATCCTTCGGAGAATAAGTACATACCAGAAGGTAGGCACGTAATGACATATAGGACAAAAGGCAAAGCAAGAATGATACATACCCCGAGAAAGAGAGTTCAAGCTCCTGTGATGGTGATTTTAGGACCTAGTCCAAGTGTTGAGTCTTCTAACAGCGATATCGATAACCTAGAGGTGGAAGGGGTAGTGCAAGACACGTATTCTACTGCAAACTCTTGGGCACCAAAAATTGAACAAGCATATGATCTGCACCTAGACCAAGAGCTATGGGAATTTATCAAGGAGCTATACTTGAAAGCCTATAATGAACAAGCTTCCGCAATAGCACAGTACTCAACATTCTTAGATAAGGTGGAAATCTTATATTGGGAATGAGACATATATGAGATGTGGATGCCCAATGATATATGGATCAAAACCACCCTGACCTTCTTCCCTGATATTGGTTTTTAGACCAAGAAGAAGAATGATATCATGGAATATGGTCCCTCTAGGTTTCTGCCTTTGGTGGAGCTTATGACTGAATATGTGTTAGACTATATGTAACAAAGTTGTATACAGTTATAACGCTTTCCCTGAACTAACTTTATACATAATTGCCACTTCCTATGTAATGTGACTATGTGACTATATCAATATATATCCCTGTTTTAAGTTGGTATTTAAATTTGAGTATGTACTCTTAATCTTTCTTTTAATAGAAACACAAAATCATGGCTGAATTACGAGACGAAAGGAGGGTAGGATTGATAGATGATGAAGACCCGATCCAATGCAAAATATGTTAGGTATGCAAATTGAGTAGCAAGTCATAGTACACAAACTGAGGGATGAATTATGGGAAGTACAGAATAGACAAGACAAGGATAGGGGAAGAAGGAACAATAATGTTGGGCATGATGATAGACCAAAGCAGTACTGAGGAATAGCTCAAATAGAATAAAGGGCCCCATCATGAACCAAATAGACCGGAAGGGAAGTTGAAAGCCTACAGACTTGAATCATGAAATTCTGTATGCACCAGCCTATAGCATTTAGGGGAAGGTTTGATCCCTAGATATCTGATGATTGGTTGATCAGATTAAAAAAGATCTTCTGAATAATGGACTGCCCTACTGAAATAAAGGCACAAATGGCTATCTACAAGTTAGAGGGAGACACAGATAGATGGTGAAGAAACATAAATTAATTCCACTGGCCAGGAATATTGCCGTTACTTGGGAATTATTCCAAGAGAACTTTAATGAGAAGTACTTCCTAAGGTCTATTAGAATTGAATTTATAAAGCAGGATAGCCAGGAGACCTTTGATGAGTACCTGGCACAATTTGTCCAACTATCATGCTATTCCTCTTATCTAAGATACTGAGATTATGAAAGCTAGAGTTTTGATATCTTGATTAGAACATTAAAGCTTGAGTTGAAAGAGAAATTAGTCTCCTGAAACTACACCGAGTTCAACCAGGCAATAGAGGTTTGTCGAGTTACAGAAAGTAACTTGATAGTCTATGTGTGGCAAAAAATGCTAATAACCATGGTGGATCAATTCGCAAAAATTCCTCTCAAAAACATAAAGGCCTAGGATTATATTCTCAGCCTTGGAATCGAGGTTATCAGGGATCTTTCATACCTTGACCATGCCCCCAATGCAATAAGCCACATCTTGGTTGACCTTACACTATTCCTAGTACTCAAATAATCTGTTATGCATGACAAAAGCTGAGCCCAGACCTAGGCATCAGGGCAGAGTGCTTGCAATGACTCACAAAGAGGCACAAAAACTGCTAAAGATGATACAAGGTACAATCCTCTTCAATGGTAAGATACTACAAGCATTATTTGCTTCGGGGTGCTAGCAATTCTTTTATTGCATATAAATGTGTTAAGCACCTAAGATTCAATGTGCATAAATTGTCATATGATCTGGTTGTGTCGACTCTTATAGGTGTCAGATATGTTACAGCTAATACTTGTTTGAATTGTGTTGTGAATGTCGAGGGACTTGACACTCTGGTAGACTTTATCTATTTGCCGCTCCATAAACTCGAGGTATACTAGGTTTTAACTGGTTAACAGCAAAAAATGTGTTATTAGATTGCAGAAACAAGCAAATAAAATTTAGAGAAGGATACCAATATAGATGCCAATTTTAACTTCTTCTCTGTAGCTCAAGCTGAGAGATGCCTATAGAAGGGATGCCAGGGCATATCAAATATTTCTCCAAACAAGTGTAGGTGAAAATAACACTTGAGAAGATACCAATGGTAAATAAATTTCTAAAAGTGTTTCCGGGGGACATCAATGGGTTACCCCCGAAGAGGGAAGTGGAATTTTCAATTGAGATGGTGCTTGGAGTTGGACTGTACTATCCTAAATTTTGGGACTAAAAGCTTGTGAATAAGTCTGAATCAAGCAGACTGCTAAGCCCCAGTATAGCAAGGGTCCTAGGAATATCCCATAGCCATAATGACTTCTATAGACAAAATTTGGAATTAGGGATGGGAATTAGTTCCAATTAGTCAAAGGAAAATACCCAATTCCTTTAACTAAATTCAAAGATGATGTAAAGTCTAACTTGGAACCAAGATAAAGGGCTAGGATTTGCTCTTGAAATGCAAATGTAATGATGAAGATGTTAAAAAGCAAATTAACTCTGTCTCTTAAGATGATTAGGGATGATCAAGGGCAAAAGAGAAGAAAGGAAGATTTAGTCAAAGTTTCAAACCAGTTTTAGAAGAAGACCAAAGTCAAACTAGAGTACATAACCTAAAGGCATTTGGTCAACATTTCTCCTTCCTTTTTGTTTTAGTAATTTCATGAAGCCCCAAAGGAAGAAGGGAGAATTTAATTTAAGCAAGTGTATGTCCATTGACCAAGCCAAAAAGAAACAAAAGAAAAGAGGAAGAAAAGTCAACAAGTCTTCCTTTTGACTAAACAAGGATTGACCAAAAAGTAAGATTTCAAGAAGAAATTGATCAACATAATTCCCTTCTTTTTGCATGAGAATTTCAGTCAAGATAGGAGAGACAAGGAAAGAAAAGAGTTAACTAAACCAAACCAATCCATTGTCAAATTAACTAAAGCACTTTTTCAAGACACCACAACTTTGTGACACATCACCAAACACTCCCAACTCCCTTCAATTTTTGGCCAAGTGTTTAAGAGAGGTGAGGATTAATGAATTAACATACCAATCTCTCATTGACACTCATTTGGACAACCAAAAAGAGAGAAAAGTAAGAGAAAATGAAAAAGGAAAGACAAAGAAGAACTTGAAGAAACAAGAAGTAAGGTATGTGTTCATGCTTGATTTTCACCTTCAAGATCACCTTTCTAGCTCTTGATGCATTCACAAATGTTGTTTCCCTCACTAAGAGCTACACTTATATAATTTCTGTTTCTCGAGGGAAGTTGTTTTGAGCTTCCAAAGAAGTGCCAAAGTTGGAGAAACTAAAAACAAGCCTTAGAAAGTGAGAGAGGTGAGTCTACTCTTTAATTTAAACCAAACATCTTATGGTTTGGATGAGTATTATGAATTTTCTTGATGCTGCCCTAGTTTAGTCAAAGTATAAATTTAGGCTTTGATGATGTTAGAAGCAAGCGTATGATGATATATGATGTTTAAAGAGGATACCAGACTAGTTTAGCAATGGAATTTACAAACTTGTTAATTGTTGATTTAGGATGTGAGTTTCAACCAGATGTAGGGCAAGAGGGATGAGTATAATTTTGATGAATTTAAGGACACCAATGGATTCTACACAAGAAAAATTGTATGGGAATAGCCTATGGTTATGATCTTGGATGAATTGGATTGAAAACATAAAATTAGAACTTAAGTATAGTACTGCCAGATTAGGGTTTCTATGAGGCAGACTATATGTGATGTGTTTTTGAATGGCCAAATCTTATCTAAATGGTCATGAAATTTTTTAGATTGATACTAGACATCCTAAACTTTAAAATGATATATTGAATGCGTTGATTAGATGCCAAGAAAGTAAGTTATGCATTTTGAAACTTTAGGCATTGTATCTGGAATGAATTCTGGACCAGTGAGGTTGGTCGTGGATTTCTGCAATTTGTCCCCTATAATTGGCAGTGGCTAAAATTTTTCCTTTAAAGAGGACTAAGAGAGACTCACCTAGGGCTTTAAAACACCTCATTTAGAGTTCTCTTGATTCAGTTATGAACTTTAAAAGTTGACCAATGAAAACTGCCAAACTAGGGTGATACCCAAATTTTAAAGTTCTTGAAGAGAACAAGTCGAGTTCAATGGGTTACATTCATAGCTCTAATAACCTCACACATAATGTCATTGTGTGTCTAGGGCTATGAGATGTCAACAAAGAAGAAATGGAAGGCTTTGTAAGAAGCTACAAAAAGAGAACAAGAGAAGGACTTAAAGACAAAAGGTAGTAAAACTTTCCTAATTTGCATTTAGTTGATAAGTATACTTATGTATTGATATGTTTAATTGCTTTGATGAATGGTATGAAGCATATACAAATGATTGATGCTCTGTTTTTACTTATGCTATGGCCATAGGTGTAATGTGTAAAGCATTGAGCTTGCAATTATGTCATTATGGTAGCTTGAATTTTTGTAAGCAAGCAAATCATGCATTAAGCTTGTATCTTGTGTGCATAGTTAGAAATGTTTGCTACTGACATTGTCTATAATCTTACTCTCCCTCACCCAACCATATAGGTGCAATAAGCACTGAAGAGGAATGCATAAGGTCTTGCAAGAAGAAGATGCAATTGAGCAGTGAAGATTAATACTATAAACATGCCTAGTTGAATAATCTTGTTGTTATGTATGGTCATCTATGGCATGTATGAAAATATACACAAGAAGGAAAGATTATGAATTTGCAAGTTAACAAGATACTACAATTCGCAAGGCAAAATGAATGAACTAAGAACAAGCATATAAATACTTTGGTGATTATAAAAGGAATTAAGAAACAATGAGTCACTAAGAAGTTATGAACCACTTTATTATGGTTTTTTAAAAAAATTTCAATTAACAAAAAAACCCACTCAACTACAGGTTCGAATCCAGTCTTGAGGTTGGGAATTGATAGAACTTGTCAAACCCTATAACATTTTGATTTTTCAGAGTAATAAACACATAGTTCAAAGGCCATATAAAAATAGCATAAACAAACTGATATAAAGTTCTTGTTTACATTACAAGAGATCCCCATAGGGTTTGAAAAATATATACAAAATTCTCAAAACTAACAAAACCAATTATAACCAACGTCAACTCCTGGTCTAGAACAGGAACCCTCAATCACCGATATTTATCTTTTCACCCCTAGAGCCACTGCCTTCTACTGGAATATTCTAAATGTTGGGAAAAGGGTGAGATTAAAAAGAATCTCAATAGTAACAAGCAATTAGTTATAAAAATGCAAAAAAAAAAATATGCAAAGCACCATATAATGCAAACCACAACTACATAACGTGCCCCCTAACACTGCGTATCATAGCTAGGTTTTCACTAGGCCAAATGGTACTTGTGCTTTTTTCATCGAACGATACTTGTGCTTTTCCCGCTTATCATAGAAAATGCCACATACAAAGCATATAAACACTCACATAGTGTATGAGAGATACAGTTACTACCTTAATCCCTTTTTCTGCTCGCTAATAGATCCTTAACCCTAATCCGGCTCTGGCAAACTGTCCGGTCCCAAAATTCAAAATTTATAAGAAATAAGTTATTACTCATTCATGTATTATCCTACACATATTTTGTTACTCATCTTAGCTTAAAACTTTAAAATTACCATAATACCCCTAGGGACTCGATCGAAGTCCCTTTATACCTGGTCCAACTATACCTTTTTAAAAATTATGACTCAGCTTATTCCTACACAATTTTTCATGTATAATCCATTTTTTACCTCAGATTTGCTAAATTCACTGCCAAAAGATGAAAATGCCCTTGGCAGCCCCTAACTTAGGTTTTAGGGGTAAAATTGTCATTTCACACCCTAATACCTTCATACTTTATAATTCACATGCACCCCACACAGTTTTCCATTCTAAACACAATGGAACCATCAAAAACTCAAAATTTCAGCTCTAACCCTTATTCCACTCTGACCGAAAGTTACAAGAGAAAAGGAAAAATTGTGTTTTCATGATTCCATCCAACCAATCATCTTCTTTTCACTCCTAATCACCTGTTTAACCTCTTAAACACCTATTCAACATGATTAATTGAAAATTGGGCAGCATATCCCCTTAGGGTTTGATCATCCCAATTTACAAAACAATCCAAAACAAAGCCAATAATAATCTAAACCACCAACAACAATCATGAATCAACAAGAGGATCAAGGTTTCATGGTTACCTTTTACTTTCTCTTCCTCCTCACTAAGACCTTGCACCTCTCTCTCTCCCCCCTCCTTCCACTTAATTTTGCTTGCTACATGAGTTATTCATGAAGGAGTAGAGATTAGGAGAGGTTTCCTATGAATTAGCAAGCAAGAACACATGAATTTTCATCATCAACTTGCTTTTATCTTCTTTAACACTTGCTCTTTCCTTCTTGTTCTCTATGTTTCAAGACACTCTCTCCCTTTCTCTTTTGCTTCTTGTGTTTGGACGAAAGTGGCTCTGGGAAAATGGATAAGAGCTCAAAAAAATATCATCATCCACCTCCTTAGTTAATATTATTTTAATTACAATTTACCATATGTTTAACTTTGACTTTTCTTGCTTCATTTTTTTTTAGTCATAAAAATTTCTCTTGGCTCTTTTAACTTGGCCTAAATTTAGCCCTTAAAGGGATTAAAGGTGCCTCTTGAAATATCATAATTTTACCACCTCAAAAATTACTTTTAATTGTAATTATTTACCTGCAATTTTTTACTTTTCGATTCATCATTTTTACTTGGCTAGAAATGCTCCCCATTGGATGTTGATCTCCACATTTTTTTCCCTCTTGCTTTTCTTCTTTGTCCGAAAAATTTATCAAAAAAAGGGAAAAAATATTAAACTTCTTGCTTTTTTGACAAATTACCATTTTGCCCATACATTTTTTTATTTTATTTGGGCCTTCTCCTTTTTCCTTCTTGTTGGCCGAAATTCTCAATTTGTTGGGCCCAAAATTTGTGTTCTTCCATTCATTATTTTTGGGCTTCAAGAATAATATTTTTAGAACACAAAAAATATACTTTATGTCTTATATTGGCCCAATTTTCTTGTGGCCTTTATTAAGGGTATTTTTGTCATTCTAAGTGTACCAAAATGAACCATTTTATTCCATTTATTATAATAAACATACATGGGATTTTTCGTGAATGAATTTAGAGATATTAAATAACTTTACAATGAAATATTGCTTAGTGGTTTGAATTTACTGTGTCAAACTCAGCAGATCGATTACAAAAATGAGGTGGTATTGGACCTATTTCTAAGGCCCTATATAAAATGGCTCCAAATAAGATGGAAGAATTAAAAGAAATAAATTGAAGAGTTATTAGAGAAAGGATTTATATGACCCAGCCTATCACCATGGGGAGCTCCAATGCTATTCATTAAAAAGAAAGATGGAAGCTTGAGATTGTGTTTTGACAACAGAGAGCTAAACAAGGTAACTGTCAAAAAAAATACCCACTTCCCTGAATTGTTGATCTTCTTGATT
Source organism: Inga laurina (assembly GCA_963855925.1). NCBI lineage: Eukaryota > Viridiplantae > Streptophyta > Magnoliopsida > Fabales > Fabaceae > Inga > Inga laurina. The sequence continues at coordinate 52,018,762 of OY979703.1, forward strand.
AGTTATTTAGGTCCTATGAATTCTCAAAGATTGACTTGAGATCAAGGTACCATGAGTTGCGAGTGAAAATTAAGGATGTACCAAAAACTACTTTTAGCACTAGATATGGGCATTATGAGTTCCTGGTGATGCCATTCAGACTGGCTAATACACCTGCCATATTCATGGACAACATGAACCGAATCTTCCACCAGTATCTAGATCAATTTGTGGTAGTTTTTATTGACAACATTCTGGTATATTCTAAAAGCAGAGAGGAACATGAAGAATACTTAGAATAGTGTTGAGCACTTAGAAAGAAAATCAACTATATGTCAAGCTGAGTAAATATGAGTTTTTGCTTTCAGAAGTGAAATTTCTAGGCCATGTTATCTCACAAGAAGGGGTCTCAGTGGATCCCAGTAAAGTAAAAGCAGTACTGGAAGAGGCCAGAAACTGTAGCATAGATACGCAGTTTTCTGGGTCTTACCAGTTACTATTGAAGATTCATTCAGAATATCTCTTGGATTGCCTTTCTATTAACAAAGCTCATATGAAAGGCTCAATCATTTATGTGGGATGTGAAATCTAAGTGAAGTTTCACAAAGCTGAAGGAGAGGCTAATGTCCGCACCTGTGTTGATTATCCCAGATCCCAATTTGACTACGTGGTTTACAAAGATGCTAGTAAGGAGGGATTAGGATGTGTCCTTATGCAGCAGGGCAGAGTGGTGGTGTATGCCTCCCTATAGCTGAAGTCCCATGAAATGAATTATCCTACTCATGATTTAGAGCTTGCAACTTTGTATTGAAAATATAGCAGCATTATTTGTATAGTGTGACCGTAGAGTTGTACAACGACCACTAAAGTCTCAAATACTAGCATGAATAGAAAGAATTGAACATGAGACAATAAACATAGATGAGTTGCTAAAAGATTAAAACATGGAGATTAAATACCATCCGGGTAAAGCAAATGTCGTCGCAGATGCGTGAAGTCAAAAGGCAGTGCATGTGGCAACTATGATGGTACAATAATAGAAATTGATAGAAAACTTTTGAGATCGGAACTTGTCCAATCAAGTGTTCATTAATCAAAATATACCAAATCAAGTATTACTTTCTAGTTATAGTTCTAGTCAGGAGGAAAGTGGTCTAAGGGCTGAAATTGAAGAACTCATAAGCAAGATAGACAAGAATGTTTATCAAAAATATGATTGAACAAGGTGATACTCAGCAATATGATCTTTTGCCTAGTAGTTTAATCAGACATAAGGAATGAATATATGTTCCACCAAAGGTAGATTTGAGGCGGAAAATCCTAGACGAGGCTCATAAAAGTCGACACACCCTTCAATCCGAGAGCAATTAAGATGATTATGATTTAAGATCTATGTGCTAGTAGCCAGGGATGAAAAGTGACATTATAAAGTATGTTGCTCGATGTCTCACTTGTTAAAAAGTAAAGGTAGAACATCAATGACCACCAGGACTACTACAAAGCCCTGAAGTACTAAAGTGGAAATGGGAAAGCATCACTATAGATCTGGTGGTGGAATTAACCAGAATCAGAAACTGTGATACAATATGGGTAGTCATTGATCAATTTACAAAATTAGCTCACTTTATACCGATCGATACTAGCAATTCTCTTGACAAACTAGCAGAGATATATATTAAGGAGATAGTTAGACTCCATGGTATACCAAAGAGCAATAATTCTAATAGAGATCCCTATTTTACCTCTAGATTTTAGAAGCACTGCATGAAGCTCTGGGTACTAAGCTAAAATTTAGTGCAACCTATCATCCACAAATGCATGGACAAACTGAAAAAACCATATAGACATTAGAGGATATGCTGAGAATATGTGTATTAGACTTCAAAGGAAGCTGGGATCATATCCTTCCACTTATAGAATTCAGCTACAACAATAGCTATCATGTTAACATTCAAATGGCTTCGTATGAAACATTATATAGTAGGAAATGTCGATAACCTCTATGTTGGATAGAATTATTAGAAGGTGGTTGTATAGGCCAGATTCAGTTGATCAAAAAATAGAGCAAATAACACTTATCAAGAAAAGAATCCTTACGGCACAAAGCAGACAAAAGAGCTATACAGATAAGAGAAAAAGGCCTCTGGAATTTAAGGTTGGTAATCATGTGTTTCTGAAACTTTCACCTATTACCAAAGTTGGTAGGCATTGAAACAAAGAAGTTGAGCCCTAGATACATTGGTACTTTTGTTGTGCTATGAAGAAATGCGCCAATGGCATACCGGATAGTGTTACCCACAAATTTGAGTGGGTTACATGATGTCTTCTATGTCTCAAATTAAAGAAATACCAGCCGGTCCCCAAGCATGTGATTGAGTATGAAGACATAGATATGCAACATAATCTTACCTATGACATTGAGTTAGAGCAAGGGATTGATTGATAGGAAAGACGACTCAGGCATCAGAGTATTCCATTCGTCATGGAAAGGATTATCTGCTAGGGAAGCAACCTGGAAGCAAAGGAAGGCATGAGAAGATGATACCTAGATTTTATGTTGTAAATCATGTAACAAATTTCAAGGATGAAATTTATTATACCGGGGAAGAATTGTAATATAGTGAAATCTTGTAACCAGATTGCTTTATATGTATATGAATTAGCCGAATGAATATGTTGGTGCATGTGTGTATGTGTGGGAAACTTGGTGACTCTTGAAGAACTTATATGTGGCGCCATATAGGAAGACATAGGCATAAATGGCTCCATGACCAAGTGTGGGTCCCATACGGCCACCCGATCTTCACTATGGCATTACCGCTGCCATTGCAGTGTTCCTCATCGCTGTTCTTTGATCATCGTCACTCTCTTCTGTTGCCACCTATATGCTCCACAGTGACCATTCTCCTCTGCTTTGACTTCCCTTTGCCACCATGACTTTAGGTTGAAGCTCACTCCTTGGTCTTCAATCAGGTTAGTGTTTTGTTAATTAAAGCCCACAATCGACTTGTATTTACTATTCTCAACATTATTTACTTTGACATTATATAGTAGTTAGACACAAAATAATTGCAGAAAAATGTAATTAAGGTTAAAGGGAAAAATGTGTGATCGATGACTTTATTACTATATTTGTTTTTCTTGTTTTGGACCAAAAGTGAATAAGGTGCTCTCTGACTTGTGATAATTGGCTTGGAGTAATACCATTCTAAGTTTAATTTTGTTTTCATTTACTGTGATTGTTTAATTGTCAGTGTTTAGTGTAATTGTTTGATTTTAAGTTCTGTTTTTTACTACTTTCAAATAGTGCATTTTAAAATTCATTGAAATCTCCAAAACTCTGTGGTGGTGGTTTTTTTGTCAATCCTTTAGCTGTTGGATATAGGGTGCTACAAGCGTTGAAATATATATGGATCATAGTTGGATAAAAGCTAAATGAACGAGTGTTGAATATGATAATAAGGTGAGGGGTTTTTAAGACTTTGCTAGAAATGTCGATGATGGTAATGGGAAGTTTTATTGCCCTTGTGTAGTATGTTTGAATGAGAAGTGACTAAGTGCTGCAGATATATATACACATTTAATTTGTGAAGGATTTTGTAAGAGTTATACTCTATAGGTATGGCATAGTAAAGAATTAGAAATGCCAAGTTCATATGAACTGGGGGGAATGGACTTTGATGATAATGACACGGATACGGACGATCGAATAAAGGATATTATTCGTGATATAGGATAAGAGGCTTTTGAGCAATCACATGCATATAATAATATGTGTAGTGATGCTGAGACACCACTATACCCGAGGTGTCAAAAATACCAATTGTTGAAAGTAGTATTGAAATTGGTAAGCTTGAAAGCACGGCATGGATGGAGCGACAAGAGTTTTTCAGAAATGCTTGAGGCTTTTAAGGACATGCTTCCAGATGATAATGTGTTGCCTTCTCGATACTATGATACTAAGAAAATACTATGTCTACTAGGGATGAAGTATAAAAAGATCCATGCATGCCCTAATAATTGTATATTGTAAGAAAAGAGTATGAAAAGGAACAAAAGTGTCCTATATGTGAAACCTTGAGGTAAAAATCAAATAACGCCCCTACAAAAGTGTTGTGGTATCTTCCAATCATACCAAGGTTCAAGCGATTGTTTGCTAATGAAAATGATGCAAAGAATTTGAGATGGCATGTGGATGAGAGGATATTCAATGGAAAGCTCCGACATTCGGCTGATTCTTCTCAATGGAAGAAAATTGATCAATTATTTCCTACCTTTGGTGAAGAACCTAGGAACCTTAGGCTTAGGCTTAGCATGGATGGCATGAATCCTTTTAGTAGCTTGAGCAGTATACATAGTTTATGGCCTATTTTGTTGGTAATTTACATCTTATCTCCTCTGTTATGCATGAAATGAAAGTACATCATGTTGTCTATGTTGATTTCGGGACCAAAACAACCCGGAAATAACATAGATGTTTACCTAGAACTCTTGATGGAAAACTTGAAAGAGTTGTGGGACAAAGGTGTTGATGTTTTTTACGCAAACAAGAAAGAGGTTTTTAAAATGCGAACCATGATCTTTTGTACTATAAATGACTTCCCTGTATATGGAAACTTGCCAGGATATAGTGTTAAAGGCTATAAAGCATGTCCGATTTGTGAAGAAGGAACATGCTACCATAAACTTCAACATGGAAGAAAGAAAGTTTATCTTGGCCATAGGACATTTCTTAGACGAGACCACCTATATCATAGATTTTTTTTTTGTGGACAAGAGTTTGAAGATGCTCTGAAGGCATTGACTGGGGAGGAATTTTATGAAAAGGTGAAAAATATGAATGTTATCTTTGGTAAGACTATAAAGAATAGTAAAGAGAAAAGTAAATGGAAAAAGAGGTCTGTCTTCTTCAATCTTCCATATTGGCTGAAGCTTGATATGAGACACTGTATTGATTTCATGCATGTGGAGAAAAATGTTTGTGATAGTATTATTGGGACACTGCTTAACATACAAAGTAGTTCTAAAGATGGCGTGAAGGCAAGATTAGATTTGCAAGAAATGGGGATACGAGAAGACTTGTATCCAAAGCCATATAGTAAGAGAACTTTTTGTCCTCCACCTGCTCATACTTTGTCTAAGGATGAGAAAAGAAGCTTTTGTGAGTGTTTACATGGCATGAAAGTTCCTTTAGGGTATTCTTCAAATGTAAGGAAGCTTGCGTCGATGAAAGATTTAAAGTTAGTAGGGCTAAAGTCTCATGATTGTCATGTCTTAATGCAACAACTACTCCCAGTAGCTATTCGTGGCATTGCCGAATATGATCTTCAACATATTTTGACTAGACTTTGTTTCTTCTTCAATGCTACTTGTAGTAAAGTCATTGAAATAGAAAGATTGGATGAACTAGAAAATGAAGGATATCTGATCTTGTGCCAGCTTGAGAAGCTTTTTCTTCCTTCATTTTTTGACATCATAGTACATCTAATTGTTTATCTAGTAAGGGAGATAAAGTTGTGTGGCCCTATCTATTTATGGTGGATGTACCCAATTGAAAGAACTATGAAAATCCTAAAAGGGTATGTGAAGAATGCAAGTCATCCTGAAGAATCTATTGTTCAGAAATATGTTTCTGAAGAAGTCATGTAGTTTTGTCAAGATTACCTGTCAAATGTAAGACATATTGGGCTTCCTGAACGTCATGATGAAGAAGGGGGTAAAGGCGGCGCTACAGTAAAAAGTATTGATTCTGATGAATTGCAACATGTCTACTTGTACATCTTGAATAATGTTGATGAAGTTCAAGATTACATTAATGCTCATAAAGAAATTGTCCAGAAAGAAAATAGTGGAATGACTGAACAAAGATTAATTAGGGAGCATAACAAAACTTTTGCACATTGGTTCAAACAACAGGTTGACGGAGAAGAATGTATTTCTGATACAATTAAATAGTTAACACGTGGTCCTGAGGTTGATGTCATCACTTGGACTTCATTTGTGATCAATGGTTATACATTTTACATGAAGTCCCTTGATAATAGGAGCACCGTCCAAAACAGTGGGGTTATGTTAGTGGCTGAATCTATGCACTTTTCTAATTCAAAAGATAAGAACCCTAGATTGGCAGCAATACCTTATTATGGGGTTATTGAAGAGATTTGGGTGGTTGATTATGTTAAAATTAAATTTCCCATTTTTAAATGCAAGTGGGTTGATGTTAACAATGGTGTGATGATTGATCAGTTGGAATTTACATTAGTTGATCTGATTAGTAGAAGTTTTGGATATGAACCTTTTATTATGGCATATCAAGCGAAATAAGTGTTCTATGTTACCAATCAAGCAAATAAAATGTGGTCTATAGCTCTCCAAGGAAAAAAGGTTGTTGACATTAATTAAGAAAGTCGTTCAATGAATTATCTTCTTGAGACTCCTTTTTCTAGGGATCTACTAGAATTAAATGAAGAAGATGAAGCAAACAATGAACACAGCATAAGAAATGATCATCATGGAGGGATATGGGAGGATATCCCTTTATAAAACTACTTTGAAGGTTAGTTAGCTAAAATAATTATCATCATGTATTTTGTTGTTGTATTGGTATATATAAAACTACTTTTTTTGTTGTCGTCACAGGAAAATGAAGCAAATGAGGTGTCTTAGCTGGGACCGAGGCAATGTGAATTGGTATGCTGTGAATCAATGTTGACTCAAACTTTTACTGTTTTATTATTTAGAAACTAGAAGAATAAATATTTTTTGCATGCATATTTAAATTCATATAGGATGAAGGCACGTGAGGGCCTACTCAAATGCAAAGAGAGAGCTTAATTTGTTTGAGTCCGAGTTAAAGGGTCTCTTGCCTATTGTTGATGCTTTTTTTCCAAGGGTATTGTTGATGCTAATTCATCTTATTCAGGTGGTTCTAATATTTAATTTCCATCTATGCTACTACATGTATTTCAACAGATATGGGTGAATCTATGTCTACTTGTGTGTTTTGGATTGTCATGTATGTGATTTGTATAAGATGTTTGTTAAAATGTGTAAAAGAAGAATTTATTTAGATGTCTTTGAAATGACTGCTTGCTGAGTGACATGTAAAACAGGGGAAATGGCTTACTGGGTAAATCTTTTAAACGGAACAATTTTTTAAAAAAAAATTTTAAGACCGGTTCTTCATAAAAGTAGTCTAAAAAGTTAAACTTTTTAGACTGGTTTCTTTGATAACCTATCTAAAAATCATTATTTTAAGACTGGTTTCATAAATAACCAGTCTTAAAATTTTTTTTAAGATTGGTTTTATAACCGGTCGAAAAAGTAGCAGACTTTTAAGACCGACTGTATCAAGACCAGATCCGGAACCGGTCTAAAATATCATTTTTAACCGGTCTTAAAACTAATTTTTCCACTAGTGGAAGGTTATAATGCATGCTTTGTATACTTATATTTGATATGATTGGATGTCTATTACTACTGAGATTCTCTCGAATATCATCCTTTTCGAAATTCATTATACAACAAAGGCGAGTGGTTCAAGGGGCAAAGAGGTAAGTGCTGATGAATAAAGGAAGAAGATGAAGAAACTAAGTTATTTTGTTGGTTATATGTAAATATTAATATTTTAATAGCCTTAAATGATCACACAAGTATGTATATATATGAATGCATGTAGAAGCAAGTAATAAGGATAGTCTAAGGTGGTGTGAGAACACTTAGTTATTTTATCAGAATACTTACATATTTGGCAATACACGAACATGGTATCAGAGTGTACAACTAGGATGAATGTATCAATATCGATTTCATATTAATATGTAAAAGTGAATTACGTAATAACTCATACTAGGCTAGTATTATTTGCTGCTATAAATAGGTATCTTGAATAGTGATATTCTGTTTAGGAGCTATGAGTATCAAGCTTTACGAGATGCTGCTCTATTTTCTAAAATTGCATCACTGAGTGGTCACTCAAGTGATCTTAACTTAGTCAATTTGAAACAGGTTAGGTCGCTGGTTGGCTCACTATGGTAATATGTTAGTAATGCATTAAAATATGATCACTCGAGTGATATTGTTTCTTTTGAAAATAGATCACTAGTACTTCACTTTGGTGAATTGGTAGTGCTAAGTGTAATAGGATCACTCTAGTAGTCACTCGAGTGATCTTGTTTTTTCCCATTAAAAGGAAACAAATTGCCAGATAGCATCACCATAGTGCAGTGGTAGTGATGCTCCTTTTACACATCACTCGAATAGTCACTCAAGTGATCTAGTCATAGAAACATTTTTAAAAGTACTAAGCACTACCAAAGTCACTATTATGTTTGTTAGTGATACACTTTTTTCACACATCACTCGAGTGGTCATTCAATTAATCTTTTCTTAGAAAATTTTCATAAGGTTGATCACTAGAACAAATCACTGTGGTGAAGTGATAGTGATGAAAATTTAGCAATCACTCAAGTAGCCACTCAAGTGATCTTCTTTTTGAAATATTTTTAGAAAATTGATCACTATGATAGATAACTGTGGTGAAGTGATAGTGATGACAATTTTAAAACATCACTTTAGTGATCTAGTTTGAAATCTCTTTCTAGAAGCTGATCACAGATGTTCACTATGGTGGTATAATAGTGATGTACTTTGTATCTTATCACTCAAGTGATTCCTTAGAAAATTGTTTTATAGAAATCATATTACTATATTGGTCAATATGGTGAATTGGAAGTGATGTCAAATTTTTGCATCACTTGAGTAAACATAAGTCTGAATAGTTTAGCACTTCAAGTAAGCACTATGATGATCTTTTATTTTCAAAAACAAATCACTCATGTGGTTACTTGTGTGAACAACTAAAAAAGGTTTATAAAATGCTTCACCACTATTTCAGAGAGCACTAACCAAGCTTCAACACATAACCTGATCAGTCAACAATTTTTCTCAAATGATATTTATTATGCAATTTAAAACTAGTTTAAAGTATTATATCTTGAGCAAAACACTTTCTTAAGCTTTATTATCAACAAAACATGGGATCTAACGTTCTCCCCCATTTAATGATAACAAAACTTAATTGAGCCAAATCTTTGGAAAATAATTTCAAAGTCAAGAAAATTTCTCAGACATATCTGGTACTTAATTCAAACCATTCTGTTCATTCTATTAATCACAATATCAATATAAGATATATAGAATATTAGAAGAGAGCATATATATTCAATTCATGCTAAACAAAAGAGTGTACATCACAGAGTATAACATTGTTAAGCCAGTATAATATAGCACAAAACATCCAAAACAAGTTAAAAGCATAAAAGTAACATAAATGACAATAAAATGATAACAAACAGACAAGCAGTATCATCATCATCCATCCTAAGGATCAATCCTAGTAGGAGAAGAGGGTTTAGTCCATAATGGAACATTGGGAGGTTAAATGTCTGAGGTAAGATCAATGCCTTGAAGAGGGATAGCTATTAGTAGTAAAGAGCCATCATCAATGGTGTCTCCCTCTTGATGAGTAAAAGTAGGAGAATCAGAAGGAACTGAGAATAGAAGTTTAAGAGAAGGAACATTAATGGGTTCATTAGAATTAGGCACAAAGAGAGGGATATGTTGAGGCTGAGAGGGTAATGAAGGCTTCTAAGTGGTCTCTGTTAGATATGATTAGTTTTGATGATGTCAAATATAGATATGAAATGATAAGAGCAAAAAGTTTATATAATGTATTTCTTTGACTAACTACTATATTTAATGTTACATATTTTGTAGATTAGTCAAGCAAAGAATGAAGAAGATTGAATTAATGAAAACAAACAAGAGGAAGAAGAAGAAGAAAGAAATTGAAGATAGTCAAGGAGATGCTTACTTGGGTTATGGAAAATTATTATCAAGAGGAAAATCAAGTAGAAAGATATGGAAGGAGAGAAGAAATTATAAGATCTAGTGAGAATATCAAGGTTCAAGTTGTTAGAAGTGATACTGGATGTTTCTATGATGATACCGGAGGCTTCTATGATCAAATGATGGTTGGAATAGGTTAATACGAAGCTAAGATGACTTATATGTGAGTTATGGCACTTCTAGAGGAGTTTTACTTGAGTGTGAGCTCAACACTCGAGTGCCAGAGGTGTTGCACTCGAGCACGGGATGAACACTTTGTTCTACTCTGTTTTACGTTCAGCCTGACAGAGGTCTGGTATTTTGGCCATATCTCTCAAACCACACATCGGATTGACCTGAAAATGGTGGCATATGAAAGAAGACTCACAACACGTAAACGATACACCAAGATCATATTTAAAGAAGCTCAAATGAAGGAGATATGATCCGTAGAAGATGACACTTAAATCACCGTTACTTTTCAAGACAGGTTTGCTATTTTACACATAACTCACAAACCACACATCGGATTGAGACAAGACTAGTGCCAAATGAAACTAGACTCAAAGAGCTTTCCATAGATAGGTAATTGTCCTACTGTGAACTTCTATTCTAGGAGCTATGCCTCCTGGAAGTTGACGCTTGTGCAGTCTAGTGCGATAGACACTCTTTCAATCATAACTTGCAGAATACAAGGAGTTTGGAGCTGGTTGTTTTTGCATTGGAATGCATATGGCAAGAGCTTTCTTATGATACATCATTAGAATCAAATAAATAAATTTTGTCTAATGTGGCCCCACATCACTCACGAGTGCAAAAACGCACTCTTGAAAAATGTCGTACGAGTGAACTCCAGAAGCAGCTGAATCGTGAAGAAATTTACCACACTCGAGCACTAGAATCCACACTCGAGCATCAGACTATTTTACACTCGAGCACATGCAAGTTTTGACATGAAAGTGTTAACCCGAGAAGAAGCATGTACGTGAAAACAAGAAGCATCTCGAGCATGACTGGTTGTACTCGAGTGATGTCCAGAATTGGACTCAAGCAGATGCGAGTGTTGGACAGAAAGTGTTTGCCTGAGATGAAGCCAGAACGTGAAATTGTACATGCACTCGAGTGAGGCTTCTTTGCACTCGAGTGAAGTCCTGACAGAAGCAATGTAGAAGTACAGACTCTCATAGCCATCAATCCAAACCTAGTTAAATGTTATACAATCATTATGTTTTCACTTGTTATTGTTCCTAAACATTAACTAACACATATTTCAAGTGTAAAACAGGAGATTAAATATTTGGATTGCATTTTCAAGAACGGAGGTCACGTATGGCAAATATCTTCACTCAACGTGATGAGTCACAGAAGCCAGAAATTCATCTTTTGACCAATGATCCAACATACCCATGACTAATACTTCATCATATTAGTGATTAAGCATTTTGTAGTGTGAAACAGGAAATTTAACGGTGAGATTACATATTCAAATGAAAGAGTCAAGTGTAGCGGGCGGCATCATTACGTACCTAGTATCAGCTACCTACCACGAGAAAAGTTTGACCCACCATGAGAGATTGTCTGGAAACTCAAACATATTCATTCCGCTCCACAACATGATGTACAGCTCATAATAAGACATACCCCTACTCAACGTTACGCTCTTCTTTGCAATGGAAATCTCATGGTAGCTTGTTTTTCAAATATGCTCAACGGTCAAAATGACTCCAACAGACGAATGCTCACAACAGTCATCATCTTCATCAACTATAAATGAGAGAACATTCAACGTCGATGAGTAACAGAGATAGCGAGCAACTACGAGAAAAATGATAGAAATATGAATCCTCTACTTCTACCCAAACACACTCTGTTTTCCAGTTTCTATATTACTTATCATTAAGAGAGTGATTATTTGTATTGTACTTCAGTGAGTATTATATCCACTCTGTGAGAGAGTCTGTAAACACTTTCATCTGTATTTCTGAATTGATCTCAAGGTAGAGGGACCTTGAAAGGGTTGATTTCCTTATGGGGGAAGCTGTAGAGAGAATTGCCAGTAAGACATTCTGCTCGTAAGACTTACAAGCTGTAAGCAGTAGAGAACGTTGTTGCTCATAAGACTTACAGGGGTTTAAGCAGGAGAGAATGTTGCTGCTCGTAAGACTTGCATAAGTAAGCAGGAGAGGAAGATCTTCGGGATTGCTCTACGCGTAAGACTTGCCGTAAGGGGGTGTATTTCAATGAGAGATTTGTAAAAGTTTTCACAAGTACCCGACTAAACTTGTGGGATTGTAAAGGCTTTTCTTGTGCCAGGATTAAACAAGAAGATAGTGAATTTGAAAATCTCAGGAGGAGCTTAGGGACTGGACGTAGGCCATCACAGATTGGACCGAACCAGGATAAATCACAGTTTGCATATTCTCTTCCCTAAGCTCTTATATTTCCAGCATATATTATTTAATCTAACTTTTGATTTATAAACCTTCATACTTACCGCTTTTATTAAGATATGAAAATATTTCTAAAGTTCTTAAGTTTTTATTATACACCCAATTCACCCCCTCTTGGGTGATAGCCAGTTCTAACAGTCTCTGAAATTTTAATCTCTTCATCAACATAGGAATCATTGTTAAGCTAGATTGCTCAGAGTGATAAGATCAAGATGGTAATCTATAGACTGAATGACAGGGTCATTATGGGTTAGTTCATCAGGGATAATATGATCTGATAAATAAGGGAAGTAGGTTGTGGGACAGGCTAATCAAGAGTAATATTGATATGGGTGGAGGACTCAAGATCATATCTAGTGAAGATCACAAAGTCCTGAGGAGTGGTCTCATGAGTAGGACTAGTAGTAGAGGTAGGTGTAGTCTGGGTAGGGGCACATGAGACTTGGGTAGGATGTAAAGGTGTAGATAAACTAGGGACCAATTCCAACCTTGCATTGAATGTTCAAAACATACTCCCAAACTCAAGTAGTATTTGTGTCTGTGTTTCCTGGTGAGCAAGTATGGCCTCATGATTCTAATTCATCACCTTACATATTTGTCCCATCTTGTGATCAACATGTGTGATGAACTCAACATAGGTATTAGCCAAATCCATATAAAGCCCTTGATGAACTTCTCTCAAGTACATCTAAATGATGGAACCAAGGCAGAAAGGTGCATTTGATACGGCTGGTGAAGAGGACTTGGTTCATCCATCTTCGATTGCTCTTTTATGATATCAATCTCCTATATCTTTCTCTTCTTAGGAGTATAGGCAAGTGGATTTCTTAGAGGTAACTCAATGCCCAACTTGCCATTTTGATGGTGATCAATTGTGGTAATCTTTCCAGAGTCTCATTTAGTTGAAGATACCAAATCCCATTCTCCTTCGAAGCAATTATATTAGTTATGGACAAGGCATAGGAGTGGACTTTGTAGATGTATATGTATATCTATATCCCTTGATCTCTGAAAGATAATTTCAACCAAATTTCTCTCTTCTTTACTCAGAATGGATGACATCATCCTATAATCTCAATCAATGAAATGGGTGAAATTGTTGGATATGTCTCCATTGCTTGATAGTATATGTACCAAATTATCCTATGAAGATCACACATGATGCTTGGCTTGAAATTTCGAATCCCCAGAGGTTCTCCATTTCTTAGAATTCCATACATTTATCCTAGATTAAATTCTGTAGGAGCTTGAGTTGGTAGCTTCTTAATTCTTAACTACATGTTGATTCTATAGGGTTAAATCAAGAATTTTTCTCTTTTACAGTCAACGTTTTAAGAGCCAGATAGGACCAGAAGATTAAACCGGTCTAACCAATGTAACACCCTAAATTTTATTCCCCAAAATGTATTGTAATTATTAAAAATAGTCAAAAATAAAATGGTGAATTTTGGAGAATGTGACAGTGCTGCTAGTGAGATTGTCTGTGAGGCAGTGAGTTTGTCATGCAATTTTGCATGACCAAATGAAGACAAAAAATTATAAAATTTTACAAAGAGAAATTAAACATCCTAAGCTTTAATTTGATAAGTAATGGGTAAATTTTGGAGCTATATGTAAAAAGTTATGCATTTTTTAAGTTAGCCCAGAAAAACTATGGAGTTTCTGGAACAGCATCCAAAGAAATTAATTCTAGTAATTTTTACTTCTAATTAGAAAAGGGATATATTTTTTCCTGACATTAGACTCAATAAGGGTCCTATAGCCTATAGAATTACTCTAATACGATGTCTAGAAAATTAGTTACACTTTTTCAAAGTTTGGACAGAAAATTCTGCAATAATTTTGTCTAAATTCAAAAATGGGAAAATTAATTAATTAAATTATGGGATAAAATATAAAAAATTTCCAACCCCTTCTTCAGCCCCAAAACTGACGACAATAGCAGCCATAGAAGAGAGAGAGTTGATAGAATTTTAGAGAGAAAAGGAGGAAAATCTCACAAGGTAAGACCATTTCTTCGGTGAATTCGTTCCTAACATGCATAATCCTTCCTCTAAGATACATGATTCAAGGTGTTTGAAGCTCAAAATTCAATGTTGAGAGGAGGCTAAGGTTCAGCCAAGAAAGGGAAAGCCAGACAGAAGCTAAGGTGACTTCCTAAACTTCAATCTTTGGTTATTTTGGTTATTGTGGATGATTTAATTGGTGAATTTCAAGTTAAATTGCTGTGATTATAGAATTTGGGAAACATTGTGTCCTAGACTTTATGCTACCAAAATTGAGTCTAAATTGTGGTTTTAACATAATTAAATAGTTAATAAGGTAGTTAAGAGTAGAAAGGAGCAAGTCTGCAGAGTCAAAACTCAAAAACCCCAATTTTTCCCTGAGAATTTTAGGTTTCATCCAGTTCTGATTGGAGGGGTTAGGGCTAGATTCTTAATAATTTGATGATTCCATTTTTGTTCAGAAGGGAAAATTAGGTGGGGTTACAGTTAAACATTTTTCCAGAAAAGCCCTAAAAAGCATAATACGAAAACGCCCCTAAAACCCCGAAATAGGGGCTGCCAAGGGCATTATTATCTTTTGGTAGTAAATTTGATAATTTCGAGTCTGAAAATGGATTCCTTGGGAAAAATTATATAAGAAAAGATCAGGTCAAAATTTTGGGAAAAGTACGGTCGAACTGGGCACGGCGAGGCCGGGCCTGGTCCACGGGGGCATTTTGGTAAATTTTCACAATAGGCTTATATAACCACTATAAACACTATGGAAGTACCTAAAATGGTACATGAATGGTTTTTAACCAAATACTTGTACATTTGAGATTTTAGGATCAGACAGTAACTCAAGCCGGATACAGAGTATCGGACCGACAGACAGTCAAGGGAAGGGCAATTCAGGTAGGGAACTTACCTTATTTGCATGTATTTAATATCTTTACTTGTGTAATAATGTATGTGATTGCTTTAATTAATTGTGTAGAGCATATTTGAATAATGAAGCTTTGTTTCTGTTTATACTGTGGTCATAGTTATGTTGCATAAAACATTGAATATGCAGAAATGTCATTATGGGACATGTATCTTATTAAAGCTACCATGTCATACACATAACATCTATCATACATGCATTATGGTATCTGTTTCCTACTGAGATTCTCTCAAATCTTACCCTCCCCAACCAACAATTTAGACAAGTGAATACAAAAGGTATGCAGAGATCAGAAAAGAGAACTACACGAGAGGGTTGCAGTGGTAGAACAAAGATGGTAAGATGTCTCTGTTTCATGTGGTTGGCTCTAAACACGTTTCTGACTAAACTAACTTATGTGTTACTATAATATTGCATTAATTGGTATTTGGCATATTTATTTGTCACATCTTCTATGAATGATTGTGTATTACTACGAAGGCCAAGTGGAATCCAACTAAGGTACAGAATGGGTAGGGGTTGTACAGTGGTTGGCTTTGAACGTTTTTCTATTGAACTGTGTTAAACACACTACAATCTAAGTAAATGTGCAATTTAGCTTTTAGAGATTAAGTTTTTGGGCCATATTTGTTAGATTCCAAGTTTTGATGATAACAAGAAGTGATTATGTGTTTTGGTAAGAAACTTATGTTTTGAAGTCATAAACATTGATTCAATTGGTCACCAAATATATTTCACAAAGTTAGGAGAAAGTTCTGTGTTTTTAACTGATGCACTCAAGTAATGAAGCTCGTACTCGACTGACAACTAGTTTTGAACTAGAGTACAAAAAGTGTTATCCTGAAAGTGTTTTACAGAGAGCTACTGAGTTTAGAGAATTTTCAGCAATGCTCGAGTGAGAGGCACTGCACTTGAGTAATGACCAGATTTACACTCAAGCATGAAGGCACACTCTTGGAAGTTCTCTACAGAGAGGAAAGTTAGAGACAAAAAAATGGTTATTGCACTTGAGCACTGAATCAATACTCAAGTGAGAGCCTTAAGCTCACTCGAGTCCTGCGAGTGTGGTATATGAAGTATTTGTTCGAGAACAAGGACAAGCCTAAAAGTAAGAAGTGCACTCGAGCAATGGCTTTTGTGCTCGAGTGAAGAAGCAACACTCGTGAGGGAGAAAACACACTTCCTCTGATTTTGATGCAAGTACTGAACAAAAGGTTGTCCAGATACGAGAATATCTTGATGCACTCGGGTAAGAACCCATGCACTTGAGTGAAAGCCCACAGCACTCACAAGTGCAAAATCACACTCTTGAAAATTATGCTAGAAGTGTTGTCCAGAGACGTGAGTCCAAGTGCAAAATAAAGATGCACTCCCGTGGACAAGACGTACTTGAGTGAGAGGTCAGAACACTCGCAAGTAAGAAAACACACTTGCAATTTCACCAGGACGTTCTACAAAAGAGCACTGGGAGATGTGAAGAATTGATGTTACACTCGAGCGAGGCCATTGTGCACTCGAGTGATACTCTGTTAGAAACCAAAATGCAACATACTTACAGCGATCAATTTGAACATGGTTAAATGTGATTTATTCAAAATATTTTCATTTGTTATTATCATTAAACAACATTTAACATATACTTCAAGTGTGAAACAGGAGATTGAAAGTCTGAATCACAGATGCATATGGTAAGTCAAAAATGGCGGACATAATCATTTTGTTCAAAGTCGACTATCTAAGCACACACGATACATACCTACCATAACATATTGTCTGGAGATTTCAAGCGCACACATGCCACTCTACAATGTTACGCTCCACTCTACAATGGCTATCACACAATGGACAAAATCAACTAGCTATAAATACAGAGCATCATAGACTATAAAAAAAAAGGAATAACATTGAATGAAAGCATACAACAAATACTTACAAGAGTATATGTTTTCATATTTTATCTGTATTCATATTGTACTTCAACATTTATCATATTTGCTTTATGAGAGAGTCTATATACATTTCAAATCATATTTTCATTAGATCTCAAGGTACTGGGACATTGAGAGGGTAGATATCCTTATGATAGAAGCAGTTGAAAGAATTCCTAGGAGTACTTTCTACTTACATGACTTATAAGGTGCAAGCAGGAGAGAATGTTGCTGCTCGTAAGACTTATAGGGGTGTGAGCATAAGAGAACGTTGTTGTTCATAAGACTTGTATGCATAAGCAAGAGAGAAAGGTTATTAGATTATTTTTGCACATAAGACTTGTCATAATGGGGAGAGAAAATTCTAGGTATTAGAATGTTTCTGCTTGTAGTCCATACAAGAATGATTGTTGTCTTGTAGTGTTCTGAGAGCCCACTGAATCTTAGAAGAATAGTGAAAATCTCAGTAGGTCTTGATCTCTAAGGACTGGATAAAGGCCTTGGTTTTGGGTTAAACCAGTATAAGTCTCTGTGTACTAATCTTCCTAACTCTACAACTCTATCTACAGTTATTTTCATGTCACCATGTCAACCAAAAAATTTATCACATCACCCAATTCACCCCCCCCCCCCCCCCGCTTGGGTTAAGCTTGCCTCTTTCATTTGGCATCAGAGTGAGGTCTTCTCTGAAGAGCCTACTAGCTTGAGAAGGATCCAATAAATGGCAACAATGGGTGAGAATATTCTTCCAAATAAAGCATCTATCACTAGACCTCCTAGTTTCCCTGGAGAAAATTTTTCATTCTGGAAAGCTAAGTTCAGAGTATTAGTGATTGCTAACGAGTATGGATTATAGAATGTTTGGGTTACAGAATTGAGCCTTTAAGAAGACAAAAGTTGAACTTTTATGTCTTAACTTAGCCAAATTTTATGTAACCTCTACTTCTACTATTTTGCCATTTCAAGTACACCAATACCCACCATTTTATTCCACTTAATGTAACAAATGTAAAAGGAATTTTTGGTGAACAAAATTTGGTATATTACACTTTCTCTCTTTCACCATCAATGTATTGAATGACTCAACAATATTGGTTGTTATGTTGTCCTATCACTTGTATAGGGCTTGCTCAGAGCTCACCTATCAACATCCCCATAATTTTTAATCCAATCATCTAACTCTTTAAAGTACTCCTGTATATGTTCCATTTCCTTATCAAATTCATCCAAAAGCCTTGCATATGCAACTTTGACAAGAAGCATCAATCCATCCTCCTTTGACCAAGCACTTGTCTTCCTTTTGCCCTTGTTTAACTTCAGTATCTCTGCACTGAAGTTTCCTTAACATGTCTAAAAAAATGCATGTCGATGACCTCCAAATAGTGTTGCCACACTGCCTATTATAGCATTATGACGATCTAACACAATAGTCAAATTGATTGAACCAATTATCTTTTTAATCATATGCATAAACCAAGTTCAATCATCTAGTATCTCTCCCTTCACAATTGCTATTGCAAAAGGCAACAACTCATTATATGGCCCACTTAAATGAGTTCCATCAACATATAGTACATGTCTCACACCTCCTAAGAAACCCTCTATACATGACCCATATGCAATGAAAACTCGTTCAAACATGTAACCATCTGCTACCCATTCAACAACTATTTTATTATTCGTTTCCATCAACCTTTGGCATATCCATGGGATTAACATATATGATTGTTTTGGTCTTCCATGTATGTCTTTCATTGCCTTCTATTTTGCCCTATATGACTGTTAATGTGTTAGCTTCACATCATACTCCCTTTGCAATGTCTTCAAAATCTTATTTGGATGCTTCTCTGTTTGGTTCCTAACCTCCTCGATTATTATTGATTATGTCAAACTAGATCTCAAACCATGGCCAGTTACTTGCATATTATCTTGAGCAGAAGGAACATGATCTTTTACGAATTTGGTCACACATAGTATTGTAGTACCCTTGCCCACTGCAGTTACACATAATTTCCTGGGACAACCTTCTACTTTACACTTGACATACATCTTGTCTTGCTATTCCTCTTGTATTTGTGCACAAACTTGTGCGTAATGCAATACTTGTACAAAGTTACTCTAAATGCATTCGCATGTGGAAAATCCTTACCAACTCCAGAAATTAGTCTGGACCATTTCAAATAGCTCATCTTACTAACACGTGTCTGGTCAGTCTCGTAAGTTAGACACCCACTATAACACCATACTTCTAAATGTTTGGATGAGTTCTAGTCATGTAATGCTTACAAACCTGAGACATTGTTATATTGTAAGTTATTAAAGTCCTGACTTCAATATAGGGTTTGAACCTACACTTGAGTGGGCTTATTAAAAACTTTTAAAAATACTTTGAGTGTGGTCTCTGATATGAAAAATATTTGCATATTTATTTTTCCTTATATGATAATTTTGTGGACAATATTTGAGCTTAATGTAATTAATTTGGGTGTAATTGAAAAATATTTCCTTACTTTTCTTTTGATGGCCACGTATACCATGTTAAGGAGAAAAGATAAGAAAGGAGACCTAAAAACAGACCCACAGGATTGAAACAAGACAAAGGAGTGCAACTGGAAAAAAATGATAGGTACTGTAGCAATTGCACTATTCAAGGACGTCATTATTCATGTTCACAATTCATGACGGAATAACTGTAGCTGGTAGTTACTGTAGCAGCCGCCAGAGACTGTAGCAGTTACCGACATGCACTGTAGCAATTCACTGTACCAAACACATTTCACTGTGGTGACTTACTATAGCAATGCGGTTTACTATTCTGGCACTATAGCAACACATTTTTCCCCTATAAATAGATATCAAAACCAAGCAAAGAAGGGGACGATAGAGGAAAGTGAGAGAAGTAGAGTTTTCCTACTCTGACAATTAAAGGTCCTTCTTTGACAAGGAGAGATCTTTTCTCTGACAGTTCTGAATAAATTGTGTAATTTTCTAGATTTAATTTTATACATTGTATTACATTTTGCATGCCTCCATCTTGGAAGGCTTAGGATTGTATTACATTTTGCATACCTCCATCTTGGAAGGCTTAGGATTATATTACATTTTGTATGCCACCTACATGGAAGGTTTTACCTCCTAAATGGATGGCTAGATTTCTCCATTTTTGATACATCTTTTGATTGTATATTTATGTTTGAGAATTTAATATTCAAGTTTTATGCAGTATTTATGAGGTTTTCATTCTAGTTTTATATAATTTATTTTTATTTTGTTTTTAATTTCATCATGTGCTAAACTTTCCTTTTCCTAGGGTGATGACGTAGCTTACTAATGACGGATTGAATCTTAACTTATTAAATCTAGTTTGAATTTCTCCTTCATAATTGAGTTTTAATTATTATTCTTAATGCTTTTGATTGACTGGCCATCTTTTGAATGATTTCAATATACATGTTGAGACCGGAAGGAGATGCATATGCATAGATCCTATAATTAAAACCTTAACTTGCATATGAAATAAGAATATATTCATATGAGTTGTATAGCCTACTGAGTTCCATAAATCTTAATGCATAATTAATTGCTTAAATTCATATAGGAATATATTGGATTAGTAATTAATTCTAGAATTGCTTGACCTTAGAAGAGGCTAGCAATTAAATTAGGGAAATTCGACTATCAATCATGTGGAATAAATTGGCCTACAATAGATAAGTGATTTAATCTGGAATTTGTTAAGTGAAATCTGACCCCTATGGTTTTGTCTCATAGTTGCTTTCATATCATTTGCACTCATATTTAATCATATTTTATTTTGTACTCTCAATTACCAACTAATCGATTGACTAAATAGAATTAAAATTACCCATTTTGGTACTTAGTGATCAATCCTCGTGAGAATGATACTCTACTCACTTCTGTATTACTTGATTATGACAGTGTACACTTGCACTATTTAATTGATCATTTACACTCGTAATAGTCTCAAACCAGTTTGCAATTTCATTACCACTCATCAGTTTCAAATCCTTTCATTTAAAATACAGAGCGTTCTCTAGAAATAGCATGTGTAATGGTGGTTAACTTATGGGTTTTTAGTGTTTGGTTACCTGATTGTAATTCACTTATCACATTAGGATACTAGTGTGTTTGTTGATGTACTAATGTACAGGTTACAACTAATGTTGTTAGTGCTACTGTTATTGGTACTGCTATAGCTACTTCTACTTAGTCACATTGACAAATTATACAATTATCTAAAATTAAAGATAATTGAAGGGTCTATAATTATTTAGCATTCGCTTCACCCGTCTATGGTTACCTTCTTGCCCTTGGAGCTGCTCGCCTTTGCTGTAGATCATTAGTTGGAAAGGTAAGATTCAAAAGAATCTCAGTAGTAACTGTAACGCCCCAATTTTTTATTAAGGCCTAATGATAATTATTGAGGATAATTATCGGATTAAAGTGGAATTAATGTATATTGGTGACAATATTAATTTATATGTCATAATTGATGGAAAATTTAAAGAATGGAATTATTGGTTTAAGTTGGTGATAATGGGAAATTAATTACTAACTAAGAGAAAAATAAGAAGTGGGATTAAATGGCTAATGGAGGGATTAAAGTAGCTAATTGGTGATTTACCTTTATGGGAGCCAATGAAGAATTGACATGTGTCAAGATGAGAGTATGAGAAAGGTAGAGAAAAGTCAAAACCTCCCAATTGTTTAATGTTTTTTTTCTTCTCTCCCTCCCTCCTTTTCATTGGATGAAGCATGGGCTTGGAGAAGGAATCATCATTTCTTCTTCCTCACACACTCATCTCATCTCTCTCTTCACTCCATTTCTGTGCCATTTTTGAAGAAGCTAGGAGAAGGAAAAACTTCAAAAAGGTAAGGGAAATGTCTCCAAATGCTCAAACTTCCTTCTCTAATATTGATCCTTGAATGAAGAGCTTCATTGTAATGGTTGTAATGTGTTCATTGGTGTTAGTTTGTGACCTCAAGAGATTGTGAAAGTTGGAGAATTGAAAAGTCACTTTGAGAAAGTTAAAGAGGTAAGTGAAACCTACTACCCATCTAAGTTTTGTGCCATTTGAGGTAGCTTTGAATTTCTGAGATTTATTGGCCATTTTCAAAAATGAGTGTCATTGGTCATTTGGCATGTTAAAGATATAGAAATGGTGTATTTGGAATGTGTATGGATAGATAGGATTGATTGGGAAAGAAATGAGTGAGATTGGAAAGTTTGGAAAGTTAGTGTTTAGTGTGGCCATGGACCAAAGCATGCTAATGTAGTGGAAATTAGGTTATTTAAATGGTTTTATTGGATTCCTTGAGTGTTTTAGTGTAAGGAATAGGCTTGATTGTTGATTTTGGAGCTATTGGTCACTTTGGTAGAAAATTGGAAATGCTACCATTGAAAGTCTATTCTGGGCAGTCTGTTTGTATTGGAGTTTTGAATAAACAAAAAATTTCATAAAATTGTGAAACTTTCCAGTCTTAAATTTCACATCCCAAGCTTCAAAATGGACATATATTTTGTGTCATTTCGTTTAGTATTATGTGAGTTATGGTTGTCCAAAGTTTGGGATTGAAACAGAACTCTGTTTTGGGGTAGTGATGTGTTTTGTGTAATTCTGGGATTTGTATGGTGATTTCCAGTATTGGTTCATATTTTTCTAGTGAAGAGAACTAAAATAGATTTCAATGGCCTTTGGGATCACCTCATTTCAATTTTTTTAGAATTAGTTATGAATTTCCGAAGTAGCCTTGGCTGCAGCACAAAAGTCTCTGTGCGTGTTTTGGCCACAGCCAGAAATTCTTGGCTGCAGCTAGAAACCTTCTGTGCGTGTTTTGGCCGCAGCCAGAGGTTTCTTGGCTGCAGCTAGAAACCTTCTGTGCGTGATTATAGGATTTTATATTTACCCGGAACATAGAAGGCATATGCCTGAGCAAGAATGGAAAGACAAAGGTAGTAACACTTTATCCTATATCATGTGTATTGCATTGCTTGTTTGCATTAGTCATTGAATACAGTGAAAGTGAAGAGGACATGGCGAAAGCCCGGACTCAATTACAATGAAAGTGAAGGGGACATGGCGAAAGCCCGGACTCGATTACAGTAAAAGTAAAGGGGACGTGGCGGAAGCCCGACCTCATATATAGTGAAGGGAACGTGGTGAAAGCCCGGTCTCGAATATTGATTGATGCATTGTGATATATGTGACTTGCTTTGTATATATGCATCATATAAATAAATTGTTGCTACTGGGATTCTCTAGAATCTCATTCTTTCCAAATAACATTTTTAGACAGGGCAAGTGGATCGAAAAGCAAGCAAGTGGCAAAGGACGATTAGGACTGCCAGCGGTAGTCTTAGCTATATATTTTGGTTTTATATTGAACTGGTTATCATTTTGGATAAATGTATACATATTGAATAGAATTGTAGTGGTATAGTTTTGTGTAATCCCCGGTATGGATACTGAGATGGGCAATGATGCCCTGTATAAACCTTTGGATTAATGTTATTATCCCGGGTGAACGTCGGGAATTGTGCTTACTCTAATATTGTATATGTAACAGACCAAACAGGCCATTTGTTTTAATGAATGAAATGAATGGAGATCCATTTGTACAGGTGTTTTAAAAAGTTTTTAATTGTCCCAGATTTCTTATTCGATAATTAAATGTGCTTAAACGCTAATCCTGACCTGATTATCGAAGGGGGTTACAGTAACACAAACCACTTATATGATATGCAAAATACTAAGCATGTGAAGCAAATCATCAAACAGAACACTTACAATATGAAGCAAACAAAGGGCCTAACTAGTCCCTTATCACAAAACCATAGCGCTTAGTGACCATAAACTAGCAACCTAGGGCCTCTAGCCCTTACAAGATTTACAGTCTAGGGTAACCCCCTCTGCTGCAGCCCAAGGTAACTCCCTATGCAACTTTTACTTACAAGTCTTGCTGCCTAGGGACTAACTATCCCACACATAAGCAAATGCTACGGAATACATACACGGCAGCACATATCATATAAGGGATAAGGTACTACATAGCAGCCCTTCCAAACTCTGTTCTTGTTCCCAATCTCATGGGTGACCCGGGCAAATATCAAATCCTATAAGTTAGAATCCATGGACGGTAAATTATTACTTGTTCCAATTTTTAATAACTCCAAAACACTTGAGTTGGTTATCCTTAGGATTAGTAAACTAAGCCAAATGAAAAGTCAATGTGTTCACACTAGCCCAAAATGCTTAGTTTTACCCTTGGAGTTCAAATTTATTATACTTTGCCCTTAATTTATTAAATTCGCTAGTTAGCTAAAAGTTGCCAGAATTTTCAATGAACTTTTAAAATGCATATCTTTTTCTAAGAATATCCAATTCAGTGGTTTAAAGTTCTATTTGTCACTTATTAAGTCTATTTTGAATGAAAACTATCTCCTTCAGCCAATTCCACGCACAAAATTCCAAAACCACAAATTAATTCACACTGCTACAGAATAATTCTAGTTTTAAATTTCTAACTTCAAAAATTTGTAATTCCTGATGTACTAATCCAAATGGCACAAATGACATATCAAATTCAAGCTTGACATATCTACTTTTATTCTAAAAAATATCATATTCATTGGACAACATTTGATTGTTGAAAAACAAGTCACATTCTAACTTCCTTGCAAGAACTCTAATCTAGCAATACTATATCAAAATTCCAGTTTTTGGTTCTTTTCTTTTCAATTCATTCAAAATCATAACCAGGGATATTCCCACATAATTTTTCATGTCGAATCTATTGGTGATATCAAAAACACAAACATCACACTTCCTCCTTGTGTCATGGTTCTAGCCAAACCATACACCCAAACTAACAACAGCCAATTTGCAATTTAAACTACCAAACTAATCAAATATCATCATGAAACACCATATATCATCATATTCAAGCTTAAATCAACATTAGACCCCAAAAATCCGTCTTGGTCAAAGCCTTAGGGTAGCCCAAGGATCCATGAAAACTCAATGAAACCACAACATATCCAGTTCAAATCAAAGCTTAGGCTTACCTTTACACAATTCTACAGTCGGTTCTTAATTTCGGCAGTACTCCAGCTAACTAGACAACACCAAATACCTCTAATTAGAAAACCAAAACCATAGAAATAAAGCTCTCATTGAGTAGAACAACATTTCTGAAGGCCTTACCGATCGAAAAAAAAGACTTAGTGGTGAAATCGGTAGATTTCCTCAAGAACACTTCAAGTTTTCTCTCCTTCTCTCTTCTTTCTATTTCTCTTGAATTTTCCTATTTTCCCCTCTTTTCTGTTGGCTGGATGAATTAATGGTCTTAGAGGGTGTTAAATGATCTTTAATTACATGTGTTTAATCTTGTGTTGCCAAGTGTCTTATGCTAAATCTTAAGGTGCCAAGTGTCCTCTTTAATCTTGTTTTCTCTCTCTTCTAGGCATGCTTGAAGGGTCTGGGGAAGAGGAGCCTAATGAATTCCCCTTACTCTCAGGTTTGGTGTTCAGAAAGTCAAGTACATGACCGGACCAAACACTAGTGGATTCCCCTGACTTAAAGGCTAGGTGGCGCCTTTTTAGAGTGCCAACTCAAAAGTTAAAAAGTGATCCTCATAATTAATGAACATGTGGCACCTTATGAGTGTGCCAACACAAAAGTTAACTAGTATATCTCATGATGAATAGACATATGTCACTTTTTTATTGAACCACCACAAAAGTTGAGTCATCATTACTTACAGCATTAAAACTACTTTAATAAAGTTACTTTATCGGTGTTTACTAGAGATTCTACTTGGGTTTTACTAGGGACTACAACACATATATTAAGGCCTGCCAAATGACGTCATGAGCCCCCTGTGTCCCCTAAATGGTGTAACCCCCTCACCATAATTACATCCAGATTACAAAATTTAAGTGAAATAGAGATCAATAAGATGAGATAACAATTTATAGTCCCACATCAAAGAGACGGGGTATTTTAAAAATCAATTCCGAAACATACTTATTACTGGTCTCACATTCACGGGCGGATATAAATACTTGAGAAATCAGAGTACATAATAAATATCAAAGTGCAGAAACCAAAATCCTGGCAAACCCCGGGTTACTTACATATATAACTTGGGTTTACAAGTTCCCAATAATGGTGATTACATGACCAAAATATACGTTTACATCTTTTTCTGTCTACGCTTGGTAATCTCAAAACCAAAATAAGGATAACCAACTCCCACTAAGATCTCGAAGTAACCTAACTACTCCGGGTTGTCCGCTTCCCTTTCGAGCCACTCGCCCTGTCTGAAAAGGTCTTGGGCTGCGGCCCACCACTCTTGGGCCGCGGCCAGCCACTCTTGGGCCGCGGCCCAGAAGTTTCCTGACTCTGGGCTGAATTTCGAAAAACCATAACTAATTCTAGAAAAATCGAAACGAAGTGATTCCAAAGAAAAATGAAAGGTATATGAGTCCTCTTTCAAGGAAAAATATAGCCCTTCACTGGAAATGACTACACAAAGACAGAATCACCAAAAACTACACACTACTCCAAAACAGAGTTCTGTTTTCATCCCAAACTTTGGACAATCATAACTCACAGAATACTAAACGAAATCTCATAAAATATATGTCCATTTTGAAGCTTAGGATGTGAACTTTAAGACTGGAAAGTTTCACAATTTTTCAATACCATTTGGTCACTCAAAACGCTCGTCCAAACTGACAGCGAAAAATAGAGCTTAAACAAATAGATTTTCCAACTTTTCCCAAGTGATCCAAATGAATCCAAAATCAACAACCAAGGTTATTCCCACACAAAATCACTCAAGGACTCCAATGGGAATGTCAAAATCACCAAAATCCTATTCCATTATCATGCTTTGGTTGTGGGTGACATTAAACACCAAACTCTCAAAATCTCCAAACTTAACAATTTCAAACCCAATCAATTTCTATCTATCCAAAATGCATCAAATGTTCATATATCTCCAAACTAAATCATTTCTAATCATCAATCATAATGAACTTCATATTTCCAAAAATAGGCATAATTAGGGCAAAATTCCAGATTTTACCAACTTAGCCAAAAATCACAAACAATACATCAAAATGCTCTAAATGTCTACCTCTTCTCTTTGCCCAATCTAGAATCTTGATTCTTCAACTTTCAATTTCAAATCAATGCCCAAAGTAACACCATTCAAGACTCTACAACCACCACAATGTAGCTCTCAATGAGACACACAATATTAGAGAAGAGGATTAGAGCATTAGAGAATCACAACTCACCAAAATCAAAGCTTTTCTTTTCCTCTTTCTTGCTTGTCCAGCGCCAGAAATGGAGGAAGGAGAGGAGAGAGAGAAAATGGTGAAGATGATGAAAATTCTCTTCCTTACACACACACTCAACCGCACAAGAGGGAGAGAAGGGAAAAAGTAATGTTTTGTCTTTTAGTGCCACATCCAATGGCTACCCTCTTGCCACTTGTCATCATCCTATCCACTTCCACTTTAAGCTCATATAACCGCAAAGCATAGGATACCGACCCATGGTCAAGGAATCACAACCATTGATCTTATATACACATGTATGTACACTAAATTCATATTACATAAATTTCCAAAAGTATTTAATTACACTAATTACAACAATTATCAGAGCCATTAGCCCTTATCACAAATCGGGATATTACAAATGGCGCCAAGTGTCTTATAGACACTGATAAATTTCCTCCAACTACTTACACTCATAATTAGTAACCCCGACTTCTTAACTTTAGTAAATGACACCATGTGTGTCTGGGAACCCCAAAAAATAGATCCTTATCTATATACATAAGCGCCAGTATTTATTTCATTTAACTTATTTACATATACAAACTTTAACAGTTACAAGGTTCGGTATATTACACCTACTACCAATTTCAAAAGATACAGGCTCAACATCATTACCATGATTCATGGAAGATACCTTTGCTTTTGGTGACTATTGCAAGAATCTCTCGGTCATACATATAAGAATTACAACATTTGATAAATGATTACCAACATTTCAATAGAAAATACCAGCTTCTAACATCAAAAAAATTTTATGAACTTATACATCTGCATCATTCATTGGCAAAGGTTCATTCACATTCTCTTTATCAGATACAAACACATAAGCACTACTTTCATTGAACCCAAAGTCAATTTCACCATCACTATCAAGATCAATTAATGTCCTCTCATCAAATATAATTGTATATTTCATGTCACAACTACTCCCCACATGACCTGTCCATGTTGATACGATTTCCCTTAAATCTTCGAGTCTTATCCCATCTTTTATCATTTTTACCTTTACATATTTAACTTCACTTTCATTATTACTTTCAAATTTCCCCCCAATTTACTCATATTTACTCATCAAACATAAGTGTATATTTAGCTTCACCTTCATCATTACTTTCAAATTTTCCCCCTACATGAAAATAACAAAACAACTCCTTTGATAACTTGACCTAATATTTCCATCCATTTTGCTAAGTTCCCTACAACAAATAAATTAGCACAATATCAGTTCACCAACTTTTATTTTCCATTAGTTCAAAAAACAAAACTAATTGCCCACTACAATGTTTCACAAATCTGCATTAGAGTTTGTCAACTTCAGATAACTCCTTTCCTAAAAAATCCACCCTCTTTTTTGTCTTCACTCACAAACCCCAAACTCACCTCATGTACCATCGCAACCCGCTCCCACCTTCACCCATCATCAACATTTTTTTCTTCTAAACCCATCATCATCATTCACCTCCCTCCAACCCAAATACCCAACTGAGAAAAATCGTCTCCCACCCAAATGAAGATGAAAAAAAATCATGCTTTGGGATCGACTTGGCAAGGGAAGAACATTGTGGAGTAAAATATTACATTCCTCACTCCCTTTAGACAGCCCCAACTCTAAATTTCCCTCTCTTACTGCCTTTTTTCCCTGCACCCTCACCTTTCTCACTTGCTTCTTTCCATTTAACAATAAAAGGCCAAATCTGTAATTTCATTCTAATTTTCAAAAGGACCCATCAAGCACTAACGCCTATTTGGGATTATGCATATTCATAACACCTATTTGTCTTTTCACATTTTTGAAGTTCTAGAGATTTTCCCCTTTTTTCCTTGAATAACTTCTACTCTTTACCCTTTTTTTCTTGAATAACTTCCACTCTTTACTAGGCTTCTAATTGTTGGGTCTTCAAAATCATGCAAAAGATCTTGGGATTGATTGGTTATTATTGTTAGGAACTCAAATTAATGCTTAATTAATCCTATACAGGATTGAGGTCTACCTAGATTGTATCACACTTGTTGGAGCTTAAACTAATTAAACCCTAAACAAACTGGGACAGGGAAGAAAAGATTTGGAGAGTGGATTTTTGGTTTTTTTTTTTTTTTTTTTAATCTGAACTAACTAAACTAACGAGATAAAACTATAGATTATGAAGGACTACCCTTGTATATGCAAGAACACTCTTGAGTTCTGGTTGGACCGAGCTATCCTTGTTTTCTAATAATTTAAGGTAACTTTCACGTCAAAACTAATAAGCCCAGCAGATGCTGAATCCAATTCCATTTCCAATTCTCTCTCCCCAATTGCATGCTATCAAATGGAGCATTATTTTTAAGCACCAAAATTTAGAATTCTTTGATAGGTTTTATGGTCCAAATTGCAACTTCGGTACCAAATAAACATTTTGAACGCATTTTCATTTTTCTTCCGGAGTCAATCCATTCAAGAAAACTCACATAATTAAAAGCTTGTATATTTAGACCCCAATCTTGCTTTTTATCTCTAATGAACCACATCGATTTGTGATATCTAAGAAAAGTCAAGTGATTTGGATCGTTTATTACCAAAAGAATAATATTTTTATTGGATTTGTGTATTAAACCCTTGTTAAAAAAATAAAATATAGGAAAATTTTCATAAAAGTACCCTCAAAATATCAAAATTCTAAATCAGTTTTGTTTAATTTCGTACACTTTATTAGCTATTTACCACCTTAATGAACAAATAACATCAAGTTTTATTAGAAATTATTGATTGTTAATTGGAAAAAGCCCTTAAAAAGAATTTTAAAAATGTCAAAAGATTAAAAAAAAAATGTTCCAAATATTCATAATGCTCAAGAGGTTAGAAGGACAATTCTGTCATTACGATCTGATTCGTCCTTTTCAAAATTAAAAAGAAATAACAAAATTGTGCCTCGAAGTTTAATTTTCACTTTGACAGAATTAATTGTGAAAATCTTACCCAAACTTGTGAAATTTTTATCAGAACTTGTGAAACGCTTATCAAATCTTGTGAATTTTGATTTACAATTTGTGAAATTCTTTTGAAAACTTGTGAAAACCTTGCTCGAATTTGTAAAACCTTTATCAGAACTTGTAAAACCTTTATCAAGTATTGTGAATTCAAATTTGCAACTTGTGAAATTCTTTTAAGAACTAATGAAAACCTTATCCAAACTTGTGAAACCCTTATCAAATATTGTAAATTTTGATTTGCAATTTATGAAATTCATATAAGAAATTGTGAAAATCTTATCTAAACTTGTAAAAACCTTTATTAGAAATTGTGAAATATTGTCTTTCTCTCTATTCTCCCTTATTAATTTGGGACAAATCAGACCCTAAAACCTCTTTAGTATTATAAATAATAAGAATAGCTTTTTATCTTTTGATATTTTTAAAATTCCTTTTAAGGAATTTTCCCTTATTTATTTGGGATTTTCAAAATGTAAAAATTTATAAT
The DNA here is from genome assembly GCA_963855925.1 of Inga laurina. NCBI lineage: Eukaryota > Viridiplantae > Streptophyta > Magnoliopsida > Fabales > Fabaceae > Inga > Inga laurina. The sequence continues at coordinate 52,049,770 of OY979703.1, forward strand.
TGAAATTTTACCAAAAATCATATTTTAATATGACAGGACATTTCTTAATTATATTTTAATTCAATATCACAAGACATTATATTTTGGGAAAATTCCAGAAAAATATATTGGAAATTAGAAAAGGACAAATCAAAGCTTCCAATTATCAAAATCCCATGTCAGTATAGTGTCAGTACAGTGGAAAAATCTGGGATTATAAAATCTAGACAAAAAGACGCTCCTACCCTTGAGCCCTTCATCTTCTTCTCCCTCTCTCTCAGCTCAGAATAATCTGGGGGATTTTTTTTTTCTTTTCATCCACCGGCTGATCGATCCAATGTAATTCAAAGAACGAGCTTTGAGTTTGTAGTGCTAAGACCAAGCACTTGTTTGGCACACTTCAGTCACCGCGCTTCATTCGAGCTAAGGAGCAGTGGGAACCGATGAACCTAAAGCACCATTGACAGTGAGGGACGACGAGGGACGTAAATTGAGATACTAAGTTATGAAACAAGAAAGTGAAGTTGTTAATGTAAAATGTAGTGTTGTTAATATAAAGATAGGTGTTGTTATGGGCCCTGAAACTTGTTAATTTCAAACTTATCCCTGGCATATGTTGGTTTATGAGCCGATGAAGCCAGTAGCACCGTTGACAATGAGGGACGGCAAGGGGTGTGAATTGAGATAAGAAGTTGTGAAACAAGAAAGTGAAGTTATTAATATAAAATATAGTGTTTTAGTATAGAAATATGTGTTGTTATTGGCCCTAAAACTTATTAATTTCAAACTTATCCATGGCATGTGTTGGTTTTTGAGATACGAAACTATGAAATAAGAAAGTGAAGTTGTTAATGTAAAATATAGAGTTGTTAAAATATGGACCAATAACAATACATGTTTCTATATTAACAACACTATATTTTATATTAACAACTTCACTTTCTTATTTCATAACTTCGTATCTCAATTCACACCCCTCGCCGTCCCTCCTCGTCAACAGTGCTACTGGCTTCATCAACTCAAAAACCAACACATGCCAGGGATAAGTTTGAAATTAACTAGTTTCAAGGGAAATAACAAAACCCATCTCTATATTAACACCATAATTTATACTAACAACTTCACTTTCTTATTTAACAACTTTATATCTTAATTCACACCCCTCACCGCCCCTCCTTGTCAACGGTGCTCTGGCTTCATCGGCTCCCATAGCTACTTGGCCCTCAAGAAGCGCGGCAACTGAAGTGCGCCAGATAGGCACTTAGTCTCAATACTAAAAACTCAAAACTCATTCTTTGAATTACATTGATCAGCCGGTGGAGGAAAGCCAAAAAAAATTCCCCAAATTATTCCGAGTTGAGAGAGAGGTCAAAGAATATGAAGGGCTTAAGGGCAGGAGCGTCGTTTTTTCAAAATTTAATAATCTCATATTCCTCCACTGTACTAATACTATACTGACTTGGGATTTTGATAATTGGATCCTCTAATTTGTCATTTTCTAATTTTCAGTGTATTTTTCTGAAACTTTCCCCTTATATTTTTTAATTGAAATTATATAACTAAGTTTAAATCATATTTTAATGGGAAATTGTGAAAAAAATATCCCATTGGCAACTTAATTATCAAATGGGACCCTAGTATGCAGACAATATTATGTGTATACACAAGATCTTCTCCTGTGTGCAGACGATCTTTCATGTGTACTGTAACCCCCTCCGTAATTATATCCGAAACACGTGATTAAAAATGAAATAGAGACCAATAATAATCAAAATTCATTTACGTTCCCATCCTTAAGATAGGATTTTCACAAATACATTTATCAAACACTTTAACCTGGTTTCACATTCATATTTCGAATACAATTACTTCGTGAAGATAAATCACATTTATATAAATATCAGAGTGCATAATAATAATACCGGCAAACTCGGATTCATACCTTCACTAAAGATTCATAGGAAACATACGCCCTTTACAATTCCTCAACAGGGATTACACAAATCCATCTCCAATATATAACCAAATAACCCAATAGACATCCAAGCACATATACATCCAATATCCAATTATACATTCTAATCTATCATCCGAACATATACAATTATCCCAGCATAAAACAATAACCAATTACCAAATCCAAATACCCATAAGGGATTCTCGCCGCCCCTAGTCGCTTGCTCCTTCCTCGAGCCACTTATCCTGTCTAAAATGTTCGTAGGGGAGGGTGAGATTCTAGAGAATCCCAGTAGGAAACAGATACCAATATGCATGCAAGATAAGTGTTTAATGCATGACATGCTTGCATCACAATAACTCGTGCTCACATAATGATATATCCGCATGCTCAATGTTTCAACAACATACTCATGGCCATAGCATAAATAGAAACAAAGCTTCAATCATTCATATATGTTTCACATAATCAAGCAAAGCAATAACATGAATCAATACACAAACACAAATATCAATACATGTAGGAGAGGTAAGTTCCCTACCCTTTTTCTTTCCACGTATGCTCTAGCATCGGCTGCTCACGATCCGAGTGGATATCAAACCATGATCAAGGCGAATACCCAACCCTATAACCAAATCAAGGACATAGGATCATTCTCTTTGCCAAATTCTCATTTTCATAACACTTAAAATTGGTTACCATTCATGACCTTTAGGTGGCTATAATAAGCTCAATGAAAGCCTAAAGGATTGGGAAGTACTAGGTTGGAAATCACCTTTAAAAATCCCAAAATGCTGAAAATGGGGGTTGGCTGCGGCCAAAACACGCACAGAAGGTTTCTGGCTGCAGCCAAGAATTTCTGGCTGCGGCTAAAACGCACACAGAAACTTTTGTGCTGCAGCCAAGACTTTTCTGCTGCAGCCAAGGCAACTTCAGAAATTCATAACTAATTCTAGAAAAATCGAAATGAGGTGATCCCAAAGCCCATTGAAAGCTATTTTAGTCCTCTTCATAGGAAAAATATGAACAATTACTGGAAATCACCATACAAATCCCAGAATTACACAAAACGCATCACTACCCCAAAACAGAGTTCTGTTTCAATCCCAAACTTTGGACAACCATAACTCACAGAATACTAAACTAAATGACACAAAATATCTGTCCATTTTGAAGCTTAGGATGTGAACTTTAAGACTGGAAAGTTTCATAGTTTTGTGAAATCATTTGGTCATTCAAAACATCCACACCAATAAACTGCCCAGAACAGAGTTCCAAGGGACAGATTTTCCAATTTTCTACCAAAGTGTCCCATGACTCCAAAATCATTAACCAAACCTATTCCCATACAATTTTCCACAAGGAACACAATGGTAACCTCAAAATGACCAAATCACAACCCATTTACATGCCCTGTTTTGACCAAAGCACAAAACCAACACAAAAGGTGTCAAACTTCACATTTAAGCTTCAATGCAATTCTATCAATTCAAAACACTAAACAAGGCACCATTTCCATAACAACAACATACCATACTCCCTAAGACCCTAAATCATGAAAATTAGGGCTAAAATTTCAGAAATTCAAGGCCTAACCAATGACCACAAAACTTATATGAAAATGAAGCTTTCACTCACCTCAACAACTTTCCCAAAGGCACTTCATGATTCTCCAACTTGTAGATTTTCGTGATTCCTCAAATCACCACCAATAGAGAAACTACAACCATCAAATTGAAGCTCTCACTCCAAGGAACAACTTTATAGAAGGAAGTTTTGGCATTAGAGGTCATTTACTCACCTTAAATGCAAGCTTTCGCTTTCACTTTCTTAGCCAACAATGGCTGCACAAGAAAGAGAAGAGAGAGAGCGTGAGAGAGAGAAGGAAGAGAGGTGAAGATAATGATAATAATACCCCCTCCATGCCTCTTCATCGAAAATGGGAAAGGGAAGAGAGAGAAAAAACAATAAAATACACCCATTGACTTTTTCCCTTAACATCTCTCTCACCCATGCTTGTCACATGTCCACTAATCATTGGCTCTCACACACTTAGTCACCAATTAGCTTCTCCAATACATCCATTAGCCATTTAATCACACTTCTCATTTTTCATTTAGTTAGTAATTAATTTCCCTATTAATCACCAACTTAGAGCCAATAATTCCATTCTTTAAATTTTTCATCAATTATGACATATAAATTAATATTGTCACCATAACACATAATTATTCCACTTTAATTCGATAATTATCCTCAATAATTATCCTTAACCCTTAATCGCAAATTGGGGCGTTACATGTACAATATTTTTCCCTATACGTGTGCAAAACATCTCCTCCTATGTGCACAAATCTTCTCCTATGTGTACAATATCTTCCCTCCATGTTCACACGATCTTTCCAGATCCCATTTGACAATTTGTATGTATTCGGCAAGCTCTGAAACCATGGTTTTAGAAGAACATTTCTATAAATCGATACAAAACTCCTCTCACATATTTAATTTATAAATTATAAAAACTATTCTCCAAAAATTAATACCAATAAGTTATCAATAAAATATTTTTTCACAATTCTCCTTGTTATAATTTAATATTATAAGACATTTCCTAATTATTTAATTTGCTTTTTCGTTGTCCTTGATCCGTCCCGACCCAAGATTCCTTTCCCTGCTGTGTCCAAGATAATACGACACAGCCTATAGCCTATAGGAAACATGCAGCTCATTTTAGAAACCGCAATGCCAGTTTGCTCATTGGAATCCGAGAAAGCCAGCACAGCACGAGGGTACTAACTTGGAAAAATAACTTCTTACAGCACACAACAACATAGGAGATAAGCTTAGGAGAAGGATTATATACTTAGTTATGAATTTACTGAAGAAATCAACCCATCTTATGAGTTTTCTCGTCTCCTTCTCTCTCTAAACTTTCACTATGTTCAGCTGCTATTTGTGTCAGTTTGAGTTGAAGGAAGAAGAAGGAATATGCTTATATAATAGCTTATGTCATATTTTAATAATTTTCAAAAAATTCGGATTAATTGGAAACTCTGGCACATTTTTGCCAATCTTTGAAAAATCATAACTAATTCTAAAAAATCGAATTGGAGTGATTCCAAACCCTATAAAACCCTTATTGAATCTAGTTTCAAGAAAAAATACAGACTTTTGCTAGATGGAATCACAAAAATTCCCAGAATTTCAATCTCTGCATACTGTTTAAGAAATTTCACAGTTTTTCTGTGCTGAATTCAAAATTTTATAACTTTTTGTATATAGCTCTAATTGATTCATATTACCTATCAAATTAAAGCTTAAGATGTCTACTTTCATATTATAAAATCTCAATTTTTGCTAATCATTCGGTCATACAAAATCATATCACAAATTCACTACCTCATAGGCGATTTCACCGTAAGCATAATCACTTTCTTCAAAATTAACCATTTTATTTTCTTTAATGCCCCAAAGATATAAGAAACATTAGAGAATAGATTTGGGACACCTGCTAAACCAGAGCTTGGTAGTCCACTTAATTTAGGCTTATTCCCAAGCCTCCAATCCCAAATTTTAAGGTATTACATTTCTCCCCCCGTTCAATAAATTTCATCCTCGAAATTTGCACGTCTACAATTTAGGGATTAATCATATCTCATTCTATTATCACGTACAGGCTCACAAGCCATGTAACACCATAGTCATATTCTCATCACTAATCTCAGATAGTATTCAGCACTCATCATCCATTCTGTACACAGTATATAGCGTGCAATCAAACACAGGTTCCCATAGTTCTTGGTTCTACATGCCTTACAGCCTTTTCGGGACTTCACCCAGATTCACACAATCACTTTTTTTCATTTTTTTAACGGCCCAATCCTCACCCCCCTTAACGAGGTCTGTTGGAAGTCCCTCACCCCCTTAATGAGGTATGTTGGGCTAGTAAGCCGGCCATGGTTCACTTCGTTAGGTTCCTCCCATGGTAGAATGTCGCGCCTTATGTGAGACATGGTACCATTGGACACCAAAACACTTGGTCACATTGGTCTTAATGCCTCCGCTACAACTTGGTATGGTTTGAATATTCTGTCAACCTCAAAACATTACCTTGAACGCACTGGTCTAATGTCATCACACTAGGCATCAACCACAGTGCTAGACATATAGGTCTTACAGCCTAAGGACACCGCCCTATGTAACCTTGCATATTGGGTCTTACTGCCTTGAGCCTCAGCTCGTCACAATTTTCAGACACATCACATTCTGCCGATCTAAGGACTTACTAGTCTATCAGGTCTTATGGCTTAAGCATATACAATTCATCATCTTTGCTGAATACATATCAAGACTAACAGCCCAAACAAATCATCGGTGCCTAAAGATTAAGCATAAATTTACCCTGCTTCTACTGCCCACTCTGAGGTTTATCTCCTCATATGAGCTTTAATAATATCAAGATGATATGATAGGAGTCCTACAAAAACCTCTATAATACCTGACTGCACCCAAAATCTATGTTTCTTTATGCTAGACCTTGGCCCAATTCCACTTGAATCATTCTGAGCCATAAAAACTCATATCAAAACCCATTTAATATGGAACTCATTGCAATGCACCATTGTTGAGAGCCAACGTTCCTGTAACTCTACTCTACGATTCAATGTCATGGCAGCTTCACTCTAGGGTTCGTCGTCACGGTGGCTCCACACTATGGTACTGTACTTGGTGCTTCACACAGGCACCCATACACCTGGTCAACCCCTCCGATCAGAACTTTCCGTAGGTAGCCCTCTCCGATCAGATTTCATTGTAGGTAGCCCTCTCTGATCAGAACTCTCCGTAGGTAGCCCTCTCTGATCAAAATACTCTGTAGATAGCTCTTTTTGATCATATGCACATTTCAATCTTTATGGTCTCCATACAGCTCCACAATTACACCATAAAGGCAACGTTTCCAGATTCAAAGAAAACATCATTACTATCTACTCAAGATTATGGATGGGATAGTTCAATTCCTGAAGCATCAGCTGACATTATTCATACATCCTCACTCAGCTCACCTCAATTCTCATTTCAATATATCCCTGCTTACATTTGGGACTCAATTCTCTTCCCAATCCATGCCTACTTGCATATGTGTAGACCGTAAAGCTTGACTGTGGATCTAGGAATGTTATCACTAGTGTTGTTGAGAGGAATTCGCCACCATTTTGCCCTACTACACTAGGGTTTATCCTAATTCCAGTTCACATGTGTCACCACAAACTACAAAGGTTGTGTGACTGTTGACCATACAGGTCATCATATTGTACACCACGCAGGGTTTAATACTGTACACCATGTAGGATGTAATAATGTACACCACGCAGGGTGTAATACTGTTCATCACATATACTGTAACACTGTGGACCATTAAGGCCATATTATGTTTTGGGATAATCAATAATGGTGTGAACATCAACCCCTCCTGTAAGTTTCTAAATTGCACTTAGATTCACCACACTTCCACTACCCACTCTGATGCTTCACATTGTTAAATACAATATAGGTGAGGATACACTGCCTGCCCACCCTTATCTTACTACCTCAGTTAGATTCCACTTGGCCTCCATAGTAAACCACAATCATCCATAGAAAATATGATAGATAAATATGTCATGCACCATATAGTGTAAAATGAAAATCACATCAATCTGTGTGTGTACACAAAGTTCAGGGCCAAGCATCCAGTTGAAATCCTTATGTGTACCTCAGCTGATTTACTGACTACAGTTAGGTAAGACCAGTGTACCTCAGCTAGGTCCCAGACCACAGCTAGGTAACTCGTGTATCATAGCTGGGTCCTTGCTAGGTCGAATGGTACATATACACTTCCCATCGGACAGTACATATACACTTCTCGCACCACAACTAGATAATATTCGTGTACCTCGGCTGGGCACCAAACCACAACCAGGTAATGTTCGTGTACCTCAGCTGAGTCCCATACTACAGCTAGGTAATATGCCCTAGGCACATGTTCATATCACAGAATACAAAACATACAACATATTAACTATCACATAGTGTATGAGAGATTATAGTTACTACATTGGCCTTTCTTAGATAACCTTCTTGATGATCATTGATCATTACATACCAACTGTTATCAATTTAAATAAGAATAACAATACAAAGTTCGCTGTACCCGTGAGCACTGTGCATCAGTTTCTTTAAGTCTACCCCCTGTTAGTAAGCCCAATCCAAGCCCAAGGGATATAGTTCCAAATTCATCAATTTTGTTTTTTATTGTCACAGTCGTACCAGCATCGCACCCTTCCGGGGTAAGCTGGGTAGCTGGTACCTGGACTCAATCAAATATCCTCGCTCGCCTTTTTATTGTCACATCCCTATTCTTTCTTACTGGACCCCAATCTGATGACTAGTCAACCTAGTCATCAGGGCCAGGGATGGACTCACAAAGATATCGGCATTTCCCCCTTCTGATGCCTTTTTTTCACCTTTCGCAGGATTCAAACACTCACCCTAAGGGTTAAGATGAGCGATGTGGCAAACCCTACTACATTGAGCTAGTGTCACACCCCCAATCTCTGACTAGACCCCACATACTGATACCAGATCACCTGGCCTGGTGGCACCTGCCACGAGGTTGAGGGTGGACTCACAAGGATATCCCCACTCCCCCGTCACACCCATTAAATCATTTAACATAAATGATCATTAGTCATGGAGAAACCTTAAGGCAATCACTATGTCTCAAGTCTTTATAACCCTATCAACTCACTTCCTAGGGGGTCACCCATCCTAGGATTTCCCTGGGTTGAGCACGCTTAACTTTCACGTACCTATGTCTAAACGTAGATACCGGCTTCTACTGCTTCCGTCCACAGGTACCCCATGCCTACCCTCATCTCAAAAGATGTGCCGGCTATCTTCGATCACCAAAATGATGGGCGTGGACCACACATTGGCATTGGCCGTAACCACTTCCTCGAGTTCCGTAATATCCTTAGACCATTATCATCTAGTATTGCACCACTGGTTGCCCTTTGGTACTCACCATTTCTCAGGGTTGATTCACAAATCGAGAAGATACCCTCTTTTGGTACCTTCCGTCCATACATATTTCCTAGCACTATGCAATCAAGACCATATCAGTATACCATCCTGTTGCAGGAACTGCTGCTCTGACAAAACCACTTTGGGCTCCTCCAGAACTACTTTTGGCTCTTATACCAAAATATCACGCCCTTATTTTAATTTCACCTTTACCAGAGTATTCGTGAAAAATGATATGCGGTTTGGTGGGCAACACAGGAATAGCATTAAAATACTGATAAAAAGTGCTTGATTACAGAAATTCCCCACAGAGGTTTGTGCATAATAATTACCATCAATGTAATCGCACAGCGCTACCAGGGTGTCTAAACTTGTCCAAGTGAAACGAAGACATCTTCCCGTCTTCGTTCCACTAACGAAATCCCCTCGTACGGTTCTTTTCTTTGTTCTCAGCATACATTCTGTGTTCACCTGTCTATATTGTTGGTGGGGGAGGGTGAGATTCGAGAGAATCTCAGTAGGAAAACAATACTAACATACATGTATGATAAATGTTTAATGCATGACATGCTTGCATCACATAACTTATGCTCACATAATGACAAATCTGTAAGCTCAATGCTTCGAACAATATACTTATGGCCATAGCATAAATTGAAACATAGCTTCAAATCATTCATACATGTTTCACATAATCAAGCAAAGCAATAACATGCATCAACACACTAACACAAATATCATATAGATACAGGAGAGGTAAGTTCCCTACCTTAACCCTTTTCCGCCTCAAAACGTGTGCCTTGTAACGTGTGCTAACAGCTCGAGCTCCATATTCGTTCCTACAATGCCGAAGGTACAGTTCAGACACTTCTATAGTGTTTCTGGGTGTTATATGAGTCTATATTAAAAAATTACTAAAATACCTCCGGGGACCCGGCCTGGCCTGGCCCCATAGTACCGATCTGGCTGTACTTTTTCCAAAATTCTATCCTGGGATATCCTAACATATTTTTTGCCTAAGGAACTCATTTCCAAACTCAGAATTATCAAATTCAATGTCAAATTATAAATTTACCCTTTGCAGCCCGACTTTAAGGGTTTCAGGGGCGTTTTCATAATTATGCTTTTTCGGCCTTTTCCGAAAAAGTGACCAACTGTAACCCCACCTAATTTTCCACCCTAAACACAATGGAATCATTAAATCATTGGAAATCCAACTCTAAGACCCTTAACTAGAGTTGGCTGAAACTTATGAATTCTCTGGGGAAAATCGGGGTTTTTGAGTTTTGACTTCGCAGAGGTATTCCTTTCTACTCCTAATCACTTTATCAACTATTTAATTAGGTTAGAACTACCTTTTAGACCCAATTTCGGTAGCATAACCCCTAGGCAACTCAATTTTCAAACTTTAAAACCAATGGCAATCCGGTGAAATTTCACCGATTAAATTGCCCTCAGCAGCCAGAATAAGCAATATACGAAAGTTTGGAAGTTACCTCAAGCTCCTACTTATACTTCCCAAATATGGCTGAAAACCCAAGTCCTCCTAACTCCAAAATCTTGCTTTAAACACCTCAAACAACATAGGAGATATGTTGAGGAGAAGGATTATACACGTTAGGTACGAATTCACCGAAGAAATCGACCTATCTTGTGAGTTTTCTCGTCTCCTTCTCTCTCTAAACTCTCTTTATGTTCAGCTGCTATTTGTGTCAGTTTAAGTTGAAGGAAGAAGAAGGAATATGCTTATATAATAGCTTATGTCATATTTTAATAATTTTTCAAAAATTCAGATTAATTGGAAATTCTGGCAGATTTTTGCCAATCTTTGAAAAATCATTACTAATTCTAGAAAAATCGGATTGGAGTGATTCCAAAGCCTATAAAACCCTAATTGAATCTAGTTTCAAGAAAAAATATAGACTTTTGCTAGATGGAATTACAATATTCCCAGAATTTCAATCTTTGCATATTGTTTAAAAAATTTCACAGTTTTTCTGTGTTGAATTCAAAAATTCATAACTTTTTGTATATAGCTCTAATTGAGTCATATTACCTATCAAATTAAAGCTTAGGATGTCTAATTTTATCTTATAAAATCTCATAAGTTTTGTCTCCTCATTCGGTCATACAAAAATCATATGACAAACTCACTGCCTCATAGGCGATTTCACCTTAAGCATAATCACTTTCTTCAAAATTAACCATTTTATTTTCTTTAATGCCCCAAAGATATAAGAAACATTAGAGAATAGATTTGGGACACCTGCTAAATTGGGACTTGGCAATCCGCTTAACATAGGCTTATTCCTAAGTCTCTAATCCCAAATTTTGGGGTATTACAGGGAGGCTGTGTTACGAATTTTTAAAAAATATTACTCAAATACACCCCAATTCCACCACTAACTGCCTAGAAGCCACCAACCCTCTTGACCCAGGTGCAAAAGGAGGGGAGAATTTTTCAATTCCAACTAATCCACTTGGAGGTGTTGATGACATGGTGATGTACAGTGTTGATGAGGTACAAGAGGGACACATGTCTTCAAATATACCCAGTTTGGCTATGCTCTTCTTCTTTTTTATTAAGTTTTTAATAATTTTTATGACTTGAAATACTTGGGGTACCAGTGGTGCCTCTTTTTACAGATTACTTAGTGATGTTGTTGTTAGACATAATGTTAATTTCTTTGCTCTGTTAAAGCCCAAACATGTAGGGATGAAAGCCAAGCTCATTGCAAGGAAATTAGGATGGACGAATATGCACGTGGTAGAAGCTCAGGGATTTAGTGGAGGTATATGGTTATTCTGGGATTCTACGTTTCATTTTTCTATGACTTGGTCTGGTGATCAATTTGTTCATGGAATGGTTAATAAAGACACAAGTGTAGAGTGGTCACTTATTGTGGTATATGGGCATCTAAATATGGTTATTAGACACCAGCTGTGACCCACTCTTAAGGGTACTCAATAATTGATTATTGGAGGCTGGGTCGTGATTGGAGATTTCAATGTTGTTTTATGTCCTGAAGAATGCTAGAGTAAAAAACACAGGGAGAATACTGGTATTGAAGGTCCTTCCAAAATTGGTTATTGGGTAATGACTTACTTGATATTGGTTTTAGTGGACCATGATTTACATGGAGCAATTTGATTAGCCAAATCAGAATTGATAGTGCCTTGGTGAATAATTGCTGGTTTACAGAGAATCCTAATACAACAGTGACTCACTTGCCAAAATATAAGTTTGATCATTGTACGATGCTTCTTGATACCAATTTCATGTTCTTACTACAAAGAATCAAATGCCTTTTAGATTTTTTGCCCCCTAGGTTATGCATGATGAATTCAAAGATTTTGTACAGTGTCATTGGGGGTGGGGGACGACTGGTGCATATTCGTAGAACAGTTTACTGAGGATTTGAGGTTATGGAATAAGGAGGTTTTTGGTAACATTTCCTATATGAAAGAAAGTTTGTATGGACGATTAGATGTGATTAATGCAAAGATAGTTTCGATTGGTATATTTGAATCATCGGAAAAGTTACGAGGGGAGCTATAGGGTAAGCTGGAGAAACTCTTGTCACGGGAAGAAGTCATGTGGCTATAGTACTTTTGAGTTAACTAGTATACGGATGGGGATCGTAATACGAAATATTTCCATTCAGTGGCTAATAGCAGACGAAGAAGGAATAAAATAGAGGCTTTAAAGCTTGACTCTTGGGAGTGGACATAAGATGCAGTGAAAATTATGAAAATGGGAAGCCAGTTCTTTGAAAGTTTACATACTGAGACCTAGATATATAGTGGATCTTTGGTATTCGAATGCACTTATCCTGAAATTCATAATGTGAAATGTGTATTCTGAGGAGATCAGTTGAAGAATACGAGATCAGATGAGCTTTGTTTGATATGGGGCCACTAAAAGCACCAGGACCAAAGGGGTTCAACCCGTTATTTTATCAAAGCCAATGGGAGACGATAGGACCGTCAGTGCTTGACTTAGTTAAAAGAGTCTTTACTTATCCAATATGGATATGACAAATCAATACTACTCAAATAGTACTCATACCAAAAGTGGAACATCCTGAGATGATTAGAGATTTCTATCCCATAAGTCTTTGCAATGTTATGTACAAAATAATTATGAAGGTTATATCAAATAGACTCAAGGCAGTTATGCCTATAGTGATAGCCCCGAACCAGTGCAGTTTTGTGAAAAGGCACCAGAGCTCAGACAATATTATCCTAGTTCAGGAGATCATTCTCTCTATGAAGTCCTTATAGAGGAAAAAGGGTTGAGATCGACTTGGAGAAAGCTTATGACCAGGTTAGATAGAGTTTTTTTTTCTGAATGTTTAATAGAACTCAAGATCCCTGACTATCTTCTTAGAGTTATTCAAGCTTGTATGTCAATGTCTCAAATGCAACTGCTTTGGAATGGAAAAACTACTAATATGTTTTGTCCTTCTCGTGGGGTTCAACAGGGTGACCCAATATTGCTGTATCTTTTTGTAATCATAATGAAAAGGTTGGGGCATCTCATCCAAATGGCAGTAGAAGAAGGTGACTGGAAACCTTTTAGGCTCTCCAAACAAGGTACTCATGTCTTTCATATCTTTTTTACTGATAATATCTGGAACACCCTGAGATTATTAGAGATTTCCACCCCATAAGTCTTTGCAATATTGTGTACAAAATAGTTACAAAGGTTATATCAAATAGACTCGAGGCAGTCAAGCCTATAGTGATAGCCTCAAACCAGTGCAGTTTTGTGAAAGGGCGCCAGAGCTCGGACAATATTATCCTAGTTCAAGAGATCATTCACTCTATGAAGTCCTTAATGAGGAAAAAGGGTTAAGATCGATTTGGAGAAAGCTTATGACCAAGTCAGATGGAGTTTTATTTCTGACTGTTTAAGAGAACTCAAGATCCCTGACTATCTTCTTAGAGTTTTTCAAGCTTGTATGTCAATGTCTCAAATGCAACTGCTTTGGAATGGAAAAACTACTAATATGTTTTGCCCTTCCGTGGGGTTCAACAGGGTGACCCAATTTTCCCGTATCTTTTAGTAATCATGATGGAAAGGTTAAGGCATCTCATTCAAATGGCAGTAGAAGAAGGTAACTAGAAACCTTTTAGGCTCTCTGAACAAGGTACTCCTGTCTCTCATATCTTTTTTACTGATAATATCATTTTGTTTACAGAAGCAGATCTTGATCACGTAGGGTTGTGAAGGCCATCCTGGATGACTTATACGACATTTATGGTCAGAGAGTAAATGCTGCAAAGTCAAGAATTTACTTTTCAAGAAACATGAATCACATCAAGTGCAAAGACATCAGCGGGTTCTTGAATTTTACTCCAACGTCGAATCTGAGGAAATACCTAAGATTGCCTATATTACATGAACGGAGCTCAAAGGCAACGTATAATTTCCTCCTGAATAAGATGGATGCTCATCTAGCCAAATGGATGTCTAACGTGCTATCGATGGCGGCTAGGCATACTCTAGTATCCTCTGTAATGTCGGCTATGCCATCTTATGCTATGCAAACAATTCCTCTACCTTTGGGAACTTGTGATGAAATTGACAAACGATGTCGTAATTTCCTCTGTGGTAGTAGCTTAGTAAGCAGAAAACCGCATCTAGTCTCCTGGGATTTGGTGTGCGCACGTAAGAAAAATGGAGGCCTTTGTCTCAGGAAGGCTCGTTACCAGAACCAGGCATTCATGATGAAGCTTGGATGGAATATGATTAATAGATGAGACTCTCTCTGGGTCAGGTTTTTGCGAGAAAAGTATAAAGCCGGTGATGATATTATTCCTAAAATTGAAAAGCGTCGGTCGAAGTCAAGTATGTAGAGGGGTATCCATAACAGTTGGAAAAAAAATTCAATGATAGTATAACATAGAGAGTCACCAATGGAGAGAATATTTCTTTCTGGAATGATATGTGGGTGCCATACTTGGACAAGCTTCAGAGTTTGGCAACCGGAGCATTGCCTAGAGATGTTACTGAATCGAGAGTAGCTGACTGCATTACCCCCTCCGGACAGTGGGATATGAGTAAGTTTGATCACCTATTCCCAAGACATGTCTGTACAACTATTAGACACGTCAATATTCCTCAGCTAAATAGTGAGTATTTTTGGGCATAAAGATGGTCTTTTGATGGAATTTTCTCCCTAAGCACTGCTTACAAATACATGGTGGGTACCCCACAGCCTCACACTAAATATCGATGGAAATGTGTTTGGAAAATAAAGATCCTTTAAAGGTACCGTACTTTCTTGTGGCTGTGCTTTCATGGCCGCTTAATGACGAACAAGGTGTGGTTCCATCGTGGTAGTCATCTTATGAGTACTTGTGAAGTATGTCATAATGCACACGAGTCAATACTCCACGTTCTTCAGGATTGCCTGGTCATTTCTAAATTCTGAAATAGTTTCTTACCGCCGGGTTGGTGGGATTTGTTTTTTGGCATATTGGATAGGAATGAATGGCTTGCATGGTGTATGGAGAGAAAGGACATTGTACAAGGATTCGAGTTTCATCTTTGGTTTACGGTCTCATGCTGGTATATCTGGTTGGCTTATAATGACTGATTCTTTAACAACAATACTTAGAGTACAAAGGTCATTTGAGCCCATGCTTGTGCATGCTTAGCATGGGGTAATAAAAGCCTATTTAGAAACCATAATGAGGAAGAGAGTCATCCTTAGAAGCCACCTCCGCTTGTGTGGGTGAAGATTAATATTGACAGATCCAAGAGTGACAACTTAGGGACGTGCACTTGTAAAGGTGTACTGCGAGATCACAATGGTGAGTTTTTGCTGGGATTTATGTATCGGATTGGCCAAGGGACAGTGGTCTCTGTTGAAGCTTGGGGTGTATTGTGGGATCTTAAACTTACATGGGATAGAGGATACAGATAAATCATGATTGAGTGAATTGTAGTGAAGTCATGGAACTGATTTAGGCCACGGTATCTCAGGATCATCCAAATTTTCATCTTATCATGGAGGTTTACATGTTAATGGATAGAGACTGAGAAGTTGAAATGTTACATTGTAATCGTGATGTTAACACAGTTGCATATGTCATGACAAAGGAAGCTTGGTGTCACGCCCTTATCTCAATTTCAACCATTTTCAGAGTATTTGCGGAAAATGATATGCGGTTCGATAGGCAACACACAAATAGCATAACTATACTGATAATATGTGCATGATTACATAAATTCCCCATAGGGGTTTGTACATGATACTTACGATTAAGGTAGCTACACAAGGCTACTAGGGTGTCTAAACTCATCCCATTGAAATGGAGACGTCTTCCCATCTTCATTCCATTACTGTAATCCCCTTGTACGATACTCTACATTGTTGTTTGCATAACTTCTGTCATCTCCTGTCTAAATTGTTGGTAAGGGAGGGTGAGATTTGAGAGAATCTCAGTAGGAAACAGATACCATAATGCATGCATGATTGATGCTATGTATATGATATGTTAGCTTTATCTAGATGTATGCCCCATAATGACATTTCTGCATGCTTAATGTTTCATACAACAAGACTATGGCCACAGGGAAAATAGAAACAGAGCTTCATTTATTCAAATATGCTATACACAATCAAGTAAAGTAATCACATACATCATTACACAAGCAAGATATCAAATACATGCAAGTAAGGTAAGTCCCCTACCTTAACATTTTTCCGTCTAAAAACGCGTGCCTCAATCTACGTGCAAACAGCTTGGGCTCCATATTCGATCCTACAATGTCAAATGTACTATTTAGACACTTCCATAGTGTTTATGGGGGTTATATGAGTCTATCTTGAAAAATTACTAAAATACCCCCGGGGACCCGGCCCCATCGTACCCGGTTCGGTTGTACTTTTCTCAAAATTCTAACCTGGGCTATCCTGACATATTTTCACCCAAGGAATCCATTTCCGGACTTGGAATTATCAAATTCAATGTAAAATTACGAAATTGCCCTTGGTAGCCATACTTTTTGGGTTTTAGGGGCGTTTCCGTAATTATGCTTTCTCAGCCTTTTCCGAAAAAGTACCCAACTGTAACCCCACCTAATTTTCCCTCCTGAATCCAATGGAACCATCAAATCATTGAAAATCCAACTCTAAAACCCATTTATAGTGCTGGCCGAAATATATGGGTTTTCAGGGAAAAATCGGGGTTTTGCTATTTCGGCTCCGTAAACGCGTCCCTTTCTACTCCTAACCACTTTATTGACTATTCCATTAGGTTACAAATATCATTTAGTACCAATTTTGGCAGCATAACAGCCCCACAAACCCATTTTCCATTTTTACATACAAAGACAATCCGGCGAAATTTCGCCGATTAAATTGTCTATAACAACCAGAATAGTCAATATGCAAGAGTTTGGAAGTTACCTCAAGCTCCCACTAGCTTTTCCTTCTTGTGGCTGAAAACCATAACTTCAAAACACCAAGATTTGTGCTTCAAATACCTTACATCACATAGAAGAGAAGCTTAGGAGAAGGATTATACACGTTAGGTACGAATTCACCGAAGAAATCGACCTATCTCGTGAGTTTTCTCCTCTTCTCTCTCTAAAACTCCCTCTCTCTCTTTCTCCATGGTGCTGCACGGTTTTTGGATGATGGAGGAAGAGGATGATGATTTTATAACATTTAGCTTATGTCGTCTTTAATCATGATGATGTCATAATTCCCATTTTCGGATTTCAGCAATTTCTGGCAGATTTTCTGCCCTAATTTTGAAAAATCATAACTAATTCTAGAAAAATATAATTCGAGTGATTCCAAAGCCTATAGAACCCTTATTGAGTCTAGTTTCACGGAAAAATATATAATTTTGCTTAATGGAATCACAAGATTCCCAGAATTTTAATCTTTGCATGCTGTTCCAGAAACTTCACAGTTTTTCTGGGATGAATTCAAAAATTCATATCTTTTTATATATAGCTCTAATTGAGTCATATGACCTATCAAATTAAATCTTAGGATGTCTACTTTCATTTTGTAAACTTTCATAATTTTCGCTCATCATTTGATCATTCAAAATCACATGACAAGTTCACTATCTCATAGGCAATTTCACCGTAAGCATAATCACTTTCTTCAAAATTAACCATTTTACTTTCTTAATACCCAAAAGATATAAGAATCATTAGGGGATAAATTTGGGCTCCTGATAAATTGGGGCTTAGCAGTCCACTTAATTTAGGCTTATTCCCAAGCCTGAAATTCCAAATTTCGGGGTATTACACTTGGAAGATGGCGACGGATCTCCATATCACTTATTCGCCTCCTGTAGTTACTACAAGTTTATTACTTACTAATCAAAATAGGTTGAAACCGCATGTGGACTCAAGAGGATAGCTTCTGAAGTGTTTTTAGTTTTCATGTACTATAAAAAAAAAAGTAGACTTTTGGTTCTATATTTCTAATACCGTTAATGTTGCTAACGGAAAATATTCATACCTCAAATTTAAGTGATAATTGTGTAGCTGACAAAGCATATTTAAGTTTTGATTTTTTATTATAATATACTTAGATTATTAAACTCAAAATAAATCGAAAAATTGCTACAAAAGAAATGCAGATTTTGATTGGGAAAAAATCTTTAAGGTTTTGATATTTAGATTGTTAAACTAATATATTTAGATTATTAAACTAAATTTTTTTAATACAATTGAGGTTTTGATATTGATGGCTTCATTAGGTTTTTAGATATTTTACAATTTGCACATATTTTAGATTTAAGATTGATAGCATTCAATTACACTTATCACTTAAGTTTGCGCTGTCATCACTAAAATTCGTTGTGTCAACATTTTCCATTAGAAATATTAACGCTGTCAGAATTATAGGACCAAAAGTATACTTATTAAAGTTAAAGGACTAAAAGTATACCTCATGTAAACTTAGAAGACTAAAAGTATATTTTAGTCTAAATTATAAAACATAATAATAAGACTAAATGTATTTGAAAATATTTTATAAAATCTTTTGAAAAAGGGAAAATGTTGAAAGTAAAATTTTTAACTTGCTTTTGAATCATAAATTTTAATCTCAATTTTTCATTACAATTCTAAATTTAAAATTCTAAATATAAATATATTCAACTGAATATGATATATATATATATATATAATATAAAAAGCATAACGCATTCATTCATTAACCACAACCAATGCAACTCATATATCTATAATATAATAAATTTTATTTGTGATAACTGTTTTATTACATTAAAAAAATTGACTTTGATTAGGACTTATACTCCAACCAATGTGAGCCCGGTGAGGTGGCCATAATTTAATCATAGACTTATCATAATTTATTTGTGATAACTGTTTTATTACATTAAAAAAATTGACTTTGATTAGGACTTATACTCCAACCAATGTGAGCCCAGGGAGGTGGCCATAATTTAATCATAGACTTAGATTTGCTAGTTAAAAGCATTGGATGAAATAGAAGCCGTTAAAGAACCCAAGCAAGTTTCTGGCACATGCATGGAATTATAGTGTTGGGAGCTAAGGAGCCAGAGATAGTGAAAGTTATTGGAAAATAAGATGGAAAAAGCAATTCGCGAACGGAACTTTCCTCTGTTTTTTCTAACCATTGCTTCTCAATGGTCTTCGGCTTCTGACGTTGGTTCACTGTGATCGGTGTCGATCTGATGCAACATCTTCCATTTCAACGCTGATCCTCCCATTTCCGTCGCCGATCTGAGCCTGTTTCTCCCGTTTTGGTGCTGATCTGTGCTGAGTTTGAACTGGAGTTTTGCCGGTGACAACGCTGAGCTTGCAGGTCTGAAGTTCCGTCAATCTGAGCTTGTTTTTTTTTATCTATTCATCTTCCTGGTAAAGGTGATGTACTCTGCTGCAGTCTGTTCGCATTGTCTTACCCAGGTGCTTTGTGTTGCTTAGATCTGTCTGTTTCAATTTAGCTTTGCTGCAGTTTTTTTTAAATCTGGAAAAAAACAGAGAGAGAGAGAGAGGAGAGAAAAGTAAAGAAGAGTGAAATTATTTATTGTATGCTCAAGAGATGAACGAGCGAGAGAGAGAACGTAGTCCCGTGAGAATGGTTTTGGCGCCAATGTTGGAGGAGAGGGAGGCCTTGGAGCATATCAGGAAGAAAATTCGTGATGATGAAGAAGAGTTCACAAATAAGCAATCCTTAGCCCTATGGGTTGAGGATTGGATGAGTGACGAAAATATTGTACAAGAAACCACCATACCTGAAGCATCTAAACGGTCATACAAGGATGCATGTGTGGATGATCAGACGCAGAATGATTGTTCAGATGATGAAGAAGAATGGTGGAGAGGGGATGGATGGAAGTCTAGGATTGAGGTGGAGATGACAAAGAATGGACCAAACATAATTGTGTCTTCAGAGTTTAGAAAGAATCTAGCAAGGAAATGGTCAACATCGTTGTTCGTTAGACTTTTTGGCAAGATGGTACGTGAGGATCAATTGGGTCGAAAACTGCAACAGCTATGGGGACGTAGAGGCCAGGTTGAAACTATTGAGATAGGATCTGGGTATTTTCTGGTTCGTATGAGCAATAAGGAGGACTATGATTTTGCATTAACAGGAGGCCCTTGGTTATATAAGGATCATTACTTGGCAGTGCAACCATGGAAGTCATAGTTTGATCCTGACTCTAGTGAGGTTTCCAAAATCGCAGCATGGGTGAGAATCCATAGATTCCCAGTTGATTTATATGATAAGGGTATTTTATATGTTGTGGGTAACCAAATTGGAAGGGTTCTAAAAGTGGATACAAACACCCTTCAGAAAACCAAAGGTCATTTTGCCCGTATATGTGTTGAAGTCGATCTGAGTGAGCCTTTACTTCCGTCATTGATGATTAATGGGAAAGAGAAGAAGATTGTTTATGAGAGTTTGCACTTGATTTGCTTCTCATGTGGACGGTACGGCCACGACACGGCGCATTGCCCTAATAATCAAGCAATAAGCACGTTAAAGTCGCCATGCGTGTCGGACCTGTTGGCTTCCACAGATTCAACACAAGAGCCTACATGTTCTGAAACCACAGCCAAGGAGTATGGGGAGTGGATCGTCGCACCGAGTCGTAGAAGGGGACAATGGATCTCGAACACAGGAAATGGTAATCATGGGCGTGAGTCTTGGAGTGATTTACGTTCTCGAAATACGAGAAGAGGATCACGTTTTGAGGCTCTTAATGTTGAAGATATGGGAATTAATGATGGAGGTTATAATGATAGTGGAAATCAAGGCAAGATTCATGTCAGTTCAAAGCCAGGAGAAAGATCGCTTGAATCAAAAGGGAACTCTGGTCATCTAATTGAAATAAGTAAAGGAAGTAAGGGGAATAAAGGATCGGATAATCTGAATGTAGGAAAAAAGGAGAGAATTTGTAAGAATCCGAATGGTGTTGGCCAATTGAAGACGTTGAATAAAACACGTGTGACACAGATAGCTAAGAAGAAAGGGATTGAGGAGGGAGCTTCCCACGGAACCTTGAGTATGGGCTTGAAAATGAAGCAAACAAAAACTCAAGTGGACTCTCAGTTGTTGAACTCTCACATGTTAACTCATAAAGCCGAAATGTCGTATAATTCAAGTGGGGAGGCTGGGTTACAAATTAAAAAAAATATTATTCAAGTATACCCTAATTCCATTACTATCCGCCTAAAAGCCATTGATCCTCTTGACCAGGTGCAGAATGAGGGGAGAATTTTGCAAGTCCAACTAATCCTCTTGGGACTGTTGAGGATGTGGTGATGAATGGTGTTGACGAGGTGAAGGAGGGACATATGTCTCAATAATGATTGGTTTGGTTGTGCTCTTCTTCATATTTATCAATTTTTTATGATTATTATGACTTGGAATACCCGGGGTGCCTGTAGTGCCTCTTTTAACAGATTACTGAGTGATGTTGTTGTTAGACATGGTGTTAATTTCTTTGCTTTGTTAGAACCCAGACAGCAAGGGATAAAAGCCAAGCTCATTGCAAGGAAATTGGGATGGACGAATATGCACATTGTAGAAGCTCGGGGATTTAGTGGAGGTATATGGTTATTCTGGGATTCTACATTTCATTTCTCTGTGACTTGTTGTGGTGATCAATTTGTTCATGGAATGGTTAACAAAGGCACAAGTGTAGAGTGGTCTCTTACTGTGGTCTATGCGAATCCAAATATGGTTATTAGACGACAACTTTGGCCCACTCTTGACGGTATTCAACAATCAATTGTTGGAAGCTGGGTGGTGATTGGAGATTTCAATGATGTTTCATGCCCTGAAGATCGCTGTAGTAAGAAACACAGGGAGAATACAGGTATTGATAAGTCCTTCCAAAATTGGTTATTGGGCAGCGAGTTATTTGATATTGGTTTTAGTGGACCTCGATTTACATGGGGCAATTTGATTACCCAAAGCAGAATTGATAGGGCCTTGGTGAATAATTGTTGGTTTACAGAAAATCCTAATGCAACTGTGACACACTTGCCGAAATATAAGTCCGATCATTGTTCAGTGCTTTTGGATACTGAATCTCGTGTTCTTACTGCAAAGAATCGAAGACCTTTTAGATTCTTTGCCCCCTGGGTTATGCATGAAGATTTCAAGAATTTTGTGCAGCGTCACTGGGGGTTGGAGGACGAATGGTGCAAATCCATAGATCAATTCACAGAGGATTTAAGGTTATGGAATAAGGAGGTTTTCGGTAACATCTTCTATATAAAGGAAAGTTTATATTGACGATTAGATGGGCTTAATGCAAAGATAGCTTCAGTTGGTATCTCTGAGTCTCTTGAAAAGTTACGAGGGGAGCTATGGGGCGAGCTGGAGAAACTCTTGACACGGGAAGAAGTCATGTGGCTACAATACTCTCGAGTTAACTGGTATGTGGATGGGGATCGTAATACTAAATATTTCCATTTAGTGGCTAACAGCAGGCGAAGAAGGAATAAAATTGAGGCTTTAAAGCTTGACCCTGGGGAGTGGACATATGATGTGACTGAAATTGTGAAAATGGGAAGTCAGTTCTTTGAAAATTTATATACGGAGACCCAAATATATAGTAGATCTTTGGTTCTTGGATGCACGTATCCTGATATTGATGACGTAAATATGCGTACTCTGGGGAGATCGATTGAAGATCAGGAGATTAGACGAGCTTTGTTTGATATGGGGCCTCTAAAAGCACCAGGGCCAGACGGTTCAACCCGTTATTTTATCAGAGCCAATGGGAAATGGTGGGACCGTCATTCATTGAATTAGTTAAAAAAGTCTTTAATAATCCAATGTGGATACGACAAATTAATGCCACTCAAATTGTACTCATACCGAAGGTGGAATATCCTGAGACGATTAAAGATTTCCATCCCATAAGTCTTTGCAATATTGTGTATAAAATAGTTACGAAGGCTATATCAAATACACTCAAGGCAGTCATGCCTTTAGTGATAGCCCCGAACCAGTGCAGTTTTGTGAAAGGGCACCAGAGTTTGGACAATATTATCCTAGTTCAGGAGATCATTCACTCTATGAAGTCATTAAAGAGGAATAAGGGTTTTATGGCCATTAAGATCGATTTGGAGAAAGCTTATGACCGGGTCAGATGAAGTTTTATTTCCGACTGCTTAAGAGAGCTCAAGATCCCTGACTATCTTCTTAGAGTTATTCAAGCTTGTATCTCAACGTCTCAAATGCAACTGATTTGGAACGGAAAAGCTACTAATATGTTTTGCCCATCCCGTAGAGTTCGACAGGGTGACCCAATATCGCCGTATCTTTTTGTTATCATGATGGAAAGATTGGGGCATCTCATCCAAACAGCAGTAGATGAGGGTGACTGGAAACCTTTTATGCTCTCCAAAAGAGGTACTCCTGTCTCTCATTTTTTTTTGCTGATGATCTCATTTTGTTTGCAGAAGCAGATCTTGATCACGCAGGGGTTGTGAAGGCCATCCTGGATAACTTCCGCGACATTTCGGGCCAAAAAGTGAATGCTGGAAAGTCAAGAATTTACTTCTCTAGAAATGTGAATCACATCAAGTGCAAAGAAATCAGTGATTTTTTGAATTTTACTCCAACATCAAATTTGGGAAAATATCTGGGAATGCCTATATTACATGAACAGAGTTCAAAGGCAACGTATAATTTCCTCCTAAATAAGATGGATGCTTGTCTGGCGAATTGGAAGTCCAATATGCTATCGATGGCCGGCAGGCATACTCTTATGTCCTCTGTAATGTCGGCTATGCCATCTTATGATATGCAAATATTGCCTCTACCTTTGGGAACTTGTGATGAAATTGACAAACGATGTCGTAATTTTCTCTGGGGTAGTAGCTCAGTTAGTAGAAAACCGCATCTAGTCTCCTGGGATTTGGTGTGTGCACGTAAAGAAAATAGAGGCCTTGGTCTCAGGAAGGCTCGTTACTAGAACCAGGCTTTCATGATGAAGCTTGGATGGAATATGATTAATAGACAAGACTCGCTCTAGGTCAAGTTTTTGCGTTAAAAGTATAAAGCCAGCAATGATATTATTCCTAAAATTGAAAAGCGTCAGTTGGAGTCAAGTACATGGAGGGGTATTCGTAACAATTAGGAGAAGGTCAATTATAGTATATCATGGAGAGTAGCAAATGGAGAAAATATTTCTTTCTAGAATGATGTGTGGGTGCCACATTTGGATAAGCTTCAGAGTTTAGTAACCCAAGTATTGCCTAGAGATGTTACTGAATGGAGAGTAGCTGACTGCATAACTCCCTCAGGACAATGGGATATGAGTAAGTTTGATCACCTACTCCCAGGACATGTATGTACCGCTATCAGACGGGTTAATATACATCAGCTAAATGGGGAGGATTTCCCAGCATGGAGATGGTCTTCTGATAGCAATTTCTCCCTTAGCTCTGCTTACAAATACATGGTGGATACCCCACGGCTCACACTAAATACCGATGGAAATATGTTTGGAAAATGAAGGTCCCTCAAAGGTACCGTACTTTCTTGTGGTTGTGCTTTCATGGCAGTTTAATGACGAACATGGAATGGTTCCATCATGGTTGTCATCCTACGGGTACTTGTGAAGTATGCCATAATGCAAGTGAGTCAATACTCCACGTTCTATGGGATTGCCCGACCATTTTTGAATTTTGGAATGGTTTCTTATCATCGTGTTGTTGGGATCTATTTTTTGGCATATTGGATAGAAATGACTGGCTTGCATGGTGTTTGGAGAGAAAGGATGTTGTACAGGGTTTTGAGTTTCGTCTTTGGTTTACCGTCTTATACCGCTATATCTGGTTGGCTCGTAATGACCGGTGTTTTAACAACAATTCTTGGAGTACAAATTCCATTTTAGCCCATGCTCGTGCATGCTTAGCATGGGGTAATACAAGCCTGTGTAAAAACCATAATGAGAAACAGAGTTGTACACATTGGAAACCACCTCCGCCTAGGTGGGTGAAGATTAATACTAATGGATCCAGGAGTAACAACTTAAGGATGTGCACTTGTGGTGGTGTACTGCGAGATCACAATGGTGAGTTTTTTATGGGGTTCATGTCACGAATTGGCTAAGGGATGGTGGTCTCTGCTGAAGCATGGGGTATATTGTGGGGTCTTAAAATTGCCTGGGATAAAGGATACAGACAAATCCTGATTGAAAGTGATTGTTGTGAAGTCATAGAACTTATTCAGGCTACAGTGTCTCAAGAACACCCAGATTTTCAACTTATCATGGAGATTCGCACGTTGATGGATTGTGACTGGGAAGTCGAAATGTTACATTGTAATCGTGATGTTAACACAGTTGCAGACGCCATGGCAAAGGAGGCTTGGAAGATGGCGTTGGATATCCATATCACTGAATCACCTCCGGTAGTTATTACGAGCTTATTACTTACTGATCAAAATAGGTCGAGATCGCATGTAGACTCAGGAGGATAGCTTCTGAGGTGTTTGCAGTTTTTCCTGTACGATCAAAAAAAAAAGATGGAAAAAGCAAAGATCTAGATCCATCTATTTGTCAACATGTGCAAAAGGCTTTTTTTTAAAAAAAAAAAATTGCCTCAATCTCAAATCTATTATTGAGAAGAGATTATATATATATATATATATATATATATATATATATATATATATATATATATATATATATATATATATATATATATATATATATATCAATCTCATTTATTTGCATCGCATCTTCTAGCATATGCTTCCTTTTTTATTAGCTGCCATAGACAAGATTGACATAGTTGCTTCCAAGCTTCATTTTTCCTTGACACATACACTTCTAGCTACTTGTAGTTTTTTTTTTTTTGTCTAATTTGTAATTTAATTTAAAAAATTATTATGCAAGTCTCTATAATTATATTATTAATTGGGCTCTTATATTTTTTTTATTGAGTCCTTGTAATTATTTCAATTATAGATATTGGTATGTGTAATACTAATAATTTGTTTGAGAAATGAAGTTAGTAGCTTATGACATGGCTCTCACTTAACATAAATAAAGTCAAAATTAACTAGATTATAGAATATATATATATATATAGATGCAAGGAAACATTTATGTGTATAATAATTTTTTATGTTGATAATAAATAAATTTATTTCCTTATCTAATTTTTAAAAAACAACTTTTTTATTTTGTATTTTGAGGCAATTTACATATCTTTTAGTAAGCTTTCACATCAATCCTAAGAGTATAGGGACTAATGCCATAATTGAGAAAAACTTAACGACTCAATATAAAAAGGAAAAATTATAAATTAGGTAAAATTATTAGGACTAAAAAATTAATTTTTCCATTTTATTATGTCAATGTTACATAATTTTCATTTATTTTATAAATTATATTTGTAAACCTTATTTCTTTTAAACTGAACCATACAATTTTGTTAACATGCAAAGATAGTATTTTAAGAGGATCCATGTTCTTCGTCTCATTTGGTCCAATCAAATTTCCATCTTATCATAATGTGTAGCTTACTTTTATCATTTTGTTTTTCCTAGTTTGTTTTTGGCTGTGTCGGTAATGCATAATCTTCATCTTCTCACTCAACTTTAATAAATTTTATTCACTTTAGTTCTGATGATTATTGAAAGAAGATGCATAATGAGTAATAAACAATCATAGAGTTGTTTTATTTATAAGATGATAAAGTGTGTTATTGATAAACTCATAAAAAGTACGAGTACTATATTAATTTCAAGTTTTGTATAAAGGCATGAGCCAACCCTAGTAAAAATAAAAAATGTTCAATGATTATACTGATTATATATTAATTATGAGTACATCTTGAATTTCATATAAATGCGCAAGACCCACTTTTAATTGTAAGAATATATTTTTATCAAATATATTTTTTACCCGAATGTTTATCAAATATATAAACAATATAACTTGTTACAAACTTTATATTAAGTAAATATATAAATAATTGAAACATCAATTTTCTCTAAAAAGAATTTTTCCCTACAAAAATATAAAATTAATAACTACAAATAGTATCAACCACAATTTTACCATCCACACTTAGATATATGTATGGCTAAATCATTTTAGTTTTGCCTTATATTACAAGGGAGTTGATTTGAAGTAACATACATTTATTGTAACTTATTTAAAACAGTTAATTAATAATATTCATAATTAACAAACATTTTTAGGATTATCCTCTTATCAACTCTATGAAGAAGATCAGAGACAAATAAGGCTATATCATCTTGACTATTCTCCTACAGGTACAGGAACCTCTTAATTTTATTATATATTGCATGACTGAAACGTGGCCTTGTTATTAAAAAAACACACAAACAAAAGAAAGAAAGAAAGAAAGAAAGAAAGAAAGAAAGAAAGAGAAGAAATACGTGTGGGGGTTTGGCTTTTAGGGGCCGTTTCGGTCAAATAAAAGGTTGAAAATGAATGGAATGGAAAAGAGAATAATGGGAAGGAATGAAAAATATTTTGTCAAAAGAAAATGAGTTGAAAAGGAAATTTTTATTTGATTTGAAGAAAATGATATAGGAAAATAAGTCAAAAAATCATTTTGTCTTGAAGTAAAAATATTATTTAAATATTCATTAGGACCCACTCACCGTTTTATATCACATTCAAGATCATCTAAAGGGGTTTTTGTATCTTTAATGATTTTCCCTCCCCACTTGAAATTGGTGAGAACCCATTTTCAATCATATGGCTAAAAATTAGTGGGTCCAGGAAAATATTTTCCCACCTAAATGTCGAACCAAACGACTACTGCCTATGGGAAAATCTAATTTTCCCTTTCCCTCCTCTCATATTTCCTGAACCAAACTGGCCCTTATAATTTACCATTCCTATCTGCTGCTTGTCTCGACCAAATGATCAAAATATAAATGGTCCAAATTTAATGTTTTATAAAATTGCTAATAAAATATCAAATTATCAATAAATAAATCAATCAATTAAGGACACCAAAATTTAATAAAAATAGCTTAAAAATACAATAAAAAATATTTTTAAAACATAATTTTATAAAACATGAAATATGGACCGCTCAATTTCAATATAATAGTCGAGATATTGGCAGTGAAGGGGAAAATGTTAGGAAGGGTAGATGATATATAAAAGCGAAATCCCCTACGCTTAGTACATTGCTTTAGTGACAAAGTAGTCCTCTTGCATGTGAAGGTGGCGCGTTCGATCCCTCACAGTGTCCATGTGGCCTCATTTTCAATTTTTTTTTGAAAAAAAGAAGCCGAATCCTAAAAACCCGTTTGATACACTGGAATTGATTTTGATGGAAATGAGAATGGAAATAGATATGAATATGAAAATGGGGTTTAAAATTGTGTTTGGTATGACTTGAAAATGAGAGCTGATTTTTATATAAAAATACTAAAATACCTTTAATTAAAAAACTCATTACCCATCTACTACCAAAAAAAAAACCCAGCTTCGACAGATCTCATTGCCTCCCCATACGTCGTCGACTCCTACCCAAATCCTGGTCGTCGTCGTCGTCGCCGATGGAGGCCGTCGCCACTACCAATAACGTGCACCTGGTCATCGAAGAAAAGGAGGGTAGACAGAGATGAGGATTTGACAAAGAGAGGCCAGATCTCACTGTCGCTGTCGTGGCCGGCAAGTGACAGCTATCGTTGTCGTCTCCGTCTGATCTGGTGAGGGAGAATTGTTGTTGCATCATTGTTGTCGCTGGTGGAGGGGAGAGAGCCGCTGTAGCCTGTAAGGGAGGAGTCGCCATCGTCACTGGTGAGTTAGTGACAGAGGTCACTGGTGAGTAAGGGATAGGGGTAACGATGGAAATGGGGGGTTGGAATTACAAATCTTAGCTTTTTTTATGGAAGCCATCTTGATGGAATTGGATGATTTGGGTTCCATGTGGAATTAGAATTGAGCTCCAATTCCATTGTACCAAGCAAACCTTTTCATAAATTGTCTCCCAATTCCTTCATACCAAATGGGCCCTAAGAATAATGAAGGTTGGTGGTTTAATTCCATGGGTAACTGCGGATTTGAAACAAACAATTACTTATTGGGAAAATTATAATAAAGAACCTAAGAAAAATAATATTTATTAAGAAGGACCATAAAAATGATAATTAGTTTAAAGGACCAAAAATTAAAACATTAAAATAATAAGACTAAACTGCCCATATATTATCTCTAAATCCTCTTACAACCATAACACTGTTAGTACAACTAATAATCATTTTTATAGGTGGGCGACACTGCTACAACCATTTCACTTTTGAAAAGCATATATCCTACGGTGTTAGCTATTTAAGCCCCCAATGATGCCCTCTTGTTTACATTGTCTCCATCACCTCAAAGCTCAATTTGAACCTGGATATTAAAAAAAAAAAAAATTGTCTCCATCACGATAAAGTTAAAGATAACATTAAATGATTAAAAAAAATGATATATACCTATTATCTTCACAAATTCATCATCAAAGTTCATTTGGGTTAGGATTTATACAGCTCGCACGGTTATGCCCATATTGGTGATGTAATACCCCAAATTTTGAGATTTGAGGCTAAAGAATAAGCTTGATATAAGTCGACTGTTAAGCTCCGATTTAGCAGGAGCTCAAATTTATTCTCTAATGATTCTTATATATTTAGGGTATTAAAGAAAATAAAATGGTGAACTTTGGAGAATATGATCTGAATTTGGATTCGTATGTGTTATGAGCAGCATCGAAACCCTGTATTTAAGTTCAATTGTGGATTAACATCTAAATTGACTTAAAATAGAGGGATGACACATATTGCGGTTAAATGGAAAGATATGATGTGTTTAGTGGTGGTTCAGTGAGAAATGCCAAAAAACAGGGGCAAAACGGGAAAGTTACCAACCAATTGGTTAGTTACCGAAG
Organism: Inga laurina; assembly: GCA_963855925.1. Taxonomy (NCBI): domain Eukaryota; kingdom Viridiplantae; phylum Streptophyta; class Magnoliopsida; order Fabales; family Fabaceae; genus Inga; species Inga laurina. The sequence goes on from OY979703.1 coordinate 52,080,189, forward strand.
AGGAAACTCATCGGTAACTTAAAGATCAATGGTTAGGGTTAATTTGTTCAAGAGATCAAGGGTGGAATCATGTGTGTGTGAGCTTATGTGAGCTCATGGGAGATGTGATAAGAGGGTGACACTTGGCAAGATGTGGACCCTTGATCTTGGGTCAAGATTTCAAACTCTCCCTCTGTCTTGTCTTTTTCTAGATGGCCAAGAGCTTTTGGGCACTCAAAAATCTGATTATCTTCGTCATCTTCATCTCTCTCTCTTCTCATCTCCATTTTCGCAAGCTTGGGGGAGGAAAGAGAAAGAAACAACATGAGTTTTGGTTTGGTAAATGGCCTCTAATGCTTAAACCCTCTTTTATAATCTTATTCATAGTGAAGAGAACTTCATCTCTATGGATTTAGATTCTTGAAAGGAGGTGTTTGATTGCTTGATGAAAAGTGGAAAGATGAAGAATCAAAGAATTGGTTTAGGAAAGAGGAAGAGGTGAGTATTTGATGCATTTTGAATTAAGTTTTGTGATATTTGGTTGAGTATTGTGAATTATGGTTTTTGCCCAGATTTTGTGACAATTTCTAAATACATGAATTGCAAGGTGTAATGTGGTGCAATTGGTGTTTTGTTATGTTATATGTTCATTGGAATTGGTTTAGAACTTTGGAAAGTAAAGAATTGCAATGTGAGTTTAGGTTGTGACATTGTGTGACATGTTGTGGCTATGGTGTAATATGTCAATGTGATGTGAATTTGGTTGTTTTGGTGTTTCCAATGGATTTCTTGTGAAATTTTGTGTGAGAATGATGTTTGATGTGAAAATTGGACCATTGGAAGCAATTGAGCCAAAACTGAAAATCTGTCCATTGAAATTCTGTTTTGGGCAGTCTATTTGTATTAACGTTTTGAATGGGCAAATGATGTCTAAAAATTCTGAAACTTTCCATTCTTAAAGTATTCATTCCAAGATTCAAAATGGACATATAATTTGTATCATTTCTTTTTGTGAGCTGGGAGTTATGGTGGTCCAATTTTTGATGTCGAAAACTAGACTTGATTCTGGAGCAGTGTGGATACTTGTGCAATTCTGTATTTTTGTGGTTATGGATAGCCTTGATCCATATTTTTCTAGTGAAGAGGACTTAGATAGATTTCATTTGGCTTTGGGATCACCTCATTTTGATTTTTCTAGAATTAATTATGATTTTTTGAAGTTTCCTTGGCTGCAGCCAGAATTCTTGGCTGTAGCGCAAAACTTTCTGTGCACGTCTTGGCCGCAGCCAACCCCTGTCTTCAGCACTTTGTGATTTTGAAAGATGATTTTTAACCTAGTACTTCCCAATCCTTTAGGCTTCCGTTGAGCTTATTATAGCCACCTAAAGGTTGTGAATGATAACTAACTTTAAGTGATATTAAAGTAAGGATTTGGATTAGAGATTAACCCTATGTCCTTAATTTGGTTTATAGGGTTCGATATTCGCTTTGATCGTAAGTAGCCGATGCTGGAGCATACGTGGAAAGAACAAGTGTAGGGAACTTACCTCTCCTGCTTGTATTTGATATTTGTGTTGGTGTATTGATGCATGTTATTACTTTTCTTGATTATGTGAAACATATATGATTGATTGAAGCTCTATTTCTATTTATGCTATGGCCATAAGTATGTTGTTTGAAACATTGAGCACGTAAATATGTCATTGTGTGAGCATGAGTTTTGCAATGCAAGTATGTCATGCATTAGACACTTATCTTGCATGCATATTGGTATTTATTTCCTACTAAGATTCTCTAGAATCTCACCCCCTTACCAACATTTTAGATAGGACAAGTGGATCGAGGAAGGAGCAAGCAACCAAGGGCAGCTAGGGCTCCCGTTGGAGTTTGATGTTGGTAGTTGGTTATCATAGATGGGAATATTGTTTAATTTGTATTCGTATTTGGATTTGGGAATGTGTATTTGGAATGTATATGTAGATTTGGAGATGATATTATGTAATCCTCGTATGAGAACTTGTACATGGGCGAATATGCCCTTTGAAACCCATTAGTGAAGATATGAACCTGGGATTGCTGGGATTTATGTTGTGCACTCTGATATTAATACGAATGTGATTTATCTTCGCAAAGTAATTGTATTCGAAATATGAATATGAGACCAGGTGGATTAGATTTCGAAAAGTATTTGTGAAAACCCTATCTCAAGGATGGGGTATGAAATGAGTTTTGTTTATCCATTGGTCTCTAATTTTTTTTAATCACATATTTCAAATAATAATTATGAAGGGGGTTACATTTGTGGTATTAGAGCTGTAGTTCCTGGCAAAGATAGGATTTGCTAGGATAATGGCAGTAGTTGCTGCCTTAAGTCATAAATGATGACTTGATTTGTTTGTGGTATACACATTAGTGTCCCCGCTATTTGTGGATATATGAGTTTAAGGGCTGTATGTATACATTATCTGTGATGTGGATATGGTGAATCAATGTGGTTCGTTTGCCCGAGAATTAGAAGAGTAGAATCAGTGGGGAAGGCACGACTAGCTGTGTACAAGCTAGAGGGGTGCTGATCGTTAGTGGCAGAATATGAAATGAGTTTTGTTTATCCATTGGTCTCTAATTTATTTTAATCACATATTTAGAATAATAATTATAAGGGGGTTACAGGTGACACCGAGAACATTAATATTGCGCCTTATGTTGGAATTATGATTCACAACGCTTTTTTTAGGTCTTCTAGGTGGGCAACTTGTATTGGGGGTTGTAAAAAGGTATTTGTCCTATAATCATCAAAGGACAATTAGTTTAAGTTGGGCATATCTTGAGTTTCTACTGAGATCTTGGTGTTCATGTAGATCTTTTGCTATGACCACAACAAATTACAATCTTCAACATATTTGTAGACATTACCATGTAAATTTTTTATTGCCGCACAAGCATGAGGCCATGGGATTCTGAAATAGACCAGAAAAATTATAAAGCAATCTATCTCTGTAAATATCATTGCAGATCTGAAAATGTCAATTACAGAGAATCCTTAATTGCATAATGCTTAATGGAAATGCAAAAGATGAAAGAAAGCAATCTGTAACAGCAGATTGTAACTAACAAAAATGATAGAAGGGAAATAGAAGAAATAGAATAATAATCAGAGAGAAACTTTCTAACAATTGCTTGCCCCCATATCCCTTACGCTCCTCCTTTTATTCCGCTCTTTCCCTCAATTTCCATGTGGGTCTGCCAATTCTGTTACTCCTATGTGGCAACAAAGGTGTATCTTCTTTGGACCAGATCTCCTCATTTGGATCATCAACATCTTAAGCCTCCAATATTGCATTATTCCTAGGCCTATTCATAACAATACTCCCCCCATCGACCTGGACCTTGCCCTCAAGGTCAAAATATGGGTAAATAAACCGAAAAGAATCTAGATCTTCCCATGTCGGTTACTCTAAGCCATCCCATTGAACCTGAATTTGAGTTACCCAAGTGCCTTAGATCTTTACTATTTGAGTCAGCAAAATATTTAAAGGTTGAAGAATAGGGCCAGATAAATCAGTCATAGTAGGTAATGGTTGGTAGGAACAGTCAAGGTCTCCATAGCATTTCTTAAGTAATGAAACATGGAAGACTAGGTGGATGTGAGCTTCTAGAGGTAGTTGTAATCTATAAGCCACTGAATCAATGTGATCAGTAATAAGAAAAGGACCAAAGTACCTTAAGGAAAGTTTACGATGAGGGTGATCGCGTAAAGCCTACTGACAATAAGGTTGGAGCTTAACAAAGACATAATCACCAACAGTAAATGTCTTCTCAGTGCGATTCTTATCAACGTAGAGCTTCATTCGATTCTGAGCTTCAGTCAAGTTGCCCTGTAGTTTGATGAGTAAAGCATCACGCTTAGCCAATTGGTCTTTAATGGACAAAGGAAAATCTATTGATTGATCCAACCGAATTAGTTTAGGGGGTTCTCTGCCAAACATAACTTAATAAGGAGTCATACCTATTGAAGTATGAAAGGAGGTATTGTAACAGTATTGAGCCCAAGGTAAAAACTTAGCCCATAATCGAGGACAGTGATGAACATAAAATCACAAATACATTTCCAAGCACCGATTCAGAGCCTCAGTTTGTCCATCACTTTGAGGGTGATAAGAAGAACTCATACACAAGGAAGTGCCCTGACACTTAAACAAGTGCTTCAAAAAAGAACTAGTAAAGATTCGATCACAATCAGAGATAATAGAGTGGGGTAACCCATGTAAATTAGCAATTTGATGAATAAACAAATCAGCAACAGATTCAACAGTATAAGTAGATTTCAAGGGTAAAAAATGTGCAAACTTAGATAGGCGGTCAACTACCACAGATATAACAGTATAACTGGTAGAGTTGGGCAACCCGGTGATAAAATCCATAGCAATATCGTCCCATATCTGAGAAGGAATAGGAAGAGGTTGAAGGAGACCATAAGGTGATTGCTGAATGGATTTAGCTTGTTGACAGATATTACAGTGTTTAATATACTGCTTGATATCATTCCGTATGCCTTGCCACCAAAATTCAGCAGCTATTCGGGCATGAGTGCTCACTATTCTAGCATGACCCCTAACCTTAGAACAATGAAACTCGAATAGGATAAGCTGTAGGAGTTCCTTATTCTCATGAGGTAATACTAAGCCATGTTTGTAAAATAAATGACCATTATGAATACTCAAATTAAGATATTCAGCAGAATTTTATTGCACCCTATCCTAAGAGCCAATAAGTCTAGAGAAGCATTAATTGCTGCTTGAATCTGATTAAAGAAATAGCCATAAATGATCTAGAAAGAGCATCAGCAGTTATGTTAGATTTTCCTGACTTATACTCGATTTTAAAGTCATAACCAAGTAATTTTAGTAACCATGCCTCTTATTCTGGAGTTTGAATGACTTAATCAACTAAGTGGCGTAAACTTTATTGATCTGTCCTTATAATAAAGGGGTGGCCCACCAAATAATGTCAAAATTTGGAGACAACCTCTATTAAGGCATGTAACTCTCGAACATAAACAAAACGAGTTTGCATTTTGGAAGATAATTTCTTGGAAAAATAAGCAATAGGATGGTTATTCTGACTTAAAACAGCCCCAATACCTGACCCAGAAGCATCAACCTCTATAATAAATGGTTGAGAAAAATCAAGCATAGACAAAACAGGGGCAGTCATTAAAGCCTGTTTTAACTCTGTAAAAGCTATCTGAGCAATAGGAGACCATAGAAAAGCATCTTTCTGCAGCAAATTAGTTAAAGGGGTGGCAATAGAGGCATAATTTCTGATGAATCTATGATAGACCCTGTCAAACCAAGAAAGCCTTGCAACTGAGACACAGAAACAGGAGTAGGCTAGTTGTCAATGGCAGCTAGTTTCATGGGATCCATTTCCACACCATTCATAGATACTATATGGCCTAAGTGTTCAATTCGATCAGTGGCAAAAGAACACTTAGATAATTTACCATATATGTGATGATGCAATAAACAATCTAAGACCAACTATAAATGATGTAAATGTAAGGACCATTCACTATTATAAATAAGTATGTCATCAAAAAATACCAGCATAAATTTCTGTAGGTGATTTGTGCTACTGCTGCTGTATGATGATTTGCTTACATGCTATGTGCTTATATGTGGTATGAATGATTTGTTACTATTGGGATTCTCTTGAATCTCATTCTTTCCTTTGACTAACCTTTCAAACAGGGCAAGTGGCTCCAAGGAAAAATGTACGACCCAGAGCGGTTAGAACCCTATAGGGACATGTTGTTCGAGCCATGTTGGTTAATCATATTGGACAGGGATTTTGTAAATTATTTTGGGGTTGCAATTATTAGTTGAATATAGTTGTGTAATCCCCTCTATGGGAATTATAAACCTTTTAGTGAATGAATGGAACCCGGGGGTTGCTGGGATTTTTGTTATATACTCTGATATGTATGAATCTAAATTAACTACACAGGTGATTATATTCGATAATTGAACCTGAGACTGGGAAAGGAAAGAAGTTTTCAAAATGTTTTGAAAACCCTACCTTAGGGAGGGTGTTTAAAATGAGTTTCAAACTATCCATCGGTCTCTAATCCATTTTATTATGTGTTATCAAATCTTAATTACGCCAATTAAGGCAGGGGGTTACATAAAACCTCTAGTAAGTGCATCCACTGAACGAGAAAGAGTAGCCAAAGAATGCTCCAAGCTCTGCATTCGTGTATTGTTCATAATTAAGGTGGATTCACAAGTTGTCATACGAGTATTAGTAGCCTCAGCCAACTTCTGAAATTCAACATTCATGGTCTGAAAACAAGTACTCTTAGCCATGGAAGCAGAATGAAAGCACCAATGAGATAGACCAGAAAAATTATAAAGCAATCTATCTCTATAAATATTATTACAGATTTGGAAATGTCAATTACAGAGAATCCTTAATTGCATAATGCTTAATAGAAATACAAAAGATGAAAAAAAGCAATCTGTCACAGCAGATAAGAACTAACAGAAATGAAATGATGGAAATAGAAGAAACTGAAGAATAATCAGAGAGAAACTTTCTAACAATTGCTTGTCCTCACATCCCTTACGCTGCTCCTTTTATTCCACACTTTCCCTCAATTTCCATGTGGGTATGCCAATTCTGTTACTCCTACGTGGCAACATAGGTGTATATTCTTTGGACTAGATCTCCTTATTTGGATCATCAGCAGCTTAGGCCTCCAATATTGCATTGTTCCTAGGCCTATTCATAACAGATTCTCATCATTTGCCAAGCTTGACAAGTACACTCTCTCAATGCCACATTAACTCATAAATTTTTTTGACCTACATGAACAGGCATTTGACTTGAACCATGATCTACTATCACCATACCTTCAGCTTGAGCAATATTCTCCTTTAGTATAGATTCAATTTTGGATCCAACACCATTTTTCCACTTCCCCATAGCTTTCTTGGCAACATAAAGCTTTTTTACTAGCTTCTGTCGATGCTCATTTATCAGCATGCATACGTTATCTCTCCTTTCTTTAACTAACCATGCATTAAAAGATTCTATAACGTTAGTGATAATATTATCCCATCGTCTAAATGGAAAGCGCGACATAGCCCACTTATCAACATAACTTTGTGTCTCAACCCATCTTGCTAAGTTAATAGACAAGGACCTAAGATTTCCCATTGCCTTAACAAAATCAATATCTAATTGAGAATATGCAATTTTAATGCATCCTCTTTACGCCTTCTATGCTGTCCACTACATACTTTAGAGAACTTAGCACTAAAGTTCTCTTTTACGTGCCTATAATAAAAGGCATGATGAGACCCACCAAATTCTTCTCTAACCACACCAACAATTGCATTATGACAATAAAAAATAATAGTAATTTGTAGAGACCCAATCAAGTCCTTCACATTCCTCAAGAACCGCGACCAATCTTCATAGGTCTCTCCACTTACAATGGCATAGGCTAATAGATACAAATCATTATCTGCATCATAAGTAGATGCAGCCAAGAGCGTCCCTAAATATGGATCGCTTAGGAGACAACTATCAACATATGAAATTGGTCTACATCCAAGGAAAAACCCAATTATGCAACACCCATATACTATGAATAGCCTTTCAAAATGGTTGTTGATAGATGACATCCACTTGGCCACTAATTGTGGATCAGCTTCCATTAAACTATTACATAGCCAAGGGATTAACATATATGATTGTTGTATTGACCCATTAATGTTATCCAAAAATCTCTCTTTCACCTTCCAAGCTTGATGATAATTCAATTGTACTCCATATTCATGAAACAAGTCATTGTGGATATCATTAGGTGCCTTGCCTTGATTGGTCCTTGTAACCCCCTGCCGTAATTATATCCAAAATACGCAATTAAAGTGAAATAGAGACCAATAACAAACAAAACTACATTTTACAAACCCATATACAAGACGGGGTTTTCATAAATACCTTTCGAAATCATTAATAACCTGGTCTCACATTCACATTCTGAATACAATTACTACACAAAGATAAATCACATTTAAATATATCAGAGTACGTAATATAATAATCCCAATTTCCATATATGAACTCAAGCTTTATAGGGCACATTCGCCCATACAAGCCCTCATATGGGGATTACACAAAGTCTTCTCATATACACATCTCAAATACATATCCGAATACATACTCAATTATACATCCATATCATATATAATTATCCCAACATCTATGATAACCAACTACCAAACTCAAATACTCTAAGGAGTCTTCATCGTCCTAGAATGCCTGCACCATCCTCGCTCTTCCTTCCCTGTCTACAATGTTGATAGGGGAGGGTGAGATTCGAGAGAATCTCAGTAGGATAACAATATCAATATGCACGTACGATACATGTTTAATGCATGACATGCTTGCATCACACAACTCATGATAACACAATGAAAATTTGCAAGCTCAATGCTTCGAACAATATACCTATGGCCATAGCATAAATTGAAACATAGCTTCAAATTACACACAATTATGCAAAGCTAAGACATGCACCAACACACTAACACATATATCAAATACAAGCAGAAGAGATATGTTCCCTACACTCTTTCCACGTAAGCTCCAGCACCGCTTACTCACGACCAGGCAAATATCGAACCACGTTCAGGGCGAACATCATCCCTATAATCAAAGCAATGACATAGGGTTATTCTTTATTCCAAAACCTTACTTCCATATCACGTAAAGTTGGTTACCATTCATGACCTTTAGGTCGCTAATCAAAGCCTAAACATATGCCTAAAGGCTTGGGAAACACTTGACCAAAGATCACCTTTTAAAAGTAAAAAATGCTGATTTTTGGGGGTTGGCCACGGCCCACAAATCCACTGGCCGCGGCCAAAAACTGTCCATAAACATTTGGGCCGCGGCCCAGAATCCGTTGGCCGCGGCCAAGAAAATCCAGTTTCTTGGCTGAATTTCCAAAACTCATAACTAATTCCACAAAAATTGGAATGAGGTGATCCCAAAGCCAAATGAAAGCTATTCAAGTCCTCTACACAGAAAAAATATTGGCCAATACTGGAAATCACCACATAAATACAGAATTCCCCAAAACTCAAAACTGTCCCAAAGCAGTGTCCATTTTCGACCTCAAACTTGGGATAGCTATAACTCACAGAAGACAAAACGAAATGGCCCACATTATCTGTCCATTTTGAAGCTTGGGATGTGAAATTTAAGATTGGAAAGTTTCATAATTTTCTGACATCATTTGCCTAGTCAAAACGTGCACACAACAAGGCTGCCCAGACAAAACTTCAAGGGATTTCTCAGTTTTGCACCAATGATTCCAATGGTTCCCAAATTCACACCAAATACCATTTCCACATAAATTTGCACAAGGAATCCATTGGAAACACCAAATCAATCAAATTCACAATATATTGACATGTTTCCACAAGATTCACAACATGTCAACACACAACCCCAACACAAACACACATTGCCACTCTTTTCATTCCAAGTTCTCATACCAATTCCAATGGCTCTATAACACATCAAGACACCAATTGCTACTCAAACACAAGGCAACTCATGCATTTCAAAAATCACACAATTTCAGGGAAAAATTCGAAATTCACAATACTCAACCATAATTCACAAAACTTAGATCAAAAGGCTTCAAATACTCACCTCTTCCTCTTTCCCAAACCAATTTCTTGATTCTTCATCTTTCCACTTTTGCTCAAGCAATAAAACACCTCCTCTCACATATCTAAAACCATAGAGATGAAGCTCTCATCACTATGAACAACTTTATAGAAGGTGATTAGAGCATTAGAGGACAAAAAATAAGCCAAAATCTCACCTATAGCTTTCTCTTTCCTCCCCTTAAGCATGGCGCCATGGAGAATGAAGGAGAGAGATGAAGATGAAGATGATGAAGAGAGAATCAGTTTTTGGGATGACAAAACTGACCTAAAAGTGAGAGGAAGAGAGGGAAAATAAAGTTTGACACTTTGACCAATCCAAGGGCTCAAAACTTGCCAAGTGTCAACATCTTAACACACCTCCCATGAGCTCACATGAGTACACCACATGGGATTCCACCCCTTGATCTATTACACAATTCAATCTCAACCATTGATCTTGAAGTTACCAATGAGTTTCCTCTTCGGTAACCGATCAATCGGTCGGTAACTTTATCGTTTTGCCCCTGATTATGGCAATTCCTCTTGAATCACCACCAAATACATTTTCTCATTCATTTTCTTTCACAATGCGCCCCCCTCTATTTTAAGTCAATTTAGAGGTTAATCCATAATTGAACTTAAATACAGGGTTTCGGCGTTGCTCACAACACATACGAATCACATTCGAAACTCAAATCACATTGGATTCTCCAAAAGGTTTTATTCATCACTAACCACTTCCACTTTTGGAGTCAATATCTCTTAATCACAATTTAGGATCTTGCTAAACCAAGGCTTAGCAGTCCACTAATCTCAGGCTTATTTTCTAGCCTCAAGTCGTAGAATTCGGGGTATTACAGTCCTAATATTGTCAACAATTATAGATGCCACCAGATTTGACCTATTTATATGAGACACTTGCATGTTGTCTTGTCCTGAATGATCATGTTCATTATCAAAGGTTTTCACACACAAGAATGGAGTATTATTTGCCATTGCATAGTCTGTGATCTTCCACTTACATCCATCAACATCACACTTTGCAATCATCTTATAAGGGCTATTCTTTAAAAATTTGTATATGAACTTGTGTGCAACACTATATTTGTATAGTGCTTCCCTAAAAGCAACTGCATCATCAAAAATATGTCCACTTCCCACAATTAATTCACTCCACGTTGTTCAATTTAATTCAGGTATTGTTGTAGGGACACTTTGAATTGTATGAGGCATAGCAATAATATTCTCACTTGTGGAAGTAGCAGATTGTGGTTGTCTTTGTGATGTGTATGCATTGTATTTACATTTAACCCAACATTATTTATTGAATGCACTAATATGAAAGTATGTCAAACTTATATACAAATAATATTATAAAGTAATCTCTTACCCTTGTGTTGATTGGCTCATTGTTGTTCTATTTTGATCTTCAGTAATGTACAAATGAGTACAACCTTCATTGTATTTTATCAATTGCTTCACTCCATCATCATGGTTGTTAGTTCTGTCAATGAAAGCCCAAGTTCAATCATTTTGCCAATTGTTCTCCCTCCATCATAGTGTAGCACTCCTCTTGATTCATTAATTGATTTGTCCACCTATATGCAAGTAACAAAACATCTCCAACAAATGTTGACAATCCATTATTTTCTAGGCTCTATTATTGTTGAACCAATTTCCTGATGGATAAATTCCAGAAATAGTATTAAGTAAGTTCCAAAAACAAAAAAGCAAGTATCAAATGAAATCTCTAATTAACAAAAAAAATACTTATGAGATAATTATCATAGAACAGTGGCAATGGGTGAGCAAAGTAAACACAAGAAATAAGTCACAAAACCATAGATATTAAGCAATCTCCAGATGCCATGTTCTTACTGTCATACTATCAAAGTTAACTACAATGATACACATGAATTGAAATTATAGAATAAGAGAGGAACACATAATGCTTATTGCTTTTTTCTTATCGAGCAGAAACAATATATTGAGTTATTGATGGTGGGAAACAATAACAAACGCAAAAATATGACTGTAGAAGTTTAGACGGAAAAAAAAAATTAAGATCAACAAATGCTAGGAGTCTAGTTTGGTGAAGTAGAATGTTACTGGGAGGTGAGTTTGGGATATAGTTTTTCAGATTTTTCAAGTGAAACCACTAGACTGTCGAAGGTGAAGTCGCCTTGATCATGACTGGGAGGCGAGTTTGCTATAATAGAGACACAAACTTAACAGCGGATCATTTGGCCAAGGAAGCACAGGGGACAAAAAATCATTCTAGATACTTAATAAATATTTGTCATTATCCATCAATCACTCCAAATTCTCAGTTAAAAAAAAAAATCATTCTAGATTCAGTTAGAGAGAAGAAAAAAAATGTGGCTAAGGACAATTTAGTCTTTCTATTTTAATATTTTAATTTATAGTCCTTCAAAATAATTACTATTTTTATAGTCTTTCTTAATAAATATCATTTTTCTTAGGTCTTTTATTATAATTTTCCCTTACTTATTTATGAAACCTATCAAACACAGTAATATTCTGTTAGACAAAAGTATAAATATCATTCTTATCTTAATCATCAACTATGATGAGAGAGACAAAAGATAAGAGAAGCAAGTTCAAACTTGCAAACTATATTATAGATGTAAACATCAATCAACAAAGCAAAAATAATCCACACAAGTTGGTCCACTTAATTGGTACAAAATGAGAGTATTTCGGTAAGAATTTTTTAGATGCATGCATAAGTACTTTTTTCATATAATTCATGTGGATTACGTACCTTAATCTTCACAAGCATGTAAACTGGGTTTGAAAACTTGTCGGTTGTAGTTTTAACCAAAATAATATGAAAACAATTCTGTCTCGAATAAAAGAAAAGAAAAATATATTTATGTTAATTTAAAACAATTTGGGTTAAAAAATCAATTGATGACTATATGGTTAATTACCAACGGTTAATGGTGCTGGTTGGCCATAACTGACTGTAGCAGATGGCTAAGGTGGCTAACGATAGCCAATAGTGGTGGCGGCTATAGCATTGACTTTTTTTTAATTAAAGGACATGAACTAATAACCTTAGATTATAGCCAGGATTGAACCCCAACCTCCGGGAACTTTCATGTGACAATACTATAAAACTATTTAGGCTAGCTTTGACTAATAGGGATGGCTGAAGTGGTCAACAACAGTGGCAAGCAGTGGCCTGTGAAGGTTGTTGATGGTGGCAACAATGGCTAATGTTGATGGCCAACGGTGGTAGCAGATGCGACAATGGGTGGCGGCAACTGTGGATGATGGGTGGTGATTAAATGATGGTGGCAATTGGCAATGGTTGGTATGTGGCAGTCAACAGCAAGGACGAAAGGTGGCCTGTAGCTACGGTGAGCGACGATATTAAATTCGCAAGGGTTGGTGGCAACTTACAGGTTCCAATGACTAAATAAGGTGTGTTTTGAAAAACAAAAGGAGAAAAAACAAATATAATATGAGATGCTTCCATTTTCTTACTTCAAAAACAAACACTAAAACAGTTTTGAAAACTATTTAAGAAATGGTGTCATAAAGAGACACGGGTTCATAAAGAGAAATATCTCTTTACAGTTTAATAATTATATTTATTTACATGTACCCGTATGTTTAAAAGTTATATCAATTTCTATGTGACTATACATACACTATATATAAGATGTGGGATTGAGGGAGTAGATTCTGAATAACGCACACAATATTGCTCTTCTCCCTTTAAAAGATTCTCTCATAAGAATATTCTCTTCTTTTTCTCTCTTTGATGTATTTACTGTGTAATGTGATTGGGGTCCTCATCGGTGTTTTAATTTTATGTGGATATTTTAGTGAGTCAATCAGATTCAAGTTACGTCCAAAATTCTTGCAAATATCAAAAAAAAACAAGAAACAAAAAAGTCAAATTAGCCAATGAGGTTTGAGAATTATTGGATTCTTTGGACTAAGAAGAAAAGTCAAAGACAAGTCAGAAGAGGAACGGTACAGAGTGAGAGAGAGAGAGAGAGAGCGCATGAAACGGGAAAACGAAGGAATAGTAAACAATGGAGTCTAATGAAAGTGGTCCCATGTGAATGACTGACGTGAGTTTAAGTTTTTGTTTGAAATAGTAATTGGAATATTTAAGGGTCTATTTGATGTGAGGAATTGGAGGGGAAGGAAGGGGAAAGAAAATTTTTATGAGTTGAATTTTAAAATATTGAAGAAGTGGGGTAATAAAATTTTAATAAAGGGAATATATAAGATAAAAGAATAAGAAAAAATAATTAAAAATTTTTAACCCCACTTCTCTAATTTTTTTAAATTCAACTCAAAAAAATTTTCCCTCCGCCCAATTTCCCTCCCAACCCTTCATACCAAACAAGCCCTAAAAGCAGTTTTTCAATAATAATTTACAATATACAAGATAAATATATAAGAAAAATGTTATCTCGACTTATGTGTATAAGTACTTTTGAAATCCAAACCATAATCCCAAACATGCTTTTTAAGTCATGAACAGATGTAGCCATCACAATTAAGAAGATGTGTTGTTTTGTGACGCTGGGCAGTGCCTGTCTCTGTTTCTAGTCTTAACGTGATGGCAAGGAAAACTGAAAGCTACTTATTTTGAGTAATTTGCATTTTGGTCCCTCTCTGCTTGTTCATTTCCCTTTCCCTTTCCTTTTTGTGGGGTAAACCCTTTTAGCATAAGAAAAATGTTCCGAACAAAATGAAATGAATTGGTAAACATAAAATGAAAAAAAAATTGGAGAAAAAAATGTAAAACTAAACTAGAGGTGAACTGAAAAACAACAATCATCGCGGAGTAAGAGTACAATAAATATAACAAAAATTAGGGGAAATTGTTCAAAAATCTTATTACAAAATCTATTGTTAAAAGATATCTGAAGTTTGTTTAAGTATTTTTTTTTTTTTTTTGGTGAACAGTTTGTTTAAGTATTTTGACGCAACCTATTTTGAGCTGGTACAACTCTTTTTTTTTTTTTTTTTTGTCCGCAACTTATAACTATGTATAAAATGAAAAGCACTTGTATATCGCAAAATGTGAAGGACCTGAGTCTTCACATATTTCTGGTTTAAAAGTAAAATTTAATAAATTATTCAAACAAAAGGGTGATAATTTTAGTTGCCTTCCTTATAATAGAAAACAGTAAACAGGTCAATGAAAAAAAAAAACAAAAAGAAAAGGACCAACAAGAAAATAGTGAACAGGTCATCGGAAAGAAAAGGCAGCAAATAGTAACAGTTTCTGAAAAGTAAAAGGGCCAAAAAGCAAGTAAAAAACAAGCCCTTGGTCAATTCTCAAATATGCACATCTAAAATGTTCTAATAAACCATGAAGCTTTACTTATCGGAAAAAGAGGGAGAAGTTTATTTAAGGTCACTCGATCAAATTTATTTCAATCAAGGATCAAAACATTTTAAAATTTCACTGTAGGACAAAGGATTAAAATGAAAATAAGATTTATAAGTAAAAAAAATAATAATGCCCCATGCTTTTTTTTTTTTAATAAAAAAGAGGTTTATCTGTCGCTGGAGCTCTGGCATCAATGAAGCAAAAGCGGCCACCGCCGGCTTGCCATTGAAGCTCTAGCGCCAATCGACAAGAGCTCCGACCCTCAAAAATTAATATGTTGTTCATAGGAGGATTTCACTTGTTCATGAAAAGTTGTATACTCATTCAAGGTTCTTCTACTCTTCATGAACAAGTGGAATCCTCTTATAAACAATACATTAATTTCTGGGGGTCAAAGCTCCAGTCAGCCGGTGATGGCGACTCTGGCTGGCCATCAAAGCTCTGGTGCCAAACAGCCGGAGCTCTGACCACCGAAAATTAATAATGTGTTGTTCATAGGAGGATTTCATTTATTCATGAGAAGTTTTGTGCATATTTGAATTAGTTTTTGCAGAATAGCTTTTACAATTTATGAGGTAAGTATGTGAAATGAGTTTTGTCTCCACTTGTGGAAAAGAGCTTCTAAAATCATGGCTTTGTTATTTCCCAAACATTATAGAAAATTCACGCCCCCCTTTACATCCCCCCCCAAATAAAATGTTAACTTTAATATTTTGATTGTGGTTAGCTTTCGTATTTATATTACTTTTTTTTGTTGATTTTGGTGATTCTTCCCTTTTGTATAAAACATCTGATTACTCATTTTTCAAGTCAAGAATAGTGCCCCACACATCCTCGTTTTGACCCAAATCAATTTTTATTAAATATTCACATGTTTTAATTAACATATTGTATACACTTAGAATTATCATGGTTATTAAAATAAGATCAGACCGGCCGGTTCGACGAAGAAACCGACGAATTGGTCACCTAACTGGTCTGGTCTGGCTGATTTGACCGGTTCAGTGTTTATTCATAATTTCATGACTTCAAAAATTCATATTTAATTCTACATATTTCTAAAAATTACAAATTAAGACTTTTTGGAAAGCTTTAGATATCTATTTTCTAATGGAAAAAGAATCACAAAAAAATATTATTGTTGGTCTTCAAAAATTCTCAAATTCCAAAATTATTTCAAAAACTATTATCGTTCAAGTTTACTTCCTCACCGATCTAGCCTCCGGTTAGCTCTGGTTTAACTCTGATCTGACCCACTGACCCTTGACCTACTACCCAAACCAATTCAATGGCCCGTCCGAGTTTAATAACCTTGAGAATTATTTATCAATATCACTTCAACAAAAAAAAAAAAGGAATGATATAGCTAATGATAGCTTAGTATATATATTCTGGCCAAAGGATATTCATAAGTGGCAAAAAAACTATAAAATCAAACTTGAATAGGCACGTTCAAAAGGTAGATGTCACGTTATATAAGTATAACCAAATATAATGTGAAAACGCCGAAGACAATTAAAAGTAAAGTAGACTTAAAACCTATACTACAAAAATGACCCATTCAAGAACTCAAAATAACATATGGGTACTCATTTTTCTATTTTTAAGTTTTTGATGATTGATTTGTTGGCCTTAAAGGTATGGGGGGACATATCAGACAATCTCATATCCCAATTATCAGCCAATGGAAGTGTCGTTTATTAGCCAATGGAGTGTCGTCTCTATTCCCTCTTTGAAGGAATTGTTGAAAATCTTGAAAACTGAACTATTAGAAGGGCATCTTCGTTTTGAACTTTTTTTGCTGACATCAATGTCGTCAAGTAGCTTACCATCGGAAGGATATGTTCGCCTAGATACAGATGGTTCCGTTGACGCTCTCTACAATGCAGCGTGCGGAGGACTTGTACGAGATCAGGGAGGCAAGTAGGTCCTTGGTTTCCAACGAAGATTAGGGTTCCTCCCACCGACTGTCACACCCTCATTTTATTTTCAACTATTTCAGAGTATTTGCGGAAAACGATACGCAGTTCAATGGGCAACACAGGAATAGCATAAACATACTGATATTATATGCACAATTATAAAAATTCCCCATAGGGGTTTGTACTTGATAATTACAATTAATGTAACATCGCAGCGCTACTTAGGTGTCTAAACCCGTCCCAGTGAAACGGAGACATCGTCTCATCTTCATTCCACCATCGCAATTCCCTTCGTACAGTTCTCTTTATTGCTCTCTGCATAGCTTCTGTCTTCGCCTGTCTAAATTGTTGGTAGGGGAGGGTGAGATTCTGGGGAATCTCAGTAGGAAAGCAATACCAATATGCATGCAAGATAAGTACTTAATGCATGACGTGCTTGCATTACATAACTCATGCTCACACAATGACATATCTGCGTGCTCAATGTTTCAATCAACATACGTATGGCCATAGCATAAACAGAAACAGAGCTTCAATTATTCATATATGTTTCACATAATCAAGCAAAGCAATAACATGCATCGATACACCAGCACAAATATCAAATACATGCAGGAGAGGTAAGTTCCCTACCTTAATCGCCCTTCCCTGATCTTCGAATAACATGCCTCGATTTGCGTGACAATTCCTCGGGCTCTCTACTCGGTCCTAGAACGTCAAATGTATAGTTTAGACACTTCCATAGTGTTTCTGGTGGTTATATTAGTCTATGGTGAAATTTTACCAAAATGCTCCCGGGAACCCGGCCCGGCCCGGCCCCGCCGTACCCGGCCTGATGGCACGTTTTCCCAAAATTTTGACTAGGGCTATTCTGACTTATTTTTCACCCAAGGAATCCATTTCCGGGCTCGAAATTACCAAATTCATGGTCAAATTACGAAAATACCCTGACAGCCCCTATTTAGTGATTTCAGTGGCGTTTTCGTAAATATGCTTTTTCGGCCTCTACCGAAAAAATGCCCAACTGTAACCCCACCTATTTTTGCCCACTGAGTCCAATGGAACCATTTATTTCATGAAAATCCAACCCCAACTACCAGATCTGGTCCTGGCCGAAATATTTGAAGGAAAAATGGAAAAATGAGGTTTTGTGTTCTAGTTTCCAAAACTTGCACTTTTTCACTTCTAACCCTTGATTAACTCATTTAAACACTTCTTAACCATGATTCAAAGAAATTTGGGCAGCATAACCCCTTAGGATTAGGACTTTCCAAATTTACAAACTCAACAAAATAACCAAATCCAACCATAATCATCAACAACAACCACATACTAGCATGATCTTAGGATTTGTGAAGTTACCTTCTTGAGTTCCTTTCCTTTCTCTAGAGGTCCTTCTCTCTCTTTCTCTTTGAGCTCAAGATTTGCTTGCTAAACATAGTGTTTCATGGAGAAGAAGAGATTAGAGAAGAGATTATACAAATTGGAAGCCTTAAAACTTGGATCCACAAGATCTTACCTTAAGATTTCTCCTCCTTCTCTCTAGATTTCCCAAGCTCTCCCTCTCTCTCCTTTTCTTGTTGCAAGTGATGAAAATGAAGGTAAGAGAAAGATGAAGCCTTGCTTCATAAGCTTCATAAATATCTCACCTAATTTCTCTTAATTATTTCATCTTAACCCTTGATCTCATCAATGGTTGAGATTGCAACACCTTTTATGTACTTGGCCTTATCCACCTCCAACTTGTCTCATAAGCCTCCAATTGCAATTTAACCAATTCTCCTCCATTTGGTTAGCCCAAAAATGTCTTAAGGCCCTTCATGCACACAATTTGGTCTTTCATTTCATTAATCAAACTACATGTGCCAAGAAATCATATTTTAATCCAATTTCCACATGTGCTCATATCTTAGAAATTCTTATTTAATTGTTTGGCATTAGATGATGCCACTTGGCATGTTTACCTTCCAAGTAAATATTTCCCTTCTACTAAATATCCACCAATAAAAGAAAAATATGGGCTTTTACTTTATTCCACAAATCTCAATTTATTCCACCAAGATTATTCAATTTATACATTTTCCTTTATTTTCCTTGATTAATTGAAATTAACTCCAATAAATCGGAAAATAATTAATCTTGGGCTAAATTGGCAAAATTATAATTTTGCTATCACCTTTGTAATTTAATTCAATTCTTGAATTCATTTACTCATTTTCTTATGAATATGAATATTTCAAAATTCATAAGATCCAAAGTTCATAAATATTCACCATTTTATTGAATATATATAATAATTACAATATATTCTTGGTGAATAAAATTTGGGATGTTACACCGACCACTGCTGAACTTCTGGCGTTATACCAAGGTCTTCAGTTATGCAGACAATATGGTTTTCCGAGAGTTATTGCCTACACGGATTCCCTTGAGACATACCAGCTGGTTATGCAGGATAGCGGCCTCCACCACCCGCTCAGGCTAGAGATTAATGCAGTTAGGGATTTGCTTTACTCCGACTGGGACATTGAACTTCGCTATACACCGTGTCACACAATCAAGTGTGCTGATTACTTAGCCCGGGACGCTCAGAACTTGGTTCAGAGGATGGTTATCTTGCCAGTACCTCATTCGGGGTGTATCCCTCTCATGCAGGAGGACTTGCTCTAGTCGTTTTGACTTGTTTTGATGTTAAATATGTTTTATTATATCTATTCTCCAAGCTAGCTTGGCCACTTTATGTATCCAAAAAAAATGTCGTCAAGTAGCTTAAAGCATGAGTTTCTACTTCGAAGGGCTAGAAAAAAAAACCCAAGGAATAAATGAAACGACAAATAGATGACTATATAATCAAATACTCAATTACAATATATACTATTATCAACTAAATCTTTTTCTTACCATTACTTTTGAGTAAATAAACCGCTGGAAAAAAAATCTCCCACCTCAGAAAATTGCAAAACGCCCAAACTACTAGATAGGTGTTTGATGTTGCTCCGCTTGACTTTAAGCTAGACAATAATTTTTCTTCCAATACAATGCTCTAATTGTTTTGAGAAAGTTCCAAGCTCTCCTTTCCATAGTCAAAGATGAATCTTAAGAAAGTCAAAAATAGAGGAATATAGAAAAAATAAATTTAAATTAAAAAATCAATGTACTACAAGAAACAAAAGATCAAACAAAAGAAGTAAAAGAAAGGATTGAAGTAAGTGCAGTCGCTAAATTTTCATAAAAATGTGATATCTTTTTAGTTATTGTCCACTTCTTGATAACCTGAGCAACGATAGCCTTGGTATCCTTGCGGCCGGCAATATCCCTAATGAGTTCATTAGGCCAACTTGCCGTGATATTAAGGATGAAGAATTGAGATCACTGACAATGAAGAATGGAGAACACCAAAAATGGAATACATTGACATGGGTAATATATATAAGCATTACTATAATTATAAGGCCAACTATATTTCTTGAAAATTAAGTTTCTTGCAGAATTAGTTTGAATTATGATTATGATAACTCATTGATTTATGGGCTAAATTATTATTATGATAATTCCTTGAATTATGGGGGCCAACTAATAATTTATAGATATAAAATATAAAATATTGATATTAAATTATAAAAGAGAGTGATAAATAATTATGATAGTTAAAAGAGGGTGTTAAATATAGATATTGATATTTATTAGTGTTTTAAACCAAATATACTAATAGTACTAATATAAACACAATTATTTTCTCAAAAAATGGTTACTCACATAATGATTTTTAAAAGTATTATTACGAATATTATCAAAGAGAAAGATTACTCAAATCCCTGCCGTTCAAAAATGGAATTTCAACAACAGTTTAATGTGGAACAATTTTAATAAATAAAAACAAAATTTGAAACTGCTTGATCGGGTATTTAATTTTGTAGTGAAATTACTTAAATCCTTTAATTTGGAAAGAAAAACGAAACGACAACTACAATTCAACAAATAACTACTTTAATTTGTTAAATCACAACCACGGCTAATGTGTGATAACTAATTTCTATGAAATTTCTTGTTAAATATCAAGACTAGCAACAATTTTGTAACAACTTCAACTTTTACAATGCTAAAAATTAAGGATAATTAATTTCACAAAAGAAAATAAGATCATTTCACAAGAAAAATTAATTTCAAAATATTCATATGCTCCTATTAGTTATAAAGTTGGTCTTGATTCTAAATATAAGAACTCAATCCATTTCAACTATAATATTTTATATTTTTCTTAAATAAATTTACCTAACATATAAATTAATATATGATTTTAGAAAAATCAAGTTATATTTGTTATTATTAGATAATTTATCTAACTTCTTTAGTTAACTCAAATTAATTAAGTTATTCTTATATGGAGAATAGGCAGGATAATTTTTTTCCTCTCAAATCATAAAAGGAATGAAGTTATTTTGAGGGCCTGTTTGCTTTAATGGGAGGAAATGGAAAGGGAGGAGTTCATTTCTTATCGCCTCCAAAACCCCCCAATTTGGAGGGAATAAAAATGAGGAGATGAGAGAAATTTAAAGTCCCTTCTTTGAGGACTCTCTCTTCCAATTTTTCATATTGTAAGAAAAATATAACTAAAGGGAGATTAGGCGTACCTAGGCGAATCCATGTTGGGATCCGGGTCAAGGCTCCAATACTCCATAATTGTGTCTACACAATTATTAGACTACTAAAGCCTAATTGTGATGTGCACAGCAGATCACCTGAACAAGAAAGATGGTAAGAGAGAAGAGAATTGCCAAAAAACTCAATGGTGGGATGAATTGCAATTGAGGAGGCACACCATATTTATAGTGGTTTATGGAGGCCACTAATTAGGAAACGTGTGCACTCCTTCTTGGCCTCCAAGATAGCAATTAATTGATTCTCAATTAATTCCCTAATTATGGCGATTTATTCCTTAATTAACAAATCCATAATTATTGCTGAATTATTCCCCAATTTGCATTTTATGCTGATTTTATTCTTATTTGATTAGGCTACTTATTTCCTAATCAAATAGTCCGGCCCATCAAGGGCGGACTTGGACCCAAAGTCCAAAATCTCCCACTTGCACTTGATGGGCCTCCCATCGTGTGTGCATTACTCTTTTTTGTTTCATACTTGGCGTCTGCCGTGACTGCGTGGGCAAAAACGTCTTTAAGATTTTGGTGCTGTGATACTAGAAATCCTTCATATCGGATCAGCATCCAAGGACACCCTTTATATATAACCTTAAGCTATATATTCATTGCCTCATATGCCCCAGATTCTCCCATATACATTACTCATGGCATATCTAATCCCTCTCGAGTTAATATGTTGATTAACTCAGATTGCCTTCCACGCACATAGTATCCACACTTACTAGCTACACATAGAGCTAGTAAGGGGTCGACCACAGATACTAGCACATCTTATGTATCTAGGAGTAAATCTTCCTTTTTGACTAATCATCAGTCCATCTTAACTTGGTCGCTTTCCTAGTTTTCACTCGTCTGATCGAATCGAGTGTGATCATGGAGCTTCAGCTAAAGTAGCTGTCACCAAACCAAGCTTTCATGATGTCGCCTAAGTCTTAAGGGCATCGTGGAGGGATTCTTCCTTCCTGGGACTCACACTGTGGTGAACTAGGGATCTTTCACCCACATCCCGCGTTGCAGTTTAACTCTCAAGCACATGCAGTATGAATTGCATGCTATGGTAAATGGTTTGAGGTGTACGTCGATTTCTTTATCTTTCACCGTACAAACATTAGTTCCAAGATGTACTCAACATTTGAACCTAAAACTTTCTTTTTCACAATATCTCTTTTACAATCTCATTTGTGAAAAAGAGTTCTTTGCCTGACTATAGGTCTATATTCATACTTCGATCCATTTTCTGTGTATATGCACACATGTAAACATCATCTCAGTTTAACCGAGGTGACTCAAACGCAAAGATTCTTCTTACCATCTCATGGTGATCATTTGCTCATCTTACCCTCCCATACCCCAGCAAAACATGGGAAGATGGTTGTTCGTGTGAGTGAACCAACCTTTTCTAACCTTTACGACATACAAACTTGTATACCTTATATGTATTTACTCATAACATACATATTATTTCTTTTATCTTCATATAAAAGAAGTTCACGTCCTTACATTTTATTTGCGCCCCTAGATTTTCACTAACTCAATGAAAATCAAGCTATGGGCTCAATAAGGGGATCTACCAACATTCTGTCAGTAGAAGGTCATTGAAATATCGTTTTCCCTCTTTGAAAGCATATCTCTCATAGAGATGTATCAAAAAGTATTTTTGCCTTTCT
This sequence comes from Inga laurina, assembly GCA_963855925.1. Taxonomy (NCBI): domain Eukaryota; kingdom Viridiplantae; phylum Streptophyta; class Magnoliopsida; order Fabales; family Fabaceae; genus Inga; species Inga laurina. The sequence continues at coordinate 52,103,532 of OY979703.1, forward strand.
GTGATACTTAGGATCCTCATCATAAGATGTTATCGTTTGGATCCTTCTACCATAAGATGTTATCGTTTGGATCCTTCTACCCACCATTCATTCCCAATCTCTCATAGGAATTACTTTAGCCATATGGCACTTTGAATGATGGCAGAACACACCCTACGTTCTATTTCCATGGATAACAGGAAAAAATACTTTGTATATTTCCTTACTCCATCACCATTTGCTTAGGTCTTGTATTGGAGTATTCTTTCAAAAAGGAAAGTTGTTGTCTTGACAACTTAATCCATGGTTATTCTCATAACCCATTTCACAGAAGGACCAAAAAGTAACTTCCAAGTTTGACAAAAAACATTTGGTCTTATGTACACCAATGTGTACATTCATATTACCAACTATAGTCTCACATGGGACTCTATCCACCTTTCTTATGTTAGATTCCTCATAGGACATGTAACCTCTTTAGGTTTATGCCCTTGACTTCAGGGGTGTCCATGAGTTTGCACTTTGATATCCTAAGATGTCTAAGGAGTACACTTGTACATGTCTTAGGTGGAAAAGACTGTATCTTTCTTGTGCAATCTCCGTTTATCTTGTCAATCAAGATACTTATTCAACCCATGACTTTCTTAACTCAGAATTTAAGGATTCTCTGATCCTTTATTCCTTTGACTCCCTTGACACTTGTTTCATATGTCATTTGACAAAGGATGACTTCACTAAGAATCATCACTAGACCATTTGGGACTTATGTAGTGTTCTTCGATTATTTCAAAGTTGGTGAGGCTTTCACCTCATGAAAACCTCATATACTACTATTTGGGTGATTGTTTCTACGAAGCCCTTAAGCTGCTTCATGTAGAGTTCATCATTCAATTTCCAAAAATTCCAAATTGGAAGGTGGTCTTTAATCATCTTGATGCAATTCCAAGACTAAGCTTGTTTGTCACAGCCAAAGTTCAGAGTTAAAACACACAACGGACAACCTTCCATTGTATTACCTTGTTGCCACTAAGTGTTTTAGGTTCTACATGCCCCCAACAGATTTGAGAATCTACTTTTTCCCAATCACCTCTTGGCTAGGTGACAAATTACCCAAACACGTATTTGGCTTAAAAAGAATCCAAATCCTCCTGCATGACACTTTGCAATTCATCTTAGTAGGTCCTTCTAGTGTCTTTCAGACACTTATAGGTAGTTATCATCACCTTCTGAATGATGAAGAGAGCATTCAATCCATTAGGGAATCTATCCCTTATAGTCATTCGCTAGATGACAATTTGCTCCGAGGTGGATTTCATAGGATTCTTTTCCTATGTATGAGTGAGGTAATTCTCTCGTAACTTACCTCTTACCTCTTTCATTGTGAAAATGGTCTCAATCCTTCCACTCGGATCAGTGAACTTAGGAACACTTGGTTATTCCTTGTCACTTGTTAACCTCTTAAAGAGATTTATTGTAATTAATACTCATTTCTTGCTAGGAAATCTGGGTTTTATAAACGTTGTGTCCCACGGTTTTCTCTCAGTCACTGAACCGCCATCATTTTCACTAATAAAGACGTTTCATGTCAAATTCTCATGTCATCTCACAAAGAGATACCTTGGCCTTAATCTTCCTTACTTATAGGAAGAATTATGAATATAAAGTTGATGACCCTTATGGTCTTAACAAGCTTGGCCCTGGTCTAAGGTCCATCCACAGTTCATAGGGTAAGGTCGTGACTGACATAGAGGGCATTTGATTAAGTGTGAATATAATAGCTGTGAGTCTACCTACCAACATATGGCTGATAGCCTCATTGATGCCATTATGTTCACAACCAAATCAAAGGAGAGGTCTATCTCTCCATTTCAACAATTCTATTATGTTGAAGGGTTCTAGGTATTGATAGTTGCCTAACAATGCCTTTCTTGTACACAAAGCATTTTGAACTAATCACATGGGTGTCTCTAACCCTTGTTAGTTCAAAAAAGGTCTTTCCCTTTTAGTTTAACTGATTTCTGACTAGTTCAGCCATTATCTAACAGCTTCACACTTGCCAAAAATCAAGTAAACATTACTGTATTTCCAGTAAATGTCCATAACGTTAACGAAACACCAAGCTCTATGTGTTTTGCCCTCACGTTCATTGGTTCACTAACGTCATAATTTGCCAATTGTAGTGGATTTTCTCAAAAATGCTTGTTTGTCTTTCTTGCCAGGTAGAATGAGTTCTGAACTTATTCATAAGGGTATTAACCCTTTAGCACACGTTATTTAGCAAATACTCTTTTTGCTAGTTTGATCATTTCTTTTAATCAACATGTACATGTGGCAGGAAAAGGAATCTTTTATCCCTAAAAGAAACATCAAAATCCAACGAAGGATTTGAGAATCATAGTCCCATCGATCCTTAACTAAAGAGATAGCAAAGATGTGATTCTGTCAGTTGCAATTGCATGGAGTGAATCAGGGTGGTTTATCTATGCAGAGTTAACGTGCAAGTTCTAATCCATTGATTCTATCTCTTTGTTGTGTTGCATTTGACATGAAGCCAAATGCTTCTCTGAAATATCCACAACTCATGTGGATCGCTACTTTTATAACCCTTAAAGGTTTATCAATGTAGCATTTTATCTTTTGCAGAAACCATTGACCTCTTCTAGATCAAGTTTTCATCATAGGTTTCTTGCCCTTAGGCATGGAGGATGAATCCTCCCACTCTTTAGCTAAGTTCGTCTGACTGATGGATCTTGAATCCTTCAGTCTTTCACACTCAAGTTCCATGTGGCGAATCACATTACTAAAGGTTACAATATGCATATCAGAGGCAATCTTTACTTTCATATACGCTCACTCACTGGAAGACATGGCTCACTCCCACTCACTGGGAGACATAGCTTCCTCCCACTCACTGGGAGATGTCTTATCACAACATACACTTGTTAGAAAGAACTTGGCATTTAGTTTGTCTCAACTTCTTAGTTTGACATCTGCCTCAAGTGTTGCCTAAACAACATGTTAAGACTTAGTACACTATGTTAAAACTTAACTTAGTTTTAACTTTATGGAAGAAGATCACCTATTTCACCATCTTCCAACACTATCCACACGGCTTGGATAGGATTTTATATTCAAAAAACTCATTTCAATAATCCCTTACTTTTAAAGAATCTTGCAGCGTTAACCTTATGTTATAGCTAAAATACTCTTAATAAGTAAGTCAACCTATCCCAAAAATAATAGAATCCACAAAGACTCAATTTCGATATTTTTGGGAATGTCTAGATGCATACAACTACCTTTTTGACTCAAAACAGATCCAAACGTGCTTCAAATATATGCAAATTTTATATCAAATTGAAGCTCTCGAATTTAGGGATTTTTAGGAAAAACCACGTCTCGATCAGAGGTCCTTTGCAGTCTCACGCGCCCCTATAAGGTCTCTAGATTAAAAAATCCTGAAAATTGGAAAATTCCAACGAACGCCGCTCTCGTCGGTGGCGCGTGACATCCACACGCCGCCTTGCGGCCGTCAGCCGGTGACACGCGCCGGCCCTAACAACACTCGCCGTCCTCTCTCCGACAGTACTTGCCACGTGTCAAACGGAGCCCCTAGTGGGCCTACGCTCAATATGTCCCTTTTTTTTTGTCAACAGTCAACGAATGAATGTTGAGCAGTCAACGTTGACTGCTCAACCTTGACCCCGTCACTGCTAACGTGTTGATGATGTGGCGCTGGCGTGTCTCAGTCGATGTGGCTGGTCAACTGATGACGTGGCCTCGTTGACCGACACTGACGAGGCGCTGGATGGTGACGTGGCGACCTCTCATTGGCGCCACGTGGCATTGGTCGCCTGATGACGTGGCAGTTAACTACCACGTCATCATCTCCAACCTCCAGCCGGGTCCACCCGACCCGGTTGGAGCTCCGACGGGTCATCGCGACCCGCCAACTTTGAGAGGCCATATCTCCCTCGTTTTAGCTCTGTTTTTCGCGTTCTTGGTGTCGTTGGAATTGTAGTTCAGCGAACTACAAATCCATGGCATTTATTTGATTTGAAAACATCAATTTCATTGATCAAATCTTGAGTGAAATGGTGGCGGCAACTAACGACCCGCCAACTTCTTTCCTTCATTTCTCCGTCATCCAAATTCCGTTTGACGCATTCTAAGCATCATTGGAATCGTCTCTTCAAGATCTACACATCCATGGCTTCATTTTAAGCAAAAAACACTCAGTTTCGAACACCCCATTTTTTCTCGGTGTTGACGGCACGGCGTAATCCGACTTGGATGTGTATCCTCTGTATCTCAAAAGCTTTCCTAGCCTTTGAGGGTTAAAGACTCTTGTTTTTGGTTCCACATAGGTCCCTAAAGACTCACCTTTAATATGATCGAAGAAGTGAGGAGATGAAGAAGTAAATCGCACTGGGTAAAAAAAAATGACAAGAAGAGTAGAGACGGAAGCAGTGTATGGTCATATGAAAACAAATGGAGGCAGAGACAAAAGCATTGTATACAATCATATGAAACAAAAAATATATATATATATATATACATGCATGAGGCTTTCAAAACAATGAACTAACTAGGAGTATAATTTTCTTTTGGTTCATGCGTATATTAATATGAGAACAAGGTGATTTTGTGCATCAAAAATAATTTCATATTGGCACCCCAAAAATATATTGTTGTACGCATTGAAGCAACATATATTTTATCATCATATAATCTCATATATATGATTTCACAGCGGAAATAAAAAAAATTATGATGGTATATAATTAAAAAATTACAACACATGTTTATTCACATAGAATAATCACAGCTTCAAGGATCAAATGGCTCTTATGCTAATGTAAGAAAAATATAACTAAAGGGAGATTAGGTGTACCTGGGCGAATCCATGTTCGGATCCGGGTCAAGGCTCCAATACTCCATAATTGTGCCCACACAATTATTAAATTACTAGAGCCTAATTGTGATTTGCACATCAGATCACCATAACCAGAAAGATGGTAGGAGAGAAGAGAATTGCCAGAAAACTCAATGGCGGGGGTGAATTGCAATTGAGGAGGCACATCCTATTTATAGTGGTTTATGGAGGCCACTAATTAGGAAACCTGTGCACTCCTTTTTGCCTTCCAAGATAGCAATTAATTGATTCTCAATTAATTCCCTAATTATGGCGATTTATTCCTTAATTAACAAATCCATAATTATTACTGAATTATTCCTCAATATGTATTTTATGCTGATTTTATTCTTATTTGATTAGGCTACTTATTTCCTAATCAAATAGTCCGGCCCATCAAGGGCGGACTTGGACCCAAAGTCCAACACATATTAAATAAGAGAAGCGTTTCATTTTTCATTCCCTTTCACCCCCTCCCCTCCAACCAAACAGCGCCTAAGAGATCAACTCTCATATTTTAGTTTTTTTCTTTAAAAAAAACTCATATTTTAGTGGTCCTTTCAGTGTCTTTTATTGCTTCATTCAGGCCAGGCAACTCTGGCATGCTACACTGATGGAGCCATCCTGACCTTTAACTTATTTGTCATTCCCAAATCACAGCCGTCCGTTCTTCTCCGCATATGTACGACAGCACTCGTGTGATCATTTCTGTGTTGGCAGTGAGGTGATATTTTTCTGACCCCAAATATTTTTTTAAAAAAAATGGAAAACGAATTTTCTTTATTTTATTTTTCTTGGTCTTAGTTGAAGTTTATGGTCTTTGCTGAAAAAGAAAAGTTCATGGTCCATTAAGCAGAAAAAAGCGAGAACGGCAACACAAGACCTTGGAAGGAGAGAACTTGATTCTGAATAACATTATAATATCATTAATAATATGCTTTTTTATATTTACATAATATACTGCATATAGCCTGCTGTTCGGTACAACTATTCTTTAATTTAATTTTTAACCGGGAAAATGACAAAAAAAATATATTTGAAATATACAAAAGATAAATATGGGTGCTAGATTTCAATAGGAGGTACGAGAAATGTATTCATTCAAAATTTTGAAATGTAAAAATAATGTGAGAAATTATATAATTACCTTTACCTTTTTAGGAAAAAAAATCCTCAAAGCTCTTTGTCGGTCTCCAGTGGCGGCCCGTCACTGGAGCTCCGGTGCCTTTGCCAGTGATCGGCCAGCTGAACCCTGGTAGTCTAATATTTCTTTTAAAATTTCTCAAACAAAAATAATCAATATGGAAACTGAAATAATCAATAATGAAATTAAAGTAATAAATAGGTACTTATGGAACATTTCCCAATAACTACTTTTGCTTCATTATAAATTATTCAAGTTTCTATATTGAATACTTTAGTTTTGATATTGACTATTTTATTTAACTATTGAAATGTTCTTAATATATTTTTTGAATTTCCAAAATAAGAGCAGTTAATAATGAAACCACAGTACTTCTTCCGGTCCTATTTTATAAGCAACTTTCTCTTTCATAAGGCTGATCCCTTTTATAAGTAACTTTTATTTTTTGTCTGAAAATGTAAGCTTCTTGTTTTTTTTTCTAATTTACCCTTATTAAATACTCATTCTCTCTCAAATCTTATAATCATTCTCTCTCATATTTTTTATCTATTCTCTCTCTTATACTCTTTTCATAAATAGGGGCATATATGGAAAAAAATATGGCATTTTTGACACACTGATTATTTTTAACTACCAGTTCCTTTTGTGCAATTAAGGGAAAAGTTGCTTATAAATAGGACCGGAGGGGGTAGTAACTAAAAAAATAAAAATATTTATTAGAAATTACTTAACAAAAGGGGTCCTATTTAGTATTTACCATTGTAATAACTAATTTGATATCGCTATTAACTACTCTTATTTCAGAAATTAAAAATAATATTAGTCAGGTAAAGTAGCCAATATCAAAACTAAAGTAGCCCGTATGAAAACTTGAATAATTAATAGTAAAGAAAAAGTAATTATTAGGAAATGTTTAACAAGTACACTGTTTACAACTTTAGTTTCACTATTAACTACTCAAGTTTTTATATTGACTACTTCTGTTTGAATTTTTTTTGTAAAAAAAATATTAGACCGTCAGAACTCGGTGACTAGTCATCGGCAATTTTACTAGAGCTCCAGTGACGGACCACCATTGATAGTCATCGGCATTGGAGTTCTGGCAGCGGCAAGGGATTTTAAGGATTTTTTGTAAATATAAAGTGTAAGGGTAATTATGTAATTTCTCACATTTATCAATATTTTAAAATTTTAAATTAGTCTATTTAGAATTATTATAATTCAATATCTTTATTTATCTTTCATATATTTTAAATGTCCTCACTTAGTGAAAAAAAGCTTTGTTGTTGATACAGGAGTATATTTCAAATGTTTTTTTTTTTTTTACTCTTTTCTCCTTTTTAATATTCGAACTTTTTATCTAATGAATACAAGTGTGGCTGTCCCTTGTCAAATTGATCAATCAATCATGTGTCTATTTATTTGTATAATTTTAATTTATATTAAAAGGCCATATTCATAAAAAATTAACAATATTTCGACCAAAAAAAAATTAACAATACAATATAGGGAGAATTGGGAATAAATACTTTTTTGGTAAATTAATTGCTGAATGTTACCAAATGTGCAAGCCATCTTCCGTGTGTGCATAAATCTTCCATAAAAATATGCAAACCATCTTCTGTTGTATGCAAAATATCTTCCGTTGTGTGTAACATATCTTCCGTTAAAATGCAACCGATCTTCCATGGTAGTATTCAGTAATTAATTTATCCCAAAAGTATTTTGAGCGATTTTCCCTATAATATAATTTACTTATCAAATCATATTTGTAATACCCCAGATTTTATATTTACAAAAAATATATTATAATTAATTGAGAAATTCAATAAAATGGTGAATATTCATGAAATTTGGATCTTATGGATTTTGAAATATTCATGTTCATGAGGAAATGGGCAAATTAATTCAAGAAATGAATTAAATTACAAAGGTGAAAGCAAAATCATAATTTTGCCAATTTAGCCCAAGATTAATTGTTTTCCAATTAATTGGAGTTAATTTTGATTAACCAAGGAAAATAAAGGAAAATGTATAAATTGATTATTCTTGATGGAATAAATCAAGAATTGTAAAATGAGAAGGACTTTGGCATAAATCAATTAAGGGAATTATGGAAATGTTGAAATCATTTTTTCCCTTCTCTTTCCAAAATTTTGCCTAGCATAAGGTGTAGGCAGGGAAAATTGATTAATGAAATCTAATATGCTAAGTGTCATTATCATATGAAGAGGAGATTAAATGATGATTTAATTTCAAGAGCACATGTCAAAATGCTACATGATGATGGTAATGATGACAATGGTGGAGTGTACATTATATGAAGGTATGGTGAAGTGCATGATGGTAAGCTAGAGTGAAGGAATGGGTGAACTTGATTGCTTGGTGGAGTAGGAAGTTGGATTTAGTTGGGAGAACACTTGGTTGGTTAGAGAAGAGAGGGAGCACGTTTTTTTTAAGCTAACCAAGAGAAGAAAAACTAGTTCAATGCTAATGGGAAACCAAAGGAAGTAAGTATGACATAAACTTGAAGAAAGGAGGATTGTGACAAGTGTCACATTATGGTCCCTTGATTAAATCAATGGTGTAGAATTAAGGGAGGAGGTTTATGAAGCAATTCTCCTCCCTTCCCTTCATACATTTTGGTCGCACTAAAGGAAAGAAGAGAGAGAGAGAGAGAGAGAGCTTGGAGAAAGTTTGAAGAGTTAGAGAGAAGGAGGAAGAAGAAGCTAAGGTAAGTGATGGTTTCTTTAGTTTTTCTTGAAGCATTTCCCTAGATCCTTCTCTAAATCTTGATTCTTCATGAATCCATGATCTTGAAGACTCATTGTTAGCTCAAGGAGAAGAGTGAGAGGACGCATAGGGAGAGAGAAGCCAAGAAGCTAAAGAGGTAACTACACCAAACTCAAATCTATACTTGTATGAAGTTGGTTTTGAAGTTTGTTGCTAGTTTGGTGATTTTTGGTTGAGTTGAAAAATTTGAAAAGCTATAACCCTAACGAGTTATGCTGCCCAAATTTCTTTGAATCATGGTTAAGATGTGTTTAAATAAGTTAATAAAGGATTAGAAGTGGAAAAGTACAAGTTTTGGAAGCTAAAATATAAAACATTTTTCCATTTTTCTTGAATATTTTGGCCAACACTATTTTATGGGGCAGGAGCTAGATTTTCATGAAATAAATGGTTCCATTGAATTTAGTGGGAAAAACTAGGTGGGGTTACAGTTTGTCACCTTTTTCGAAAAAGGCTGAAAAAGCATAATTACGAAAACACCCATAAAAACCCAAATCGGGGCAATCAAGGGTATTTTTGTAATTTGACAGTGAATTTGGTGATTTTGAGCCCAGAAATGGATTCCTTGGGCGAAAATACGTCAGAATAGCCCTAGTCAAAATTTTGGGAAAACATGCCATTATGCCGGATACGGCAGGCCGGGGTCTCGGGAGCATTTTAGTAAATTTTTACCATAGATTAATATAACCACAAGAAACACTATGGAAGAGTATAGTTGGGACTATGGGCCAGCCCGCAGGTTGCGGGATGGCCAGCATCAACCCGCGATCCACGCGGTGCGGGCCTATGCAGCCCGCACTTCTGCGAGCTAGCAAAATGCCAACCTTAACCCGCAGTGTGCGGGTTGCGGGCCAGCACGCTGGCCCACATTTTTTTTTGTAAAAGAATTCATATTTTTTAAAGAGGATTAAAAATATGAGACACATATATATGAGTAATTAAATTTACCTTCCTAGTATCAATCATTTCTTTTATAAAAATTTAAAAACATAATCTAAAATTTAAGAGATAAAGTTATCAAATTTGTTAAAGTTTATAAACAAAACATAAACTCATCCTCAAGCAACCAAGATATAATAATTTTGTTTAAAGAAGAAGGGAAGAAGCTAAGATTTTTTTACTTTGGATTGGGAGGTACCAAGATAAGAGTGGAAAACTTATAAGTTTTGTAAAATTATTATATATAAATAAAAAATAAAAAATTTTGCGGGCCAACCCACCAACCCGCAGGTTATGCGGTGCGGGCCTATGCGGCCCGCATTTTTGCGGGTTGGGATTTTCCCAACCTTAACCCGTCAAAACCCACGGGCTCACGGGTTGAGCCCATATTACCGGCTCTATGAAAGAGTACAAAATGATACTTGGATAGGTTATGACCCATTTCTTATATATTTAATATTTTAGGACTGAGTTGGAGGTCGGACATGACACATATTTTGAAACACATCTAAAAAGGGGTTTATAAAGCTTCGAGGTAGGAACATTATCCTTCATATATCATGTCATAGTTATATGCTTGTGTGGATGCCAATGTTTGTAAATACACTTTATTAATTAACATGAATTGCCTAGAGAGATGCAGTTAGTGCTGGTGTGCATTTACACTGGGAGTTGGCGGAAAACCAATCGGTGTAGATTGTGAAGCTAGGCCCTACTCATGTATACATGACGATGATGTGTTTATTATTTATTAATTGGTGCATACATTGGTGCATGTTACATTGACTTTTTACATTTCTATGAACAAAAGTATGTTTCTACTAGGATTCTTCGAAATCTCACTCTATTTTTAAATAAACATATCAGCGGGTGTTAGTGGGTCAAAAGGCAAAGGCGTGGATGTCGGGAAATGATTGGCACGTGTGTCAAGGAAAGGACATGATCGTGGTTATATTAGTTTATGTTTAGATATTTTGGGTAATCTTGTAAACGTTAAAGTTTCCGCTGTATTTTGTTGACGAACAATATGGGATTGTAAATGAATATTTTTATAAGTATAATTGTACTTTTCTATATGCCCATTAAATTCCGTGTTTATTATTCTTCGATTATCGAAATAGAAACGGGTGTTGACACTATTCAATACACAAAGTCTAGGTCAAATTATTTGAGAAATCATACATATTCTTTTCCAAGATGCGCTGATTAGACCCCTAAATTCTAGTTAATATTTTAATGGAAGAAGATACTCTTATCTTCCTCTTTTCCATTTTCTTCTCATAATTTCATCTCTACCTTTAAATCTTAAAAGGAAAAAAAAGCAGAAAATACTATTAAAATTGATGAAAGACAAATAAGTATGTTCAATTTCAATAATTCTAAAGGAACTGATTTGAAATTTGGAAATATTGTAAAATTTGAGAAATTATCAAACCACTCTTAATTTTTTTAAATAAAAATTCCTCAATCCTTTGCTAGCCACCGGAGCCCCGACATTGATAACCGGCGACGGCGGCAATCACCGAAGCTCTGGTGACCTTGCTGCGACCTATTGCTAGATCTTCGATGACGGCAACTGGTGACTGGAGTTCCGGTGGCCTAATATATTTTTTTTTGAATTTCTCAAGTAAAAGTTGTCAATATAGATACTTGAGTTATTAATATCGATACTAAAGTTGTAAACGATGGCCTAAAATATTTTTCTTAAATTTCTTAGGTAAAAGTTATGAATATAGATATCTGAGTTGTTAATAGCAATACTAAAGTTATAAATAACAAATACCCCGTTTACAACTTTATTATCACTATTAATAATTCAAGTATCTATATTCACAACTGTAGCATGAGAAATTCAAACAAAAATATTAGTCACTAGAGCTCTGGTAAAACTTATTGTAAAATATTAAACAAATACCTCGTTTACAACTTTAGTATTGCTATTAACAACCAAGTATCAATAATGACGACTTTTTCCTGAGAAATAAAAATATATATATATATATTAGGATGTCGTTTACAACTTTAGTATTACTATTAATAACTTTTTCTTGAGAAATTAAAAAAAAATAGGTAGACCGTTAGAGCTCCAGTCACTGGTCACCAGCAAGGGGGTTGAGGGCTTTTAATTAAAAAAATAGGGGTAATTAGTTAATTTCTCAGATTTTGTAACATTTCAAAATTCTAAATTATTTGTCTTTTACCAATGTTGATGGTATTTTTATATCATTTTCCCATCTTGAATTTGATAGTTTAGATTTGATGTTTTATAAAATTATTATTATAATATTTTATAAACTAAAATTTATTTATTTTTTTGTATTGCAGTTATGAATTGTATAGATCAGATTTTAAGAGTTCAAATTTATTTATTTTTTATGTTTATAATTATAATTTTATAAAATATTAAATCTGAACTAGTTATTTTTTAATATAACAGTTTATATGAGATTATGAGAAGAAAGTGAGATAAAAGACAAATGAGATAAACCCAATATTGATTTTTTTTTCAAATATTAGCACTAGGATCATTCCTAAGTTGTCATATCCTCTTTTGTAGATCGTAATTCATATTCTATACCTATTTTTAGCACCTTGTTAATTATTGAAATATCATTCTATCTTTTTCAAAAAACAACTAAGTAAAATATTTTTGCAAATGGGTTATTTTTATTCTAAAAAATTAATATAAGCTTAATTGCATCTCCAAGACAAACGATGAGTGTGTTTGAATTGGTGATGATATAAATAGCTTTTTTTCAATATAACTTTTGTAAATTTAAAAAAAGTTAAAAGTTAGATAATGTAATGTAATTTATATTTGAATTGAGGGTTGAAGAAGTCATTTTTTTTTAAACTAAAGCATGTTTAGATGATTATTTTAAAAAGCAAGTTTAGATGAAAAATGACTGAAAAGGACATGAATATTATTAAATAATATATATATATATATATATATTGTGATAATTTAGCAGAAAATTTTAAATTATAAAAGATAAAAATAGTTAATTTATTATTGGAAAAAATTTGAAAAATACTAAAATACTTAATTGAACATATTTAATAGATAAAAATTCATATAAAATAAATGAACGTTAATAAAAAAATTTTGAATAAGCATTAAAGACACTTACAATGGAAGAGAAATTGTCACACCCTCATCTTATTTTCACCTATTTCAGAGTATTTGGGAAAAACGATACACAGTTCAATGAGCAACACATGAATAGCATAAATATACTGATATTATGTACATGATCATGGAAATTCCCCATAGGGGTTTGTACTTGATAATTATAATTAACGTAGTCTCACAGTGCTATGTGGGTGTCTAAACCCGTCCCAGTGAAACGGAGACATCTTCCAGTCTTTATTCCACCACTGCAATCCCCTCATACGGTTCTCTTCTTTGTTCTCAGCATAGCTTTTCCCTTCACTTGTCTAAATTGTTGGTTGGGGAAGGTGAGATTCTGAGGAATCTCAATAGGAAAGCAAAATCAATATGCATGCAAGATAAGTACTTAATGCATGACATGCTTGCATTACATAACTCATGCTCATACAATGACATATCTGCATGCTCAATGTTTCAAACAACATACGTATGGCCATAGCATAAATAGGAGCATAGTTTCAATTATTCATATATGTTTCACATAATCAAACAAAGCAATAACATGCATCAATACACCAGCACAAATATCAAATACATGCAGGAGAGGTAAGTTCTCTACCTTAATCGCCCTTCCCTGATCCTTGAATAATGTGCCTCGATTTGCGTGCCAATCCCTCGGACTCTCTACTCGGTCCTAGAATGTCAATTGTAAATTTTAGACACTTCCATAGTGTTTCTGGTGGTTATATTAGTCTATGGTGAAAATTTATCAAAATGCCATCAGGACCCCGGCCCCGCTATACCGGCTCGATGGCATGTTTTCCCAAAATTTTGACTAGGGCTATTTTGACGTATTTTCACCCAAAAAATCCATTTCGGGGCTCAAAATTACTAAATTCACTGTCAAGTTACGAAAATACCCTTGACAGCCCCTATTTCTAGTTTTAGTGGCGTTTTCGTAATTATACTTTTTCGGCCATTTCCGAAAAAGTAACCAACTGTAACCCCACCTATTTTTGTCCACTGAATCCAATGGAACCATCTATTTCATGAAAATCCAGCTCCTACCCCCTGAAACAGAGCTGGTCGAAATATTCAAAGAAAATGGAAAAATGTAGTTTTGTGTTTTAGCTTCTAAAACTTGTACTTTTCTACTTCTAATCATTTATTAACTCATTTAAACACTTCTTAACCATGATTCAAAGAAATTTGGGCAGCATAACCCCTTAGAATTAGGACTTTCTAAATTTACAAACTTGACAAAAATTACCAAAATCAAACACAAACCTTAACAACAACACCATACTAGTTTAGATCTAATGTTTGTGAGGTTACCTCTTGAGATCTTGAATCTTCTCTCTCTAGGCATCTCCTCTCTCTCTTCTTGAGCTCAAAATGAGTCTTGAAGATCATGGATTCATGAAGAATCAAGGTTTAGAGAAGGATATCATGACAAAAATCACAAGAAAAGCTCAAGAAATCACTTCTTACCTTAGATTTCTTCTTCCTTCTCTCTAAAGCTCTTAAGGTCTCCAAGCTCTCTCTCTCTCTCTCTCTCTCTCTCTCTCTCTTCTTTCTCTAGTGTTGGACTAAATGTTGCATGAAAAGGGAAGAAAATGTGTTTTATTGAATTCCTCTTCTTTCCTTCTAGCCATTGATTTCATCAAGGGTTGAGATAGTAGCACATGTCTTCTACCATGCCTCCCTCCATGCTTCCACCATACCTCTTCACTTTATGCCATACTTCCTCATAATTTGACTCACTTGCTCCCTTACCATCACCCTACCATGATCATCATGTCCTTATTGCATGTCATACCCACCTTACCATTGTCATCATTATTCTTTTCTTGTAGCATTTTGGACATGTGTTCATGAAATTAATTTATTCCCCTTAATTTTATGTGTTGGCTAAAATTAGGGAGGAGAAGGGAAGAAAAGTGTGTTTCACTAATTCCATAATTCCCCTTAATTGATTTATGCTCAAGTCCCTCTAATTCTACAATTCTTGATTTATTCCAGTAAGAATATTCAATTTATACATTTTCCTTTATTTCCCTTGATAAATTGAAATTAGCTTCAATTAATTGGAAAATAAATAATTAATCTTGGGTTAATTGGAAAAATTATGATTTTGCTATTACTTTTGTAATTTAATTCTTTTCATGAATCAATTTGCCTATTTCCTTATGAATATGAATATTTCAAAATTCACAAGATCCAAATTCATGAATATTCACTATTTTGTTGAATTTCTCAATTAATTTCATTATATTTTTTGTGAATATTGTAACACCCCAAATTTTATTCACCAAAAATATATTGTAATTATTTGAATAATTCAAGAAAATGGTGAATATTCATGAATTTGGATCTTATGAATTTTGAAATATTCATGTTCATAAGGAAATGGGCAAATTGATTCAAGAATTGAATTAAATTACAAAGGGGATAGCAAAATCATAATTTTGCCAATTTAGCCCAAGATTAATTATTTTCCAATTAATTGGAGTCAATTTCAATTAATCAAGGAAAATAAAGGAAAATGCATAATGTGATTATTCTTAGTGGAATAAATCAAGAATTGAGAAATTAAGGGGGGATTATACATAAAATCAATTGTGTGAATTATGGAATTGTGCAAAACAATTTTCTCTCATCTTCCTCTCTAATTTTCGTCCAACATGAAGGAAAGAAGGGAAAAAAAATTAATTGATGCATGATCACATGTCATAAGTAGAAGGAAATCATGACCAAGATTGAGTACACACAAAATGGAGTGGTGATGGAGTGCATGAGGATAGAAGCTTGAGTGAAGAAATAAGCAACATAATTGCATGGTGGAGTGCACACTTTGACTTAGTTGGAGGAATGATGGAATAGTGGAAGAAGAGAGGGGATGGACGTTTTTTTGGACCAAACAAGAAGCAATTGGTTCAAATTTAATAAGTAACTAATGGAATGATCATGAAGGGAGAGAAGATGGTGACATGTGTCACAACTTAGGCCCTTGATTAAATCAATGGTTAGGAAGGAAGAAGACTAAAATAATATAACACAAACTCCTTCCTCTTTCATGTACACTTCAAGCACAAGTCATAGGAAAAAGGAAGAGAGAGTGATTTTGTGAAGCTTGAGATTAGAGAGAAGGAAGAAGAAGAGGTCAAGGTAAGGTGGTTCCTTTGGTTTTTTTTTAGTATGGCATTTCCTTAGATTCTTCTCTAAACTCGTTTCTCATGAATCCATGGTGGTGAAGACACACTTTGAGATCAAGAAGAGAAGGAGGAGGAGCTTAGATTAAGAGGAAACCAAGTAGCCAAAGAGGGTAACTTCATGATCTTACCTCTTGAGTTGTTGTTGATAATTATTGTTTGGTTTTTATGATTTTTGAGTTGAGTTGTAAAATTAGAAAATCCATAACCCTAAGGGGTTATGCTGTCCAAAATCCTTTAAATCATGATTATGAAGTGTTTAAATGGGTTAATCAAGGATTAGAAATGGAAAAGTACAAGTTTTGGGAGCTAAAACACAAAACCCCATTTTTTTCCATTTTTCCTTAATATTTCGGCCAGAACCAGAAATGGTACAAGGAGTTGGATTTTCATGAAATAAATGGTTCCATTGGACTCAGTGGGCAAAAATAGGTGGGGTTATAGTTGGACACTTTTTCGGTAGAGGCCGAAAAAGCATATTTACGAAAACGCCACTGAAATCACTAAATAGGTGCTGTCAAGGGTATTTTCGTAATTTGACCGTGAATTTGGTGATTTCGAGCCCGGAAATGGATTCCTTGGGCGAAAATAAGTCAAAATAGCCTTAGTCAAGATTTTGGGAAAACGTGCCATCGGGACGGGTACGGCGGGGCCGGGCCGGTTCCCGGGGGCATTTTTGTAAATTTTCACCATAGACTAATATAACCACAATAAACATTATGGAAGAGTCTAAAATGATACTTGGATAGGTTATGACCTATTTCTGGTACATTTAATATTTTAAGACCGATTTGGAGGCCGGATACGACACGTTCTTCGAGGCACATTTAAAAAGGGGATATTAAAGCTTTGAGGTAGGGACATTATCCTTTATACACTATGCCATAAGTTATGTGATTGTGTGGATGCCATTGTTTTGTAAATGCACTTTATTAATCAACATGATTTGCCTGGAGAGGGGCAGTTAGTACCAGAGGTGCACTTACACTGGGAGTTGGCATAAGTCCAACCGGTGTAGATTGTGGGGCTGGGCCCTACTCATGTATACATGACGATGATGTGTTTATATTGTTCATTAATTTGTGTATACCTTGGCGCATGTCATATTTACTTTTCGCATTTTTTATGAACGATATTATGTCTCTACGGGGATTCTTCGGAATCTCACCCTATTTTTAAACAAATACCTCAGCGGGTACCAGTGGGCCAAAGGACAAAGACGTTGACGCTGAAAAGTGAGTGGCATGTGTCTCGAGGCAAGGATATGAACATGGTTATGCCTTAGTCTATGCCTTAATATTTTGGAAAATTTGTAAATATTAAAACTTCCGCTGTATTTTCTGTTTCCGTCGACAAACAATATCGGAATTGTAAACGAACGATGTTGGAATCGTAAACGAATATTTTTATCAGTATAATTGTACTTTTCTGTATGCCCATTGAATTCCGTCTTTATTACTCTTCGATTATCGAAATGGAAACGGGTGTTGACAAATATAAAATTTGGGGTGTTATAGAAATTAAGGGCAAATCAAGGTTAATGAAAAATTTTAATTTAGCATTAAATGCCTTGACGGTAATAAGCTAAAATAACTACCCATAAGCACATCTACCCTAGCATAAAATTTTAAGCAGTTTTCGGCTCATAAGCCAAGTGGATCCAAACACACTTGATAAATTATAGGGCCTTTACATATTTCTATATAATTGATGGTAATAATCTTGCACATTTCAGCATATTAAGCAATAAGCATATCTAATCATGGATCCAAAAACACACACACATCTAATAAGACCGTTATGTATTATGTAGGCATTACTATATATTATGACAGTTATTTATGTGCTTGTTATTTATTATCATAGTAATGTGTATATCATGGTCTTACCAAGCCTCAATACATAACGGGTTTTATATTAAAACCATTACAATAAGTCTAGAATAAATAATAGTTCGGAACCGTAATGTATCTGCATCAAGTATATATTGTGCTCACATATATGATGATTTAAAACTATAGTTTATAGTCAATAATAACTATTATATATCGATGATTCTATAGTATGTAGTTACAATGAAATTATTATCACTCTCTTAGTTTTTGTCATTGATAAGTTACGGTTATCACTGTTATTATATTATTGTTGTCATTAATATTTAGTGAGAAATTTCATTAAAATTAGTTGCCGTAGTTTTAATTTTTTGTTGTCATTTGAAAATTGTTACTTATTAAACCTTTGTTATTATTTCATTTTTTTTAAAATTAAGAGCATTTAGGTCAAGTTGTTTATATCTGTTAGATTAAATTTTTCAATCATACTTCGCTATGTCTGATCTTTCTTATTTATAAGGTTTAAAGTACATCCAGCACCTTAAAGTATTTTTTCTAAGTGCATCCAGCACTCTAAATTTTATCAATGTAAATTTTTAATTTATGAAAAGTCACATAGCAAGATTTGATTTGAGAATTTGACCTAATGGATATAAACAATTTGATCTAAATTTTATCACGACGAAAATAAGGAGATCATGTAAATCTCTAAAAAAATTAAATTAGCTTTCAAAAAACCCTTACCATTGTTTGGATGGAGAGAAAATCTTTATCCAAAAATTATTATTTATTTTCTATGTTTAAAGAGTCCTAAAGGAACTTAAAAACTAAAGGAGTCAGCTTCTCTTCGCTGCTCAATCTTCCGCTGCTCCTCCTTTTCTTTAAAACATAGGTATTTGGTGGGGAAAATGATGTTATATGAATAGTTTTGATGATGTCAAATATATATGTCAAGTATTAAGAGCAAAAAGTTTGTATGATATACTTATTCTCTACATTGACTAACTACTATATTTAATGTTGTATATCTTGTAGATTAGTCATAAACCCGATGGTGGGTTGATGTTATAATGCCTCATATTGTAGAGAATGATCATCATGAAGAAAATCAAGAGACAAGGGATTGAAGAAAGAAGGCATTGCAAGAACTAATGGGAATATCAAGCAAGGATTGAAGAAGATTGAAGATATTCAAGAATACATCTAATTGAGCTATGAAGAATGATAATCAATTCAAGAAGATATCTAGTTGGGTGATAAAGAATGATCATCAAGAGGAAAAACAAGAAGAAAGAGATTGAAGAAAGAAGAACTTGTAAGATCAAATGAGAATATTAAGATTCAAGCTCTTAGAAGTGATACCGATGGTTGGCATGGGTCAATATGAAGGTAAAATGATGTATACGGAAGTTATGGGACCTCCGGGGATGATTACTCGAGTAATAACTCGAGTAATATAGCACTGCACATTTTGGAGGTGATTACTCGAGTGGCTACTCGAGTAATCTATAGAGTTACTTGAAAATCACTCGAATAGTCACTCGAGTAATGGTGCTCTGTTTTTCGTATGTCAGGATAGAGGTTTGGTATTTTGGCCATATCTCTCTGACTATATGTCGGATTGATCTGAAACCAGTGGCATATGAAACTAGACGCCTAACACGAACTATGGACACCAAGATCACATTAAAAGGAGTTAAGATGAGAGAGATATGATCTGTTGAAGTTGACACATGAATCAGCTTCTTGTACCAGAACAAGGTTCAGTATTTTGGACATAACTCTCAAAATACATATCGGATTGAGCTGAAACTGGTGCCATATGAAATTAGACTCAAAGAGCTTTCTAAGGATATATAATTTTTCACGTTTTAAGTTATATACTAAGATCTATGCCTTCTGGAAGTTGATGCTCATGATTTCAAAATTTCTCTAAGTGCAGAAGATATTCTTTGGATCATAACTTTATGTACAAAATGAGTTTGGAGGTGATTCTTGTTGCATTAGAATGTAGATGAAGAGGGCTGTCCGATGATATATAATTTTTCATGTTTCGAATCAAAATCAAGAATTCACTTGAAGGGCTTACTCGAGTAATATGCAGAATTATTTGAAATATACTCGAGGGACCACTCGAGTAAAGTGTGAAGAAAAACGAAGGCCACTCGAGTAACCAGATTACCAGAGTCAACACCCGAGAAATTTGCGGAGTTATTTGAATGATATCACTCGAAGGACCACTCGAGTAATGTAGTTGAAAATGCTCTAGGCCAAGATTTGAATGATATCACTCGAGGGACCACTCGAGTAATCTGTAAAGTTATTTAAGAGCTTACTCGAGGGATCACTCGAGTAACCAAAGAAGAAATATTCCAGTAGCTCTCGGCCAAGAAATGACTCACATCACTTGAGCGACTACTCGAGTAAGTAGATATGAAAAAGTAACATTACTTGAGGGATTACTCGAGTAATGAAGTTGGAAATGTTCTCGGTCAGATTTTGAATGGGATTACTTGATGGCTCACTCAAGTAATGACCAAGGCTCACTCGAGTAATACTTC
Source organism: Inga laurina (assembly GCA_963855925.1). Classification (NCBI taxonomy): domain Eukaryota; kingdom Viridiplantae; phylum Streptophyta; class Magnoliopsida; order Fabales; family Fabaceae; genus Inga; species Inga laurina. The sequence continues at coordinate 52,124,019 of OY979703.1, forward strand.
CCAGGAATACACAACAACGTTATGAAGCTTTCGAAAATCATGGGATTAATTATGTAACTCACTATTCTTGCTTTCAATCATTCTTACACTTCATTGTATTAGTATTTAATGTATTTCTCCAGGAATATAATGAAGAGATGATATGAAGAGACAAAAGTTGACTTTACGGAAGCGGAGCGTTCACCAACCACAACGGCTAGTTTTCAAAATCGAAGAATAGTCAAATGAAGCTACACCACTCTAACGGATAGGTTGAAATGCTTCCAACGGCTATCACAACTCATCTATAAATATGAGAACATTCAACAAAGAGCAACACCAATGAGGAACATGCAAAGATCATGAATCATCTACTCCAACCCAACTACTCTTTGTTCTTATCCATTTTCTATATCATGTATATTTGAGAGAGAGATTATTTTCATTGTGCTTCAGTATTCATCTATTCACTTATGAGAGAGAAGATTGACTGTAATCTTTCATCATCAAAGTTGTATCCTTACGGGGTATGTAAGGAAGAGTAACTCGGTTGTAACCTTACGGTGTGTAAGGGGGAGTAACTCGGTGAGAGATTTGTAAACGGCTTTGCAAGTGCCCAGCTAAACTTGTGGGTTGTAAAGGCTTTTCTTGTGCCTAGATTAAACAAGAAGATAGTGGATTTGAAAATCTCAGGAGGAGCCTGGGGATTGGACGTAGGCCATCGTAGATTGGACCGAACCAAGATAAATCACAGTTTGCACACTCTCTTCCTTAAACTCTTATATTTCCAGCATATATTAACTGTTGATTTATGATTCATTACTTTCATATTTATTGCTTCCTCTAAGATGCAAAAATATTTTCAAAGTTCTTAAGATTTTTATCTTACACCCAATTCACCCCCCTCTTGGGTGTCAGCCAGTTCTAACAAATGATAACAGGAAAAACCCATTACGAAGACCATGAGCGGGAGACTGTCAATTAATGTAGCGTTGGTGGAAATATATATGGCTATAGTGGGATAGTACAAATTTAAAAATTGTAGGGTCTTCACAAAATATAGCAATTTTTAATGTAATTTAACAATTTTAAGGGAGTGACAAAATATAATATTTTTTTAATTTTTATTATATTTCATCTAAACTCACCACCTTCCATCAACAATATCTAAGACCCCAAATTAAAGAAACGATAAAATGTGTGTTTGTTTAGGCGTTCGGGGCCCGATCAAGTTCGATTGGGAGTGATAAGTCTGATTGGGACTTATAAAGGAAAATTTTATGTTTGATTGGGTGTTGCGGAGATAGGGTTTGGCTAAAAATAAGTCACTTTTCAAAAAGCCCATGAGTGTAGCTTATTTGGGATGGCTTTTGAGATTTTACCGTTATATGGCATTAAATGCCCTGCCATTCGTTCACTCCAAAAAAAAAGCCTTGCCATTCTTATTTCACTCTCTTCTTTTCTCTTCTCCTTTCCGACAAATTCGTGCGTCTCTCTAGCCTACAATGCTGCTTCTAATCTTCCCTCTCTCGGCAGCCACCTGAATCGAGTTGCCGCTTGCTCTTGTGCTTCCCTTTACCAGTGTGTTAGCTGGGTCCTGTTGTCGTCAGTGATGGCGGTGATTGCGACTATCGTTGTCAATAGCCGTTGCTCTTGAGGTCAAGCTGCTGGTGTTGGAGTCGACAGAGTAGTGTGGAGTCCGGTAGGAAGCTTCTCACGTTTACGGTGGCCGATCTGTGTGTGCAAGGCAGTTTGGGTGAGTTTGGTCGATGAAGTATGAGTGTGTCGTCCTCTCTCGTCAGCTCTTCGCTGCTCGTCAACAGCTGGCGATCCGGTCTCTGGTGGTCCTTCTGATCTCTGGCTGTGTGTGCTTGTCCGTGGTAAGGTTTGGAACATTGTCTTTACCAAGTTTTCTCACAGCTGCCTCGGTGTGCCGTTGGATTTTTGTGTTCTGGAATTTTGTTTTTCTTGTCTGGAACTTTGTCTCCACCAAATTTCTACTTGCGTGCCTGGAATTTTGTTTTTCTTGTCACATTTTTGTTGCTCTTGGTTCGTGCTTTTTTCCCCTCTGCTTCGTGTTGTATTTCTTCTGATACTGTGGTTGCTCTGTTTCATGGTATTTGTGCTGCTACTGTGGTTGCCCTGGAATTGTTTGCATATGTGGTGCCACTGTGGTTGCTCTTGGTTCATGCTTTTTTCCCCTCTGCTTCGTGTCTGTTCCAGTGACGAAGTTAAAGTAATAGATGTGAAGAAAGAAACAAGAGAATCTTCATAAAGAAGAAAGCCAAAAAATGATAATTCAGATAAAGATTTTCTTCATAAATATTATTATTATGAACCAAGTGATAACCCCATAGAGTTTGTAAGACCTAATGGAGTTATTTTAAACCTAGACTGTGAAAGAGATCCAGAGTCTAAAATAAATTCCTGGATAAAAGAAAACACAGTTGTAGCGATAGCTAAACAATTTAGTGTTTCACAAGCACTAGATTATTTAACTATGACTACCCGAGGACAGACTGATAAGTATTTACAGTCTTTAAATCAAGATGTTAGAAATAATTTACGAACATCTGCAAGTATCCAAGAATTAGCCATTAAGCTAGAAAACCTTATTCTTTGGGAATGGGGAGGAGATCCGAAAACTGAGTCTATAGAAGAATGGACTAACAGGAAGAGTCAAGAATCAATAAAACGATTAAATCAATTACAATTATGTTCTCCATGTTATTTGGAACAATATATTTGTAATTTCCAAGATATCTTCTATGAAGGAAGATTTGGAGACCCTGGAATACAAGAATATGATATATATTCAAAATTGTATTTCCAAAAAATATCTGACCCTTGGGGATCTTAGATGGAACAAGACTATTATACTTATTATAATAATAAGTATGCAACATTCGAGAATGACACTTTAGGTCAAAAGATAAAGTTTAGTCGAGAATGGTTTAAAGATGTTTGTTTAAAACATTTAATGAGCAAAAAGATAGAAAAATGGAAACAGACAAAAGGTTTGTGCTGTGACAAAAAACTGGAGCCCATATGGGGATGTAAGCCTAGATTTAATGAATACAAGAAGAAAAAGAAATGGAAACCCAAGAAAGTGTTTAAAAAACACAAAAAGAAATATCCAAAATATGAATATTGGAGAAAGAAAGAAAAGAAATATAAGCCAAAAAAATAGTGTACTTGTTATATTTGTCAAGAAAAGGGTCATTATGCAAATGAATGCCTAAATAAAGACAAGACAAAGAAAGAAGTTAAAGTTTTTGAAACTTTAGATCAACAAGGATTTCACCCTTGTGAAGAATCCGAGTATAATACTTCAGATAAAGATTTATCTTTTTATGAAGTAGAAAGTGAAAGCGAATCCGAGTTTGAATCTAATTATGACTAGTGAAACCCATATTTTCAATAGTCAGTTAGCATCCAAGATAGAAAGAGAAGGATTTGATTTAGAACCGAAAAATATTTTCAAAAGTGATATTTTGAAAAATATTTTTAAGAAAAAATAAATCACATTATTTTGTGATAAGAAAAATGCAAGAGCCAATAGGAGTAGATCAGGCTACCTCACGTACCACTGATATACCTCTATTGACAAATGAAATAGCCAAAGAAGAACTCGCAAAGATTAATAATCCGAGAATCCAAAATATTTATATAGATGTAGTACAAATTTTGGTAAAAGCTTGCTTTAAATTAGGAATAAGTACTCCTATACAAATATATTTAATGGGCGATAGAATTATATCTAGCTTAAAACATGCCACAATCGGTGTGGTTTTAGGAGATTTTATTTATCAAATGTTAAAATTTGTGGTACAACCAAATTTTAGCTTAACTAGACGAGAGCCTAATAAAAACAGAGCCTTAAGACTTTGTTATAAGCTATCAAGAATAGACATGATGGAAGGAAGTGATGTCATGACTATAGAAACCCGAGTTCTGTATGTATTTACAGAAGATCATAAAATTAGTCGAAGATATGAAGATAGAGTGATTATTCCCTCTATATTTAGTTCTTTTCTGAGAAATGAACCTATTCCAATAGATGATAGGTTAATTCCTCAAGAAATAGTATTAGAAGCTTCGAGAAGAATGCCTCTAATACTAGAGGCAAGAATAGTTCAAAGGTTATCCTTTGATCAAGGGAGAAGAACTATTAAGAATATAAGAATAATTACTAGAACTAAGACTAATCCTAGGATTGTCAAAGTACCAAGAGAAGGAACCGGTGATAAATATTTAGTTCCTATGGTAATTAAAAATGAAAGGATTGCACAAAATTATGTAATTAATACAGCAGTATAGTATTCTCATATCAAAGACTCTTTGATATATCAAGCTGTACCAACAAGACTAGAAAATTCTAGGATGTATAATCCTTTAGAAATAGTCGAGAAATAAGTAGAGTTAGCCTTAACTCTTTTCACAGACAAAAATGAAGAAATTGTTATTATTCAAAAATTTGAATTAATGACAAATCCACAATCTGAGTTACTATTAGGTGAAGATTTCATTAATAGTAATCAGGTTATAATTCATCCAAGCCATTTAAAAATAAATGGAACGAAAATCCCAAGAGCAAGGTAGAGAGACACTATACATTGTAGTGTATTATAGAGCTAAAAGATATACCTATCTTTTAGATACAGGATGTTCTATCAATATGGTTAAACATCAATTGAAGCAAGAAAGTTTCACAAAGTTAAACACAATTCAAGCTTTTGATATACATCAAAATACGACAAGATATGATAAAGGATAACAACACCTTTATCTACAGATAGGACAAGTTGAATTCAGAATAAACACTTTCTATTATTATCCTAATATTGGAAGTGATTTTATTCTAGGAATTCGAGGAATTAGACAAGCATTCAAATTCATGGGATTTGATCATAGTAAAGTACACTTTATTACTCATTGTAATACAAGTTTTAAAGTTACTTTATTATCCAAGCCAGTAATACATTATTATACTCAGAGTTTATCAGCTCAGCATGGTGAGATGGAAAAATTTGTATTATCTGAGAATCTTAAAACATTATTGGAAAAATGTTTTGAAGAAAATCCTAGAGCTTTCGCAAATAGAAAAAATTATGTTGCGAAAATAGAGTTAAAAACTGATAAACCAGTTTATGAAAAGCCAAGAAGATATTCAAAATTAGACTTAGAAGATTTTCCTAAAGTCATGGGAAAGCTTTTAAGCTTAAAATTAATAAGGCCTTCTAGAAGTCCGTGGAATTGTCCAGGATTTTTAGTAAGGAATTATTCAGAGCAAAAAAGAGGAGAATCAAGATTTGTAATAGACAACAAACCATTAAACAAGGTGGTTAAGTCTAATACTTATCCTCTCCCAAGAAAAGATGTTTTATTTGATAAAATCAAGGATTCTGAAATATTTTCAAAATTTGATTGTAAATCCTGATTTTTTCAAATAGAACTCGAAGAAAAGTTAAGAGAGTGCACTGCTTTTAGTGTACCAAATGGACATTATGAATGGAATGTTCTACCAATAGGTTTAAAGACAAGTCCATCAATTTTTCAAGAAAGAATGGACCAAATCTTTAATCCATATAGATCTTTCATTTTGGTTTATATAGACGATATATTAGTATTTTCTAAAAGCCCAAAAGAGCATAGAAAACATTTATTTGTTTTTGTTTGCAAAGTTTTTGAAAATGGCTAGTTTTATCCAAGAAAAAGGGTGAAATTGGAAAGGCCCAAATAGAATATTTAGGTCTTACTATTAAGCCCAAGGGGATTGTAGAATTACAACCCAATATCATTCGAACTATTTTAAATTTTTTGGATGAACTTAAAGACAAGAAACAACTCATGTCATTTCTAGGACATCTTAATTATGCCATGAACTTTATCCCTTATGGGGCTTTAGTTCGAGGAAAATTACAAAAGATGCTTAGAAAGGATAAGCCCTTTATTTGGGGAGAAGAAGAAATCCAAGAGATTAGAAAAATCAAAGAGTATGTAAAAAATGAAGTTAAGCCTTTACCCTTGCCTAAAGATGAAGACGAACTATTTGTACATATTGATGCTTCTAATCATTATTGGGGAGCAGTACTGCGAAAGCAGGAAGAATCCATAAATCCTATTTTATCTTATGCTTCAGATACTTTCAAAGGAGCAGAGGTAAATTATGATATAAATGAGAAGGAACTTTTTGCTGTTAAATATGGAATAAAGAAGTTTGAAATCTGGATTGTCAGCAAAGAATTTGTTGTTGAAACATATAATACCCAAGTAAAAGCATTTATAAATAATAAGTGCCTAGACTCAATTGCGAGCCAGAGAAGAGCCAAATTATCTACATGGTTTAGTATGTATTCTTTTAAGGTGGTAAGTATTAAAGGAATTCATAATATTTTTGCAGATTTTCTTAGTCGATTTGGAAATCAATTCCATGACTAGCCTATTGGATCAAATCCAAAAGATTCAAGAGGAAGAAGCCAAGTTGGATCTCTTCTAGGCTCTCAAAACAAGTTATATGAGGAGCTGATGAAGCTTCAAAGTCAAGTTATACTTCAAAGAAGTATATTATTTCATCTCAGAATTGATTTAAAACAGTTCATAAGGAATTCCAATCCTTTGAGCGAAGACAAGAAAGACATAGCTAGTTCTTCTGGTTTAAGCGAGAAAAGTTTTCCTGGTAGAATATTGGAAGTGAAAAAGTCAGAGACTATGTTTTCTGCAAAATTATCCAAGTCGGATGAAGAATCTGAAAAACCTTTGGTAAAAGATTCTAGTGATTCCAAGAAAGAGGATAAGGAGGGAAACTCATTAGTGAGGCCCAGTGATTTATCCAAAGAACAAAGGCAACTAGCCTTAAATCTCAATAGTTCAGGATCCAAGATAGAGACTATAGTTGAGGCTAAGGTATGTGAAGTCAAGGAAGTTATCAATCCTGAATTGGAAAGACTTACCCAAGAGTTACTTGGACAAAACTTTGTTCAAGTTCCCAAAAAGAAAACTGTTCAAGTAGGGTTTACATTTGTTGAAAAAGCCAAATAGTTAATCCCTCATCCTAAACAGTTTCTTGAATTACCCGAGAATTCCAAATCCAAAGACCAATTTTTGTTAGAGTATAACTGAGTGTTTACCCTAATAAATACTGGAAATAACCAAGAGTCGAGTAAAACCTTCACCATTGACTATGGAAGTTATTATCCCAAAGTCTTAACCTTGAGCGGAGCACCCAAAGAAGTAATTAAACTTTTGTTTAATTACGGATACCTTTCATTAGCCTATGTCGAAAACCACTCTCAAATTGAAGAGGTTTTACCCAAGCCTATTGTTCTAGCCGTCAAAGAGTTAGATAAAATAGGACCAGCCAAGACCAAATTTATTAAGCTTGCCATTGTGCCACCAGAGTTCTCTTTTATAGGTCCTTATATATGTCAAGTGGGAACTGTTGGAGTCAATTAGCAAATAAATTTGAAAATCAAGAAGAGTTTTCTTGATGCCAAAATGGAGTTCAGTGAAGACTATGATCATCTATGATGAGCAGCGGGATATGTTCCTTATCTTGTTGAGTTAGATGAGATGATAGAAGATGGAGGAGCTTGGACTTACCATGTAACTGAGTCTGCAGTAATTTATTGTCAGAAAAAGAATCCTATGAAAAAGGGGGTTACGAGCCAGCTCATAGCCTTTAGCCGAAAGATAAAGATGAACTAGATCTGTGCCAATGAGAAAGTAAAGAGGAATCTTTGCATCATCATGCGCAGAAAAGAAGAAAAGCATAGTTGTCCACTTTGCCAACCACCGTCGGCAGAAACGACAGAAGAAAAGAAAGAGAAATGAGAGGCCAGTGTGTTGGCCACTTGAAAAAGAAAAGAAGCTTTTTTAGAAGACTTATCCGAGAAAGATACGAGATAAGGTCATGTGATTAAAGTTGTCGGCCACAAGACTAAAAGACATTGCCCGTGATTAACTTTTGTAACTAGGGTTGTGTAAAAGCTAACTATGGTTGAGTTATAAAACCTGAGTTAGCCCTTAGCCGAGAATTATAAATAGCTAAGTAGATTTTTCACAGAGCAAGATAAGCATCTCCTAGCTATGTACTCTGTTTTTCCCTGAGTATGTATAGTACATTTTCTTCAGAGTAATAAAATAGAAGGGAGCCTTATCCCTTTCTTATCTATGCTTCCAATCTAATATTCCGAGAGGAGAGAGGATGAGTTGACGCAATCACCCGGATAACCGGACAAGTTTAATTCCGTGAAGAATATCCAAATCTTTGAAGGTCTGCCGGCTGGAAAAGGCGAGCCCGTTGAAGGCATGAGGCCGTGAAGGGCGTATTGCTGACTAAAAGGTTGCCGAGGCGGAGAAGTGAAGAAGAGGAAAAGGATAGTGGAAGACGAGTTGGACCTAGTAAATCCTAATCACTCATACCTGTTATAATCCTAGTTATTAGATAATACGAAGCATGATAAGAAATATAAGGTAACCTTTATTTTATTATGAAGAATTTTGTATTAGAACTTATGTTCTTAGCCAAGGAGTCTAGCCATAATTTATATATATTCAATGAAGAGTGGGCTATTCTAGTTACAAAATATCCGAAAATATATTCAACTCTCTATGAGGGAAGAATGAATTCAACCTACGTAGAATTCATTAGTGAATTCGAAAATTCATTAGATCAATCAGACGAGTATTTACTTGACAATTTCTGGATATTTAGTATCAGAGATTTTGTTCAAGTAAAACATTATGTCCATAAGGCCATAAGTCAAGTTATAGTCGATAACCTTATAACCCAAGAGGCTATTAAGCAAAAGAGAATTACAATTAATCGAAGGTTAAATTCTTTAACTCCCGACTCGGTGTCAGATCATTGGAGAATTAATCAAATGGAAAAGCGTAAGTTTGGGTGTTTATCCTTATCTTGCGAATTAGGAAGCCTATCTTTAGATGTGGTGTCCAATGAGCTGCCGTCGCAACTCAAAATGGTATCAGTGATGACCCTTCTTATTAGTCGGAAATCACGAGTTTGATATTTACTAGATGTATCGCACCATTATTGTTACACTATAAGAAAGAAAACTTCTAATTTCTCGGGATCTTTTGTTCGGAATTGGTGATTCATCCTAATACCATGAATAAAGTTCCCCTCCATGATATACATGTCATTCCCTTGTGAATCGTGTAAATATTGTAATTAAATTTGTTAGGTTAATTAACATGTGAAAATTATAAATTTTTAAAAATAACCTCATTGAATAATTAATTTATTAAAATCACCCTGTTTAATGAAGATTTTGAAGAAAACAACTTCTTTTAATCAATACAAGACCAGAGTATACAGATGATCCTCTAAAATATCAGATGCTCAGCCATCTCATCTATTTTCTATTTCATTGCTTGCCCAGTGCTGTGTTCTAAAAGTCAGAACTTAACCTCTAATTAATATCCATTGTATTTTAATAGTCAGAACTTATGCAAAAATCCTTCCGTGTGCAAATATCTTTTCATGTTCTATTTGGGAATTAAGTTATCAATGAGGTCTTTTTTCACAATTATCCCTTCATTTTTTCATTTTTCATAATTTTTAAAATTTTTTCTCTTAAATAACACAAAAGCCACTTATGCAAAAGCCAAACCAAACACTTTTCACTTTTACAAAAGTACTTATCTAATCGTCAATCCAAACATTCAACATTTTATCTAATCTTACTTTTTTTCAATCTTAAGATTCCATAAGTCAAAATAAAAATAAGTCACTTATCCAATTGTCAATCCAAACACACCCAAAGAGAGGGTAATTTGAGAACCGATCATATATAAAATTTTTATATTCAATGTCTTTTAACAAGCTTTTTAATTATAAAGAAAATAGTCAGCTAATGAAAATTTTAACTTGAGCTTTTTTTTTTTTTTAATTTGTATTTTTATAGATTATGGAGTTGTGTTTCCATGGTGTTATAAGTATGGTATTAAAACATAACAAAATTCCACACCGAATGAGTCGATCATTAGCTCCCTAGTTCTTTGATTGAGCCTAAAATGACTTCATTTTAAATTTAAAAAATAAATAGTAGTTCATCCTGTGCAAACCACACAAATTGCTTTATTTTAAATTTAAAAAATAAATAGTAGTTCATCCCATACAAACCACACAAAATATAAAGCACAAATATGATGAACTATTATTTGTGTTTTAAATTTAAAATGAAGTCATTTTATGTCAGTCATACATAGAGGAGACTGATGATCGGCTCATTGGATGTGGACTTTTGTTATGTTTTAATACCATACTTAACACCATGGAAACACAACTCCATAATCTATAAAAATACAGATTAAAAAAAAAAAAAAAAAAGCTCAAGTTAAAGTTTTCAACATCTGACTATTTTCTTTATAATTAAAAATTTTGTTAAAAGACATTGAATATAAAAATTTTAGGTATAATCAGTTCTCAAATTACCCTCTCTTTATCATTTCTTTAATTTGGAGTCTTAGATATTCTTAGTGGAGGGCGCGCGGTGAGTTTGGATGAAATATAATACAAATTAAAAAAATCTTATATTTTGCCATTCCCTTAAAATTGTTAAATTACATTAAAAATTGCTATATTTAGTGGTGGCCCTACAATTGTTAAATTTGTACTATCCCCAGAGTTGTTGAACCTGGACCGGACCGGCCGGTCTGGCACGGAAATCGGCGAACAAGCCGGTAGACCGGTCTGATTCCTGGTCCAGTCCGGGTTGCTATTTTTAAAATTATTTTTTTTTTACTTTTTCTTTATAATTTCATACTAATAAGCCTAAAATTTTCAATTTCTCATCGATTTAGCCCCGGTTTAGCTACCGTTCGGTCCCCGTCTGACCCACTAACCCTTAACCCAGTACCCTAACCCGTTCAATACTCAGTCCAGATTTTAATACCTTGACTATCCCACTGTAGCCATATATGCTCCCACCAAAACTACATTAATTCACAGTCTCCCGCTCATGGTCTTCGCATAAATGGTTCTTTCCTCTTATCGTTTTCCTCACCAAACGATATTGTTTTAAAGAAAAGAAGGAGCAATGGAGGATTGGGCAGCAGAGAGAAGCTGAGTCCAAAACTAAACGAATATAAAATACTGTCAATCTTAGACGTGAACAGTTTGGTCTCTATAGCTTCACATAAAATTAAGGTTATTAAATCGGGATCAGTCAGTGAATCGGTCGGGATACTGAGTCAAGGGTTAGTGAGTCAGATCAGAGTCAAAACGGAGCTAATCCGAGACCAAACCGATGAGAGAGTGAAGATTTTAGGCTTATTAATATGAAATTATAAAGAAATTTAAAAAAAAATAAAAAAAATTACTGAAACCGGTCCGGTTCACGAACCGGACTGGTTCTCTCACCAAGTCATCAATTCCCGGGCCGGACTAGCCGATCCAGTTCAAGTTTAATAACATTGCATAAAACACGACGGGACCTAAAATTTAGTTCAAAACTTCAAATGAAATAGCACAACACACATCTTTTTAATACTCCTCAGTGAATAATAATAGAGATAATAATAACTGAGAAATAGTCAAAACCAATTTATTAGTAATACTTTACAGTTATTCATTATCGATCCATCCCATGTGTGGAAAAACATCAAACTGCATTATTATTCTTATTTTTTATTTTTACTTATTATTTTTTAGAAAAATTAAGAGTTCCAGGCAAAGCTCTTGTAGGTAGAAGAGATAAATTAAATTGTTAAACGACACACTCTCTCTCCTTGATCCTAAATTAGTCAATTGTTCAAATATCCAAACCATGCTGAAGAAGGTCATGATCTAGAAAAGATGGTAGATACCGAGTGATGATGTTTTCCCTTATAAAAAGAAGAGGTACTTTAAAGAAACCAATACACGTTTTTTTACATATAACTAATCCAATTTATTTTTTAATATTTATAAATTAATTATATAACTTGAAACCAAACAAGCAGCTCTTAATACTTTCTGGCTGTGTCACATGCAAAAGGCCTACCGGTACTGCTCATTGGCATCTCTATGATTGCTGATGAGTCAACCACGACGGGCTGATAATGCCAAACCTTTTGTTCAAAAATAATATTAATAATTAATGGGAAAAGAATAATATTAATAATTAATAATTATCTCTCTTTATTTTTTTGAAATGAAAATATTAATTGAATAGAAAAAAACCTTGGCAAATAATTGGTGTCTCAGATGGTACCTTCTCCTTCACTATTATTACGATTTTTTGATCTTCGATGACGGTGATTATAAAAATTTGCTTTGATCTCCGATACATACATTATTATTTTCTTCTAACTCTTTGTTTGTAGAATCAGTTCACCATGTTTAGTTTAATATTTAATAGTCTTTTTTTTTGTTTGGTTCTGAATAGTATTTTGAAATATGATAGAAGAAGATTATTTGTAATACGATAATAAAGATATTAAATTGATTTCTTTTCCCAAGAAAGATTACAGATAAAAGTTGATGTTACATTATAATATCAAACTACAATATAAATTGACCCTTCAAAGTAACAATAGTTAGTTAAGTGAAATTTTATTTTGAAGAAATAAATATTTTGTAAAAAAACTATCTTGATGAATTTAAGACTAAAGTACTAACAACCGAACTAAGCCAATAAACCGGTTAAGACATTGTTAAAGGTGAGTGCTCATACCGTACCGTGGTTGAACAGGGGGTTGACCCAATCAAAATTGAAATAACGAAATTTAGTTTAAACATACAAAAATAATTATATATAACACTTAAAAGAGTACTAGTTATTAAATAAAAAGATATTAATCCAATTGTAAATGGAATACTAATGTGTAAACCATACATAAGCTAGCTGACAAAGCAGAGTCACTAACGTATAAATATATGGCATACTCATATTTTTCCAATTCAAATTGACATTATTTCAGATTCAACAAAGGAAGGAAAAAATATAAAAGTTAACCTGATTGATCCATCTAAAACTCTTGATCGTCTGATTAGAGGATTGATTTACTATTTTGACCGATTGACCTGTGTTGGTTTTGTTTTTATATGGCTGGGTTCTAATATACCATGTAAAAAACTAAAAATATGTTAGTATGTTGATTTATTTACTAGAATTACTACAAAAAAACACCTGCTTTCTGATGAAATTTGTGACGAAATTTTTTCCGTGGCAAATTTAGCCACGGAATTTCCGATGGAATTTTTTCTATGACAATTTCTGACGGAAAGGGAAAATTCCAAAAAACTACATTGGAAAATGGAAAAGTATATTTCAGTATAACGAAAATGGGAAAGGACAATTCAGGCGGGTGTCAGATTTTTAGAGGAATCTGTCATTTTGAAATCTCCACCAAATTACGAAAATGCCCTTCAGCCTTCAGTCGAAATAACAACATGGGAGTTGTTAATGGCGAATCTGGAGTTGTTAATGGTGAGATAAGTGTTGTTATTAGCCCTGAAACTTGTTAATTGTGAAAGAAGAAATTGGAGTTGTTAATGTGGAATCTGAAGTTGTTAATGGTGAGATAAGTGTTGTTATGTGCCCTGAAACTTGTTTAATGTAAAAGAAGAAATTGAAGTTGTTAATATTGAATTCGAAGTTGTTAATGGCGAGATAGATATTGTTATTGGCCCTGAAACTAGTTTAGTGTGAAAGAAGAAATTGGAGTTGTTATTGTCGAATACAGAGTTGTTAATTAAGAGATATGTGTTGTTATTGGCCTGAAACATTTTAATTGTAAAAAAAGAATTGAAGTTGTTAATGGCGAATCTGGAGTTGTTAATTACGATGATCATGTTGTTATTCTGAAGTGGGGAATGAAAGGGTGAAGGGCATTTTTGTAATTTGGCCAAGATTTCAAAATGACAGATTCCTTTGAAAATCTGACACCCGCCTGAATTGTCCTTTCTCATTTTCGTTGTACTGAAATGCCTTTTTCCATTTTCCAATGTAGTTTTTTGGAATTTTTCCAAAATAATATTTATAAAATTAAAATATTAATTATTAAATAATTATATTTAAATTTAATTATTAAAATTATATTTTTATTTATTAATATATATGTTTTAATATTATATTTATAATTTTATATTAAAAATAATAGTTATAATATTAAACTATTATTTATTAAATAATTTTAATTGAAAATTATTTAATTTAAATATATAAATATTTTTTATTTTTTTATTAAATTTATTATTATTTTTAATAATATTATATTTAATTAATAATTAATTATATGGATATAATTAATTAATTATACGTATGTATGTTTATATATATATATATATATATATATATAAATATGATAATATTATATATATAATAATATGTAATAATATAACACAGGTTCATTTTGCCGCAATTGGCAAAGACTTAGGCGCGAAGGCGTATGCACCCTGAGGTCCCGGGTTCGAATGGGAGGAGAGGTATTTGGAGGAATTATGAGGAGGCGACACATGGTAGCCAGGGGAGAGGAGACGTGGCACTCTGAAGAGCAAACACGTGGCACAGAATCCATTCCGTTGGAAACGCGTTCCATCGGAAATTCCGTCAGAAATTAGGTGTTTTTTTTTTTAGTGAATTAAGGGTTAATAATATTGTCATTTTTTATAATTTGATTAAATTTTGGTTTTAGTCTTTATAGTTTTAAATTGTTGGTTTGGAAGTCTTATAGTTGTCATAAGAATTTGGCATGCGTTTGATGATAGGTCTTTAATTTTTAAATGAGTTTTGATTTTAGTTTTTATACTTAATTAAATTTAGACCAAGTCCTTATGAACATTATAGGGACAAAAACTAACAATTTGGAACTGAATAGACCAAAGCCAAAATTTGAGCAATATGTAAGGATCGTTAATGATACTAACCCTAGAATTAATCTACTTAAGAATTGTCTAATTTTGTTATAATAACAAAATAACTCAACACGTCTTTGTCTCTCAACTAATTGGTAGCTAGCTAGTTAGCTAGATTAGTATAAGGAATATTGTACTGTTGGAATATATACTAGTCTACTCTTAGTAGATTAAGGCCCAAGCCCGATTAAAGAAGGGCTATCATGGAGAGACACGTGTTATAAAGAGAGATATCCTTTATGATTTAAATGTTATATCTATCGCCATATAATCGTACGCTTAAGGGTTACATCTATTTCTATGTGATCGTATGTATACTATATATGTAAGATGTGGGATTGAGGGAGAAGGCTAATCAGAATATAACTCATACAGAATAATGTTCTCCCCCCTCAAAAAAGGTTCTCTCATATGAATGTTTTTTCCATTCCTCTTTTTGGTGTATTTGTTGTTTAACGTGAGAAGTTCGCATTGGTGCTCCAGTTTTGTCTGGATAATTCAGTGAGTCAGTCAGATTCTAGATACACTCAAAATTGTTACATGTACTCTGAATAGTTTGCGTGGCCTAGTTATACACAATTACAGCCTTTTATTTTATTGCAATATTACTACTCATTCTATAGTTTTCGTGAAGGAACCGTAGGCCTGGTGTGTCCTTAAGCAAGCAACATTTTGTTTCATATAAAAAATATATGCTCACAAGTTCAAAAGCTACGAAGTGTTATATGTTAACATTACTAATGATCTTTGTTTTGTATTGAAGGTCCACTTTGGGATATGTTCAGACCAAGAAGATCCTATATGGTTGATTTTTCATATGTGTGTGTGTGTGTGTGTGTGTGTGTGTGTGTGTGTGTGTGTGTGTGTGTGTTGCAGTTAAAGATGAAATTCAATCACAATATAAAATGGACGTTTAAAATGTAAGGGTTAGTACAATTGTTAGTATTTATATATAATTTGATGAAATTTTAGTTTTGGTCTCTATAATTTCAAATTGTTGGTTTTTATCTCTATAATTTTATAAGAATTTGGTCTGAGTTTAATGACTAATCCCAATACTTTTAATGAGTTTTAATTTTGGTCATTATACTTAATCTCAAAATAAGTCCTTATGTTCTTTATGGAATAAAAGTAAAAAACCAACAATTTGAAACTATAAGAACTAAAACCAAAATTCAATCAAATTGGAATGACCGACAATGATATTAACCCAAAATGTAATTAATTAGAGTCCAATATAATTCACGTTTAATTAACCAGAATTTAAAAATGACAAATTGATGCTCTACTAATTATAGGTTGTTGAAAATCACTGTTAAATCATGTGAACTAATTGTTTCTTTGTAGAGTAAAATGACTTTTGTAGTTATGAATAAAAGAAAAATAAAAAATATTTGTTGGTACACTATTATTAATTCAAATTTGAGTTGTCAAGCCTAAATAGTGATTGAGTTGGCAAACCTTAATAGGGAATAACTCCATCAGCATGGTTTCTCCACCTATAAAAATAGTAATACAGTCATATCTTTAGTTGATAATACTTGCATAGAATATATTTTCTTAAAAATGACTTCATTTACCCTTTCCTATGTCATCCCTCCTTCATATAAATAGTTGTCCCTTATTCCTGATGCGTGGTAAAGACTTGTGTCTCTCTTTTCACTTTCTGAGAGTATTTTTATTAATTCAAGGAAACTATTAAGGGTCTAAAATCTTATTTTGTACAAGCTGCTTGTATCGAGATGATATCATACTATGGAGAAGCTTAGTTTTGAAAATGACTCGACCCCACCTTGATGAGGCTAGTTTTAAAGGGTAAATTATTTAACTTGGACGCAATCTGATTACACAAGCCATGTGAGGATTTAAGCCTATTGATATGATTTCATTTTCATGTGTGTACAACTTATCCTTTACCCAATCTAGAACTTGGCATGAATCTTGTTTGAGGTCAGATTTGATGTTCATTTGCTTGATATAGAGAGGACCAAGACATTCATTTTTCAACAAAAAAGCCAAATAGCCACCCTTACATGATAGCCATTTGAGCATGTGTGATAGTATGCAGAAACCACAAATATGTTCCTTACCTCTTATTCAAGTTTCTTTTTTAGAGGAGTATGTGTACACCTTGAAAATTGTGATGGCTTTGAGGTGAATTTTGTTGAAAAATGAATAGTTGAAAGAAAAAGAGGAAAAAAAGAAAAAAAAAAAAAAGAAGCTCGCTAAGTTGAAAACCCATAAGAGCAAATTAGGTAAAAGTTAGAGCAAAAAAAACAGAGAGAGAAAATGCAAAAAGCTCCATAAGTTGAAAACCTAAAAGGGCATTTTAGGCAAAATTTAGATTTAAAAAAAAAGAAAATAAAATAAAAAAAAATCAAAAGAAAGATGCACAAATACTAAGGGAAACATGGAAAGAGCTTCCTTCAGTTCGTCTTTTGTTTTAATGCCTTTAAAGTGTACACTTGCTTGTTTGGTTATCATGAGTATCTACTACGCTCCTTAAATATCATTTATCTTCTACTTACCTTTTATTCAAGGTACTTTATTTGTTTTTCTTTAAAGAGTACTCAATATTCTTGGTTAGGTGAGTATGTGCACATTCCTACAATTTTTGAGGCCGTCAAGGTAATCTGGTTGTAAGGCTACTCGCTTTTGGATATTTTAAAAAAGAAGAAAAAGAGAAAAAAGAAAAGAAAAAAAAGCTCGCCAAGTTGAAAACCTATAAGGGTGGTTTAGGCAAAAGTGAGAGCAAAAAAAAAAAAAAAAAAAAAAAGAAGAAGAAGAAGAAGAAGAAAAGAAAAGGCAAAAAGCTCCCTAAGTTAAAAACCTAAAAGGGCATAGCAAAAGTTAGAGCAACAAAAAAGAAAAGAAACTAGAAAAAAATCAAAAGAAAGATGGGCAAATGCTAAAAGAAACATGGAAAGATGTTTCTTTAATTATCCTTTTATTTTAAGGCCTATAGAGTGTACACTTGCTCCGCTCTATGTTTGGTTCTTATCGCTCTTAGTTTCTTAGATATCCTTTATCTTATACTTAGGGTACTTTTCTTCTTGGTTAGGGGAGTATGTGCACATTCTTACAATTTTGAGGTCGTCAGTGTAATCTGGTTGTAAGGCTGCTCTCTTTTGGATATTTAAAAAAAGGGAATAATCAAATGAGAAATGAATCAATACATAACACATAAGAACAAGAATATGATATTCTTCATCTTCTCTTTACCCTTTGTTTGTAGCCCATGCCCACATAAAAATTCCTTGTGATCTATGCTAGCATATGACTCTTTTAGTGATGAAAAACTTAGATTATTGCCAATCTTATGGAACATGAATTGGATAATTTGGCTATAGAGAGAAAACACTAACCCTCAAACACTGAGTAGTGAGAGTAAACACTATACCTGATAAGGAAATCTTTGGGGCATTTCGTTCTTCTTAAACCCTTTACCTTGATACTAGCTAACTTGAGGCTGGTGACATGAATGATGCATTGATATATCTTTTGATAATCTATTCTTATGACTTGGACATTGTTTTCTATATTTCAATTCCTAATATTTCATGACTAGTTGTTAACACCTTGATAGGTTTCTTGAGTTATGCTCAGAGGTCTTTTCTCAAACATTTGGATCTAAGGAATTCTTCCATTTCAATCCTTTTCTACTCCTGATGCAGCATGTGAGCCTTTCCCAGTTTTGTCACTTTACATCTGGGGCATTATCTTCACTCTTCGCCTTTCAATAAAGGGAAAGACGTTGGAATTTAGGGCTTCTCCTCAATTCTATTACTCCATCCATTTCTCAAGTCAACACTGACATTATTAAATAAAGTTTTTTTTAAAAAGAAAAAATTTAACTATGTAAGCATTAATGATGAAGATAGACACAAAGATTTCATGTGCTACAAAAATTGAAATAGGCCAAGGAAAAGTTAAATATTGAAAATTTAGTTTATTGCTTAAAAGTTCTTTCTTTTGTCAAGAGATAGCTTGAATATTCAAAATTTAGCTTATTGCTCAAAAGTCCTTTCTTTTGTCAAGAGTTAGCACTAAGTTATAATATCTTTTCAAATTGGGCAAACTTTTCTTGCATTGGGCTTTGCATCAATCTTACTCTCACCTTACTAAACATGTATTGCATGCCATTTCACAAATTGGGGGCAAATTTGGAATTAATTTTTCAACTAAAGAGGCTTTTATTAATATTATGTCATGTATTGCCTTGAAATGTGCTCTTGCTAAGATTAAGGCAAACCTAAAAGCTTCTCAACAAGAGTCATAATGGCCTAAACAAGAATGACATCCTACATGAACAAGTAAGTGAAGAGGTTTTGAACAAAACTGGGGCCAAAGCGGGAGCAACATCATTGGTCGAGTAGCTCCTCATCATTTTCATCATCATCATCATCATCATCATCATCATCTCATAATTTCCATTATCATCTTCATCATGATCATCTCCATTCCCTTGTTATCATTATCATCCTCATTAGCTCTTCATCATTTTCATCATCATCATTAACCTCACTTCATCATTTTCTTAGCATTATCATCATCTCCTTATCATCATTATCATCATCATCCTCATTAGCATTTCATTGTCATCATTCTCATTAGGATTTTTTCATCACTGTCATAATCATTTAACACATTGCATATTTAAGGCACCACATGATTAGTGTCGCAACACCACTGCCATTTACATTAGCACTTCATCACCATTGCCATCATCATTATCATTGTTATCACATTTATCATGATAATCTTTACCATTATCGTAATTTCCTCGTCATGACAGCTATCACCATCCTCTTCATCATCATTGTTGTCATCCTTATTAGGATTTCATCATCATTATCATCATCATTATCAGTGTTATCACCTTCATCATGATCATGTTCTTTATTTTCATAATCTCCTTGTTATCATGGCCATCATCATTCTCTTCATCATCATTGCCATAATTGGTGTCATTAATCATGTTTAGGGGCACCGCATACTTAGTGCCACTTCACCACCACCACTATCATTATCATTTATGACTTCCCATTAGGGCTTCATCTTCATCATCATTAGTGTCATTATCATGTTTAGGGGCACCGCAAGCTTAGTGTCACATCTTTACCACCATTATCATCATCATCTATGACTTTCCCATTAGGGATTCATCTTCATCATCGATAGTGTCATTATCATATTGCATGTTTGGGTCACTACGTGGTTAGTATCGTGTCATCACTACCATGGTAATTACCATTTATGACTTCCTTATTAGAACTTCATCAACATTTTCATCATCGTCATCTCATTATGTGGGGCATCACACGCTTATTGTCACATCATCACTATCATCATCCTCATTCATGACATCATTATTAATACTTCATCATTATCTTATCATTATCATCATCTTCATTGCCATTATCATAAGCACTACTTCAAGGGGCATCAAATGTGCATGGTACCCTTTAAAGCCCTGTACCGGCAGGCAACCTCAAAGCTCTGTATCGACAGGCACCCTCAAAACCCAGTTACAACCGGCACCTTTTTCAAAGCCAAGTAATGGCTGACACCCTTTTCAAAGTCCAGTATCGGTAGGCACCCTCTTCAAAGCCCAGTAATGGTTGGCACCCTCAATGCCTAGTAACGACAGGCACCCTTTTCAAAGCCTATTAACGGCTGGCACTCTTTTCAAAGCCCTGTACTGGTAGGCACCCTCAAAGCCCAATAACAGCTGGCACCCATTTCAAAGCCCAATAATAGTAGGCACCCTCAAAGCCTAATAACGGCTGGTACCCTTTTTAAAGCCCAACAATGGCTAGCACCTTTTCAAAGCCTTGTACCGGCAGAAACCCTCAAAGTATCTCCCATTATAGGTTTAAATTAGGAAGTTGCTTGTGGGGAAAATATAATAATTAAAAAACAAAAATATGAAATAAAATTTTTTTTCTCATTTATGTTGATAGGTTTAAATTAGGAAACTACTTGTGGGGAGAATAAAAAAAATTAAAACAAAAAACAAATCTCCATTGATGGTGATTAGATCAAGCTAGGAAGTTTTATTAATAGAAAATATAAAAAAAAAACTAAAAAAAAAGGAAAATTAAAAAAAAATTTCCATTGATGGTGATTAAGTCAAGTAATGTAGTTTTTAACATAAAATACAAAAAAAATTCAAAAATGAAAATTCAAAAAAGAAGGAGCTTTTATGAAGAAAATCCTACCTTGAGACTATAAATAAGAGTGCAAGGGTTGAAGCAAGACACACGAGAATTTTGGGGAGAGCAAGGAGGCAAGGTAGAGAGTCAATTTGAATTCTTATTTCATTGCTCAAACATAATTCTCAGGGAGAAGGGAAGGTCACCTATTGTTTTTCATTAATTACTTGCCTTACATTAGTGAGTCTATGGATGAGTTTGCATACTCCCTTTCTTTTATTTCTAATGATGTATGTCATCTTGTGTAAGTGCTACACGTGACTGATCCTCCTTCACCATGATTTCATGATTTTGTTCTCATCTTTACGCCAACCTCATTTAGAGCAACGTGCTCACATGTGCGTGAATTATATGACTTTTAATGTATGCTGGGGTTGCTAAATATAATGAATCAGGTGGCTTACAAGGATAAGGATGAATGGTATATGTTGGCTTCTTTCACATTCTGGGTATTATTGTTGATGTTCTAATAATATGTTGACATTTCACCTTCTTATGTGTATAGCTTGCAAGGATAAAAGGTATGCATAAGTATCCTTATCTTTAGCTTCCCATTCTTTTAACTCATGTTTTTTTCTTCTTTTCTCTTTATCCCTTTCCTAGGTTTTCTTTCAAAAAAGAAAAAAATATTTTAACACATTTTTATAAATAAAATAAAATGGAAAAGCTCTCTTTCAGGAAAAATAAAGGAAGTGCTTTCATAAATAAAAAAACATTTTTTTAAAAAAATACACACAAAATAAAAAAAAAATTTCTCAAATAAATGAAATAAACATTTTTCTAAAAAATACCAACAAAGTGACACGCATTTCTACCCCTGAACTACGTGAGCTTTGATCCCTCTAAAGGGTACGTAGGCCCTAGATTTTCATCCTAGGTCAAGTCCAACTTCGTAAACAAATATATTTTTTCTTATTTTATTTTTATAAATAAATGTTCATTTTTTCTTTAGTTTTCATTTCATTTATTTTTGTAAATGTTCTCTTTTTTATTTGGGTAATTATCATAAGATTAAAGGCCATATTTATTTTTAAATAATTAACTTAGGGTAACCATTCTTATGAATGGGTGTTGTGGGATGCCTAATATCTTTTCCATACATAATCGACTCCCGAACCCTAAATGGCTTCTGTAGACCATTTTCATTTTTTTAAAAAAAAAGGTTTCAAAAATTATCCTTTTTTAGAATTTTGGTAGCGACTCCATATTTTCCAAATTTCGGGTGCTAAAACAAGTAACTAATTATTACTTGTACCATTACTGCCTTCAAATAAAATTCTACTGGTTATCTAATGCAATTATAACAGTTGCTGCACAGTGCAATTTCACTGTTTTCAAAAACTGACAGATTTTCAGCCAACTTTGGAAATTTTTAATGAATTATAGAAAAGTCCAATTTGACTGATTCGAAAGCCTAAATGAAGCTCTTTAAATTTATTTTCATGGAAAAAAACCCAAAGCTAGCCAATGTTATCACATTTTTCCCAAAAATTCACAGAACTTCCCCTGTTCCAGATTAAATTCTAGAAAAAGGGCACAATTTCAAAAATTCATATATTTTAATATACAAGTCAAAAAATTATGTAACACCTAACAAATTAAAGATCTATATCGCTACTTTAATCCTGCTTAAGTTTCATAATTTTTGGACCAGGTTTATCTAATGAAATCTATTGCACAACAACACTGCCTCATTGGAGGCAAATCAAACAGCATGCACTTACAACTTCAATAAATTCCAAATTTGCATACAAATTTCCATAAGTGATAAACACCTATATTCCCATACAAGTTTCCCTTCTAAATCCAATGGAACCATCAGAATTATAAAATTCCAACTCCTCCCCACTGTTCTGTACTTGGCCGAAAGTTCGGGTTCTTATGAAGGAATATGTGTTTTGTTGATTTCTCTTGCTTAACCACTTCCTTTCCACTTATAATCATATGATTAACTACTTAAACACTAAATAAGCATGATTAGAGGAAATTTTGGCAGTATAGCATTTTAGGGTTCATCATCCCAAAATCACAACACAAGGCAAAACCAAGCCAAATTCAATAAACAACAACAACAACAACAACATCTTATAGTACAAGAGGATCAAGTTTATGAGATTACCTCTTGGACTCTCAAATTTCTCACTCCTCAACGCCTTCAGTCCTCTCTCTCTACACTCTTGATTTAGCTTGCTATCCATGGATTTCAAGGA
This sequence comes from Inga laurina, assembly GCA_963855925.1. Lineage (NCBI taxonomy): Eukaryota > Viridiplantae > Streptophyta > Magnoliopsida > Fabales > Fabaceae > Inga > Inga laurina. The sequence goes on from OY979703.1 coordinate 52,147,286, forward strand.
GGAGAAGAGATTAGAGGAAGTTCCAAGGTGATTAGAAGGCAAAATCATTAAGATTACAAGCTCTTACCTTTGAGTTTTGCACTTTAAACCCTAGATCCTTGTTCTTGAGCTCTCAACCTTGGCTAACTCTCTCTCTATTTTTGTGGAGCTGAACGAAATGAACTCAAAATGGGAGGAGAAAGGCTTTTAAAAAAAAATCCTACCACCTTCTTTCTTCATGTTATTTTATTTCAATAAGCACATACTCTTTTAAATTAATTATCATCTCTTTTTCCCTTGGCCATTTACTTGGCTGAAAATGCATATTGGGAGGGAGTAATATTTGCTCCTCATTTAACACAATTATCCTCCTCCACACAATTTAGCTTGAGTTGAAAATTTTGACTTTCTCATCATCAATTTTTTCCAATTTGACCATATGACCAAATATTGTTCTAATTGGATATTTATCACCCTTTTATTAATTTTTCGTCTTCCTCCATTATCTTGATTGAAATGTTGGGCCTTTGGAGGAGTTGAAATGCTTCTTAAATTATCACATTTTATCTCTTCACATATAATTTTACCCACAAATTTTGATTTTTTAAACTTCTTTCAGTTGGCCAAAATTTCTCCTTATTTAGATATAGCATGAATCAAATATCCAATCCTCTTCTTGCTTCTCTTTGGACATCCAAAATGGTAGAGGAAAAGAGAGCCAAAATTAGCTTCTTGTTTTGTTGCCAAAATTACCATTTGGTCATTACACTTTTTTTTTTTGTAAAAATCCATGTACATCACATTTCATTATTTTATTCCATTAAATGTATCCATTACATACAAGGAATATTGGTGACTAAAAATGAGATGTTACAGCTTTTCCCCCCTTAAATAAATTTTGTTCCCGAAATTTGCTACATGTACTGGCTCATGAATTCTAGGTAACGCTTTTGCATATCTTCTACTGCTTCCTACGTTGCTTCTCTAGGAGATATTCTCTTCCAGGTAACTTTGATGAATTGGATACTCCTGTGCCTTAGTTGTTTCTCCTGCTAATCGATGATTTGGTTGGGCGTGAACTCATATGTCAGACATCCTGCACATCTAGCTGTTCATATTCAATCACATCTTCTGGGTCGAGGTGATATTTCTTCAACTGTGAAACATGGAAGATGTCATGCAGCCTGCTTATGCTTGGGGGTAAAGCTATTTGGTACGCTACTGGCCAACTCTTTGATAAGCTCTCGAAGGGACCAATATACCTAGGGCTCAGCTTCTTTACCTTTAGTGCCCTACTGATACCGGTAATAGGTGAAACCTTCATGAATACATGATCTTTAACCTGAAGCTAGAGAGGTTTTCGCCCTTTGTCAGCATAGCTCTTCTGCCTGCTCTGAGCCACCAACAATATTTGCTTAATCATCCTTTATTTGCTCTATGGTTTGATCAATAATATTTGGCCTATACATCTGCCTCTTAGATAGCTCTGTCCAATACAAAGGCGACTAACACTTCCTTCCATACAATGCTTCATAGGGAGCCATTTGAAGCTCGAATGGTAATTGTTGTTGTATGTGAATTCCACCAAAGGAAGGAATTGATCCCAACTGCCTTTGAAATCTATTACGCATGCCTTGAGCATATCTTCTAGTGTCTGAATTATTCTTTCTGTTTGCTCGTCTGTCTGAGGATGATAGGCCGTACTGAATCAAAGCTTGGTACCTAAAGCTTCTTGCACTACCCTCCAAAACTTGGAAGTAAATTGAGGATCTCTGTTAGATATGATGTTCTTTTGCACACCATGCAGTCATATAGTTTCCTTGATATAGATTTCTACTAGTTTATTAGGAGAGTAGTGAATATTAATTAAGACAAAATGTGTTGTCTTCGTGAATCGATCGACTATTACCTAGATTGCATCATTATTTCAGACCTTGGGTAATCCTATCATGAAATTTATGGTGACACTCTCCCATTTCCACTCAGGAATTAAAGGATTTTGTAGAAGCCCTGATGGTCATTGATGCTCAACTTTTGCTTTCTGGCAAGTGAGGCAACGGGCAATAAACCTTGTCACATCTCTCTTTATGCCTAACCACCGATATATGGACTTCAGATCGTAGTGGATCTTAGTTGCTCCTGGGTGTAGAGTATATTTACTCTTGTGCGCCTCTTCTAGGATTTGCTGCTTCAGCTTTGTTTGTGGTGGAACATATATTCGCTTCTTGTATCTGACTAACCCACTTGGTGACAAGTCATGTTCCTGAGTCTCTCCTTCTGCGATCATATATTTGATAGACTGGTCACGTCTATCTTACATTTGAGCTTCTTCTATATATACTCTCAGGTCATTCTCTACTTGACTGATGTTGCTACTATTGATCATAATCTAATTCGACAAGTTGAGATCTCTGAAATTCTCAATTAGTCTTTGCTCATGAATTATGAGGGTTGCTACTTGTACTACTTTACAGCTCAATGCATCCGCTACTATATTAGCCTTGACTGGATGATACATGATTTCAGATTGTAATCCTTGATCAACTCCATCCACCGACGTTGTCTCATGTTGAGCTCTTTCTAACCGTACAGATATTTCAAACTCTTGTGGTCATAGTACAACTCTACGGTTGCCCCAAAGAGATAGTGTCTCCAGATTTTCAGTGTGAACATGATCGCTACTAACTCAAGGTCGTGTATGGGATATCCCTGTTCTTGAGGCTTCAGCTAACAGGATGTATATGCCACTACTCAGCCCTGCTGCATCAAAACACATCCCAATCCGTGCCCATTGGCATCTATGTAAACTACGAAGGTTAACTATAGATCTGGGATTGTCAACACTAGTACTGTTGTTAATTTTTGTTTCAGCTCTATGAAGCTCCTCTCACAACTACTGTCCAACACAAAATGTTGAGATTTTTGTGTCAACTTTGTCAATGGCAAACCTTTTCTGGAGAAATTATGTATCAATTGCCTGTAATACCCAGCAAGACCAAGAAAACTGCATATATCAAAAATAGTTTCTGGCCACTTCCAATTTAGTACTGTTTCCACCTTATTTGGATCTACCAAGACCCCTTGTTGTGAGACTACATGGCCCAAAAATTTGACTTCTAAAAGCCAAAACTCACATTTGCTCAACTTGTCATAGAGTTGGTTGTCCCTCAATGTGTTCAGTACAATTCTCAGATGGTGTTTATGCTCCACTTTGCTTTGAGAGTACACTAGATTATCATCGATAAAGACTACCACTAATTGATCCAAGTATAGATGGAAAATTCGATTTGTGTAGTCCATTATCACTACAGATGTGTTGGTCAGCTCAAATGGCATTTCTAAGAACTCGTAATGGCTATATCTTGTTCTAAAAGTAGTCTTTGACACATCGTCTGCTTTTACCCTAGTTGGTCATACCGAGAGTTTAGATCAATCTTCAGGAACACACATGCACCGATAGCTGGTCGAGCAAATCATCAATACAGGGAAGTAGGTACTTGTTTTTTGTAGTTACCTTGTTTAACTCCCTATAGTCAATATAGAGTCGTAGGCTTCTTTCTTTCTTCTTAACGAAAAAGTGTAACACCCCAAATTTTATTCACCAAAATGTATTATAATTATTGGAACTAGTCAATGAAATAAAATAGTGAATTTTGGAGAATGGGATTAAGCTGCCAGTGAAGATTTCCTATTACACAGTGAGCTTGTCATGTGTTTTTGGATGAACAAATGATGATAAAAAGGTATGAGAGTTTACAAGATGAAAGTAGACATCCTAAACTTTAATTTGATAGGTCATGAGAATTATTTGGAGTTGTACACAAGGAGTTATGAATTTTTAAAGTTAGCCCAGTGAAATTGGCTAACATTCATGGCAGCATCCAAAAGAAAATCTGGGAAGTGTGAGCTTCTAGTTGGCTAAAGGCTATATTTTTTTCTTGAAACTAGACTCAATAAGGGTTATATAGCCTTTAGAACTACTCCAATTGAAGTTCTACAAATAAAGTAATGTTTTTTTCAAAATTTGATCAGAAAATCTGCCAATATTGCCAATTGTTCTGAATTTAGAAAAAAGAAAAGAAAAGAATGTAGTGGCAATTATGTAAATTGTGGATAAAGAAATAGGAGGAAAATAAGTGTTGGTCAAAAAATTATGCCAAGTGGCATTATTTCAAGTCAAGGGAATTAAAAGTGAAATTATAAAAAGATGAGCACATGTTTAAATAGCGATAAAATATTTTATGTTGACCAAAGGAATGAGATAAATGGAGAAAGCCCAAATGCTTCATGAAGAACCCTAAATGGCGTGAACTTGGGCCAAGGAAAGAGGAGAAATTTTGTTTCAATTGGAATGGGATTTATGACACAAATTGTTAAGGGATAAGGTCAAATAAAAAGTTGTCATAAAAATCCTATTTTTGGGATAATATTAATTAAGGAAATTGGAGATATTTTAAAAGACAATTGCTTCATCTTTCCTTCTCCATTTTTTCGTCCCAACACACAAAGAATATATATATATATATAAAGAGCTTAAGAAATCTAGAAAGAAGGAGGAGCAAGGGAACCAAAATCCTAAGGTAAGCTTGTGATTTCAAGTACTTAGGTTCTCTAACTTGTATAATCTCCTCTCTAATCTCTTACTCTTCATGAAATTCATTGTTTAGCAAGCAAAACATCAAGGAAAAGAGAGGGAGTGTGTTTGGCTAGAGAGAGAGAGAGAGAGAGGAAGAGAAATCAAGAGGTAACTTCAAAAACCTTAAATCCTTGGTGTTGTTGTTGTTGTTGATGATGATGTTCTTGGTTGGATTTGTGATTTGTTGATTGACTTGTAAATTTGGGAAATGGAAACCCTAAGGGGTTATGCTGCCCAAATTTCCTCAAATCTTGTTTAGTATGTGTTTAAGTGGTTAATCAAGGGATTAGAAATAGAAAGGAACAAGCTTTTGGTGTTAGGAATCAAAAATCACATTTTCCCTATTTTTGTAGCATGTTTCGGCTAGGGCTAAAAAGTGGGGTAGGATCTGAATTTTCATAAATCTGATAGTTCCATTGTGTTCATGAGGAAAAATTATATAGAGTTGATGTTGAACACTTTTTCAGAAAAGCCTTAGAAAGTGAAATTACGAAAAATACCCCTAAAACTCTAAATAGGGGTTGTCAAGGGCAAACTTATCACTTTTCAGTGATTTTGCAAAAACCAAGGTCAAGAATGGATTCTATACATAAAACTGTGTAGGAATAGCCTGGGTCAAAATTTTTAGAGAAGTACAGTCGGGGGACCTGGACCGGGTCCCTAGGGTCATGTTGGTAATTATGCAATTTTAGACTAATATAACCAACAAAAGTGAATTGGAAGAGTCTAGGGTAGTACATGAATGAGTGTTAACCTAATTCTTGTACATTTGGAATTTTAGGATTGGATTAATTGCCCGAGCTGTTGGCACAAAATTCGAGGAACTGTTTTTCTATTACAGAAAGGGATACAAGGTAGAAACTCTATCTTTCATACATTATGTCAATGTTTATATGTTTTGTGTATACCATTTACCGTAATATATATGACACATAGTACCTACAGGTACACTAAACACGATTGAACATAGTACTTAAGGGTACACCGAACATGACTGAGCATAGTGCCTACGGGTACATCAAACATGACTGAGCATAGTTTCTATAGGTACACTGAATATGGCTGTGCATAGTGCCTACAGGTACACTGAACATGATTGAACATAGTGCCTACGGGTATACCGAGCATAGTGCTTATGGGTACACCAAGTATAGTGCTTACGGTTATTGGAACATGACTAAACATAGTGCTTATGGGTACACTGATATGACCAGTTGGTGGCCTCGAGCACAGCTGAGGTATGAAATGAGTAGGGGTTGCAATAGTGGTTGGCTTTGAACGTTTCCGACTGAACTGAATTATACGGACTGAACTAAATTGTGTTATAATATTGCTGTATGTGGTACTTGGCATATTTATTGTTGCATTTTCTATGATCGATTATCTGTTACTACTAAGATTTGTTTGAATCTCACCCTTTTTCAAATTAAAAATATTCCAGTAGAAGCTAGGGGCTCTAATGTCAAAATGGTAAATACTGACGAAGGTATACAGGTCAAGAGAATGGAGCTATTGGTTATTTTTAGTTTGTTTTGTATAGTTTTGGGCCAAGTTGGTATTTATATTTCAAACCCTACGGGAAAAACCTGTAATGTAATCAAGTTCCTTGTATCAATATATAAGTATATTTACGCTATTCTTATGTTGCTCACCGAACTGCACTCAAGGACTCTGAAAAATAAGGAAATAAGATTAGGGCTTTTACAAAAAGCACTAGAGCTCCCTATGGTGAGACATAAGGTCTGATAAACCCTTTCTCTAGTAGCTCCTTAATCTGCTTCTTCAACTCGGCCATCTAACTTTGGCACCATTCTGTATAAGGCTTTGGATATCAGTCCTACTCCAAGCCTAGTCTCAATTGCAAACCCTACTTCCTTTTCTAGGGGTAATCCGCTGATATCCTCTTGAAACACATTAGGAAATTCATTTACCATAGGGATACTCTCTAATGCTATTCTAGCCTCTGATTGCATGGAGAAAAACACGATGTATCCCTGACAACCTTTATGTAAGCATCTCTCGGCCTCAGCTACAAAGAGAAAGTTTAGGTTGATTTTTGCATTAGCCTTTAATGGTGGATTAGTGTAAATGACCTTTCTACTTCTATAGTCCAGTAAAACATTATTTGTGGTTAGCCAGTCAATCTTGAGAATTACTTCCAGTTTCTCAATAGTGAGCAAATCAAATCTACTGTAGACTCGTGTCCCTCTGTATTTATGATGCAATTTAAGCAAACCTCAGTTGTAATGAACCCGTTACCCATAGGCGTAGATATCGTCATATCATATGATAACTGATACATACTCAGGCTTAGCCGTCTTACGCAGTCATATGAAATGAATGAATGACTAGCTCTTGAATCAAACAATGCTTGACCATATTACCATTGAGAGAAATCATACCTCGTATCAACTCTGGTGATTTTTGGGCTTCTTCCTATCTCAGAGAAAAAACCCTGCCCTAACTTACTGCCTATTTTCTCTAATGCCTGCTTTGCTTGCCCACATGTTTGATCCGCCTTGATAACTACTCTTCTGAGAAGAGTTCCCTCTACCAGTTATGTTCTTGTTGCTAACTTGTCTGTGGGAGTATACATTATGTAGATTGTACTATGTGATCCGACACTCTTCAACCGCCTTATTGAACTCAGTGAAATGTTTGGAAACCGGTTTCTTTTTCAGCTCAGGTTTTAGCCCTTGTATCATCATATCTGAGCTCCACTCCTCGTCATCCCAACTTTTAAGGTATGCAGAATATCAAGATAGACGGATATAGCGGCTCAGGTAATCGTTAAAACTTTCTTTTTCATGCTGCTATACATTCAGAAACTCTTTCTCCTTTTCTTGTTTGACTGATCGGTGAAAGTATTTCTTGTTAAATTTCTCCTAGAATAATTCCCTCGTTACAAGAATATCCCTTCCCTGAAGAATTAGCTCATTGTTTTTCCATTACCTATCAGCATCAACTTCAAGCGTATAAATTGCCAACCGGACTTTAATTTCATCAAGACAAGACAGAATTGAAAAAATCTTCTCTAACCATGTTAACCAGTCTTTGCCCTATTGAGGATCAAGTTTTCTTTTGAAGATAGGGGGTTATTGTTTACTGAATCTTTTGACCTAAATTTGTATATCAGCCTCAGGATCAGGCAAAGGATCTTCTAGTTGAGGTCCCTTGAGCGGATTAAGTTCACCGTATCCCCTTGCTAGATCTTCTAGATAATCCTGTCTCTACTGTACCTCTCGCAGTTCCTCCTTGATATCGTTCATGGTGGCTTGTTGCTGTGTGAGTATATCCAGAATCTGTTGCTGTATTGGGTCAGGTCAAGGGTCTAGTACTGCATTATTTTGCCCCATCGTGGTCATACCATCTTTGTATTTCACTATATGTAAATAGAGAAAAATAAGTTCATATGATCACAAGGGCATTTTTGTCATTTCTCAAAATGTCGGGTACACAGACATGTCATTCACATCATATAACATGCATATACAATAGTTAGGGAAAGTACTACACATCATATGTCCTAAAACTATTGTATAATAAGTCTTTGTCATAACAAATCCTAACTATACATAGAGCTTCCTAGGGGGTCACCCATCCTGTGATTGCCGTGAGTTAAGCACGCTTAAATTCTATGCACCCATACAAAACATAGATACCAGTTTTATCCTCTTTTGTCCACCGGTTCCTTATGACTTCCCTCGCCTCAAAATACATGCCAGCTACCTCCGGTCACCCAAAATAATATGCCTAGACCCTATATCACTCTTGGTACATGTGCCTCTTATGAAGTCTATGATATGCTCCATGAACTCCCTAAAGTGGTTGTTCGAGCCTCTCTCAACTATGTCATTCTTCTTTCGGTTCCAAAAGGCCGTGTTCGGGAAGAAGTCCATGGTAGTAAAGATACAGAACTCGTCCGGCAGATCAATCTCCAACAACTCCTACCTCCCGTACAGAGTCTTTACTGCACCCAAGTAAGGAAGGTACTAGTCTACTGGGGTATTGTATGCTCGCACTACTTGTCTATACCTGCCTCGCACGTACTCCTATAGCTCCTCATTTGGCTGCAGGTTATAGGGCACTTATACTGTCTGCACTTAGGAGATGTCAACTATGCTTGAGTCCTCCTCAAATTCATCCGACAGTAGATGTCCTGACTCTCCCATCAACAACCCGAATGGTGATGCTGGCCTCAGCTCCGGGCCATATACTGGTCTCACCGATACACTCTTCCTAGGTGTCCTCATCATTTTGACACCACCCGGTGCCCAGTACTCTATGTACAGCTGTCCCTTAAGGATTCTCTGCTTCGGGGGACGCGGGTTTAGCAATAGAAGTGATATCTCACACTGTCGTCGTCGTTGTTAGTGCATGATTTCCTGTCACTATACAAACAAGACCATATCAGTATACTATTTTGAAAAATGCCAGAAACGCTTAAGCTCTGATACCAAAAATGTCAAACCCCTTAATATTTTGATATTCATAGAGTATTAAGTGCACAGTTCTGTAAGACATACAGAAATAACAAAAACACACTGACATTAGGTACTTGTTTACAATATAGGAGAATCCTCACAGGGTTTGAAAAATATACATAAATGTACAGAGTGTTCAAAAGTAAGCAAAAGTACAAATATAGATACCTACAGTAGCTCTGGTGTACACTGGGACTCTTGGCACCAGTAGCCCTTGTCTTTTCCTTCAAGCCACAGCTTCTACTGGAATGGTTACAAGTGTAGTAAAAACGTGAGATTTGAGCAAATCTCAGTAGTAACATGCTTTTCAGACATATAAAGTGTGAAAATAAATATGCAGTACAATATGTCATGTAAGATGATAGATTGTTATGCATGATAGAATGTTGTGTGTACACTATCCAAGGCCAAATGACTATTTGCAACCCTGGCTAAACTCTGCGCCTCCGTTGGGTCCCAGACCACAAGTAGGCTAATGTGCGTGCCTAAGACACTATGCTTATGTTATAGAGAATGGCATACTCAAACATATAATAATCACATAGTATATGTAAGAAAAGTTACTACCTAACTCCTTTCTCAATTCCTTTGTCTGTCTTAGCCTTGGTTTCGGCTCGGGAGATTTCCAGTTCCTATCAAAATTAAAGTTACAAGTAATTGATTATTACTTGTATCATTACTACTTTTAAATCAAATTTTGCTGGTTATGTAATGCAGTTATAACAGTTTCTGCATAGTACAATTTTGCACAATGTAGTTTCACTGGTTTCAGAAATTGACAGATTTTTAGTCAACTTTGGAAATTCATAATTAATTATACAAAATCTAATTTGACTGATTCCAAAGCCCAATGAAGATCTTTAAAATTTATTTTCATGGAAAAATACCTAAAGCTAGCGATTATTATCACATTTTTCCTAGAAATTCACAGAACTTCCTCTATTCTAGATTAAATTCCAGAAACAGGGCACAACTTCAAAAATCCATATCTTTTAGTATACAAGTCAAAAAATTATGTACTACCTATCAAATTAAAGCTCTACATCTCTACTTTAATCCTGACAATTGTCATAATTTTTGGACCAGGTTTGGCCAATGAAATCCATTGCACAACAACACTGCCTCACTGGAGGCAAATCAAACAACATGCACTTACAACTTCAATAAATTCCAAATTTGCATACAAATTTCCAAAAAATCATGAACACTTATATTCCCACACAATTTTCCCTTCTAAATCCAATGAAACCATCAGAATTATAAAATTCCAACTCCTCCCCACTGTGTTGCACTTGTCCGAGAGTTAGGGTTCTTAGGAGGGAATATGGGTTTCTTGATTTCTCTTGCTTAACCACTTCCTTTCCATTTCTAATCATAGATTAACTACTTAAACACTAAATGAACATGATTAGAAGAAATTTTGGCAGTATAACATTTTAGGGTTCATCATCCCAAAATCACAACACAAGGCAAAACCAAGTCAAATTCAACAACAACATCTTATAGCAGATCAGTTTATGAGATTACCTCTTGGATTCTCAACTTTCTCACTCCTCAATGCCTTTAGCCCTCTCTCTCTACACTCTTGATTGGCTTGCTATCCATGGATTTCAAGGAGGAGAAGATATTAGAGGAAGTTCTAAGGTGATTAGAAGGCAAAATCACTAAGATTACAAACTCTTACCTTTGAGTTTGCATTTGAAACCCTAGCTCCTTGTTCTTGAGCTCTCAACCTTGGCTCTCTCTCTCTCTCTCTCTCTCTCTCTCTCTCAATTTTTGTGGCAGCTAAACGAAATGAACTCAAAATGGGAAGAGAAAGGGTTTAAAAAGAAATATCCTACCATCTTCTTTCTTCATGTTATTTTATTCCAATAAGCACATGCTCTTTTAAATTAATTATCATCTCTTTTTCCCTTGGCCATTTACTTGGTAGAAAATACATATTGGGAGGGAGTAATATTTACTCCTCATTTAACACAATTATCCTCCTCTACACAATTTAGCTTGAGTTGAAAATTTTGACTTTCTCATCATCATTTTTTTCCAATTTGACCATATGGCCAAAAATTGTTCTAAGTGGATATTTATCACCATGTTATTAATTTTTCCTCTTCCTCCATTATCTTGATTGAAATGCTTCTTAAATTATCACATTTTATCTCTTCACATACTTTTTTTTACCCACAATTTTTGACTTTTTAAACATATTTCACTTGGCCAAAATTCTTCCTTATTTAGATATAGCATGAACCAAGTATCCAATCCTTTTATTGCTTCTCTTTGGCTGTCCAAAATGGTAGAGGAAAAGAGAAAAAAATTAGCTTCTTGTTTTGTTGGAAAAATTACCATTTTGCCATTACATTATTTTGTAAAAATCCATGTATATCACAATTCACCATTTTATTTTATTAAACATATCCATTACATACAAGGAATGTTATAAGATGAGACATATTACTCTCCATTTGGGTATAAATAAAGAAAAAGAATATACATATAATTTTTGAAAATTATATAAAGTAGTAGTATCCACGTCCTTTTAATGTCACCTAAGAATTAGATAGTATGATCTCGAAAAGTTTTGTATCCCACTTATTTTGATCGATTAAATATTCCGACAAGGCCATATTGATGAGTTCAAGGGCATGAAATTATTTTCCTTTTTCATACAGATACAAAGTTTGGTATACTTCTCTATTATTGTTGGATAAAAAATTCGTTAATGTGAAGTATCATAACAAATAAATAATTTAGTAATAGTATCTTTCTATAGGAGAATTGCTACAAGACAAAAGTTTCTTTAGCTCTTTTTTTTGGAAAGATGAAATATCTTTCACTTTAAAAAAAATGCACTATGCAGCCTTATTAGTTTCCAAAGTAAAAATGCTACGCAGATAAAGTAAAAGGGAAAAAAAAAATCGTAAATTGAGGCAATGCCATGTCATGCATTCATAATAGGGGGGAGAGAGTGCGAAACGATAAAGAAAAATAACCATGAAAATATAGAATTAGAATGACACTTTAAATTTGAGAGGACAAATAATTACACTTTACTCTCAAGTCCTTTGCCTCATACAAGAAGTGGTATTAATAGACCATAATAATGATTCATGTAGCCAATTCTATTTATTAAGATAAGGTTTATTGTTATTGTAGGTGATGAGCAGCGTCAAATCAAAATTGAGGGTTAAATTTTAAATTATTTTATTATTTTAATATCTTTTACCCAATTATTTGGTTAGAAACATAACAACAATTTTTAGATTTTTCTAGGGAGAATTGTCCAAAAATACCTTGGGGGCAAATTAATTGCTGATTGCTACCAAATGTGCAAGCGATCTTCCGTGTGTGCAAGCGATCTTCTGTTTTGTGCAAACCATCTTCCATGTGTGCAAAAATCTTTCGTATAAATGTGCAAGCGATCTTCCGTTTTGTACAAATCATCTTCCGTTTTGTGCAAACCATCTTCAATGGTAGCATTCAGCAATTAATTTTCCAAAAAAGTATTTATCAGCAATTCTCCCATTTTTCTATTGATATCTAATGTTACTATAACCGACTAGTTCAGTTTAAGGAAATATATATTTAGGGTTCAACTCGATACCAATCATTAAAAAGTAAAAGCTTAGAAACAAATTGGAAGCCAAGCTATAAATTACCCAAAACTTCATTTGCAGGTAACCATGTATGTAGAAGAGTAGGGAGATAATGGCATTCACTTCTTGAAGAGATAAATAATGACACTTGAGCTAAAAATAACATTATTGAAGGACTTAGGGTTTTGGTTGATAAAAAATGGCCAAACCTAACTATTTATATTCACTTAGAAACGTATATAGCAGCAATTGTAAAAATACTCGAAGCTTAATTATAAATGCTAAAAGAATCTAATTTTTTTTAACTGAACTTCTAATTATTATTTTCAAAATTCATGGTCCCTAAGTGTTTTTTTTTCCTTATAAAATATGACCCAAACCTTATCTTTAGGAGAGGAAATAATAATTTGTGCTTGGAATAGCGATTGAAATCTTGGGTGTGTTTGGTTTAACGAAAGATAGATTAGATAAGGTTTATTAAAGTTAAGTTAGGGGAGGTATGAACGTTGTTTGGTTTAAGATAAGGGGAGATGAGATTTGGATTCTTGTTTGGATCAGAAGGTTAAATGAGGAGAGTTAATTATAAGTTGGCAAATATACCCTTTTATTTATCTATATATTTTCCTTCTTCTTTTACAATTTTTTTTAATAAAATGATTATTTTTTAATTTCTTATATAACATTCTCTAAATTTCTACATAGCATCATATATTTTAAGTTACCACATGTGTTAATGATATGTAATTGTTTCTTATAACTAAAAGGTGGAAAGAAGAGAAGTTCACCAAAAAAAAAAAAAAAAAAGTACAGTGGAAAGAACTAAAAGAATTATTTGAAATAACAATGAGAACAAGTGAGAAGGCAAGAAAGACGAGGAGAGCAGACTCAGCACCTGCGTGAGGAAAAAATGTTTTTATATTATAGGAATAAACGTGGAATAATAAAAAATTATCATGGGTAATTTATTCAAAATGAAACTTAAAGTTTCTTTCATCTAAGAAAAACCCCAAATTTGGAGGTTTGAGAAAGGAGGGGAGGGAACACTACAAGGCAAAAAAATTTCACCTCTCCTGCTTCCAACCAAATAAGGTTTTTTAATTTTGAACCCTCCCCTAACCTCACTTAACTTAGAAAAACCTTCAATCAAACACATTCTAAAAATAGATTTTTAATCGTGATTTATGATTTACGAAATAAGTATGTAATAATAATATTATTTCAACTTACGTATATAAATACTTATAAATTTTTTAAAAACTCATCCAAACCAACTAAAAAGAGAAGTACATAGTTGAACGCCAAGACGACTTTGGAATAATATACATTTATTTAAAAATTTCAATTATTACCAATATTGCGGACACTGCCAATATATTTAAAAAATTGTCTTGGAGTGCAGTTTATGAAAAGATATTAAAAGATGGGTTCGACCGACATTATTATTACTCTCTACTTTATTCCCTGCTTAGCTAGATCGCAGCCTCCATCAAATCAGAATTGGTGTTCCCAAGCCCAGCTCGCGTCCAATTGGTCCGACTCCGATCAAAAATATAAATTTTTATTTATTCAGCTATTAAAAAGTAGAAACCAAATAAAAAATGGAGGAGTCCTTAAACAAAAAGATATGAAAATTGAGGAATGATAGATGAATTTTTTTATTAAAAATTAATTAGAAAATATTAAAAAAATGATAAAAAGTTTTTAATATTTTTTAATAAAATGACTGATTTATCATTTCCTAATATCTAAATTCTTTTTTAAAGATTTTTTCAATAAAAATTATCCAAGGATCTAGGGAGGTGGTAAGGCAAAAATAAAAAAAAGAGGAGGTGGTAGCTGGGTAAGAAAGAAACTATATAAACGGAGGTATGAGGTTGCAGAGAGGAGCAAAATCAGTCCCAGTCTGGGAAGAAGAAGATGGGGTCCAAAATGACCTCTGCCACTCTCACTCTCTTCTTAGCTATTGTGTGTGTGAGTGCTAACAATTACGTTTACTCGTCCCCCCCTCCTCCTCATTCTCCGCCGTACGTCTACCATCCTCCGCCACTGACTCCGGTGGTGCACACTCCTCCTAAGGCACCCTACCACTACGCATCTCCTCCACCACCACCAAAGAAGCCTTACAAGTACCCATCTCCGCCACCGCCGGTTCGCGTGTACCCACCCAAGGCTCCTTACCACTACCCATCTCCACCACCTCCTCCTAAGAAGCCATACAAGCACCCCTCACATCCTCCTCCGGTTCATCACTACACTCCTCACCCGGTCTACCATTCTCCTCCTCCACCAAAGAAGCCTTACAAGTACCCATCGCCTCCTCCTCCGGTTCACCACGTTCCTCCCAAGGCTCCTTACCACTACGCCTCTCCACCACCACCCCCCAAAAAGCCATACAAATACCCATCTCCTCCACCACCGGTTCACCATTACACTCCCCACCCGGTCTACCACTCTCCACCACCGCCAAAGAAGCCATATAAATATCCATCTCCTCCTCCTCCGGTTCACTACGCACCACCCAAGACTCCTTACCACTACGCTTCACCACCACCACCTCCAAAGAAGCCATACAAATACCCATCTCCTCCTCCTCCAGTTCACCACTACGCACCTCACCCTGTCTACCACTCTCCCCCACCACCCAAGAAGCCTTACAACTACCCATCTCCTCCTCCTCCGGTTCACCACTACGCCCCCCACCCAGTGTACCACTCCCCACCACCACCCAAAAAGCCTTACAAGTACCCATCTCCACCTCCTCCGGTTCATCATCACGCTCCCCACCCAGTGTACCACTCCCCACCACCACCCAAAAAGCCATACAAGTACCCATCTCCACCTCCTCCGGTTCACCATTATGCTCCTCACCCGGTCTACCACTCTCCTCCACCTCCAAAGAAGCCTTACATGTACCCTTCTCCTCCTCCTCCGGTTCACCACTACACTCCTCACCCGGTCTACCACTCTCCTCCACCACCGGTCCACGTCTACCCACGCCCACGCCCACACCCACACCCACACCCACAGCCCCACCCCCACCCCCACCCACCGTACAAGTACCCATCTCCTCCACCACCGCCGGTTCACGTCTATCCAAAGCCACACCCACAACCTCATCCAAAACCACACCCATACCCACACCCACACCCTCACCCTCTCCCACACCATAAGCCAGTTTACCACTATCCTCCTCCCGCTCACAAGCCTTACGTCTACGCTTCCCCACCACCTCCTTACCCCTACTAGATGGTTCTTTCTCTCTCCTCTCTCTCTCTCTCTCTCTCTCTCTCTCTCCCCACTTGGTAAGCTAATCACTATACTCTTTATGAACCTGATATCTTTCTTTAACAACACTTGATAATATTGCTCTTCTAACATTGCCTGAGTTTGCCATGTTTTAATGAAAAAATCTCGTCTTATGCTCAATGTCTAAGAATAATGACTTGATAACTGACATCTCGTTCTTCGAAAACAAGTTCTCTTAGAATGTAAATATCTAATATCTTGTACCTAATGGCTATGGAGTTCTGTCTTAAGTTTTGTCTGACGATATTATGAACAACTAGTCTTCTTTTCATGCAAAAATTCAATGATATGTAAGGATTTAGTTGTGGGGCTAGGGCCCAATATTAAAGACAAATGGGTTTTTTAAATATGCATGTGGATGTTACAGGGTTGCAGAGTCTGAGTAAATAAAGAAAGCGATGGACAGAACGAAGCACTACTTTACAGCACGGCAGAAGACGAAAGTTGAATGGAAGCTAAGTTTCCGCGTTTTGTTGTTCGAGGAAAAAAGTACAAAAAAAAATGCAAAAATGTTGTGTTAAATTATTTATTCCACGATTTCTTTGGGTTTTTGTTTTTATTATGATGTAATGTGACAGTTGTGAGGCAATTTCTGGTCCCGTCTTGACTTGTGCATCATATGTGTTTCGTCCTTTGGTGAAATATTATTATTTATTATTAGTAAAAACAATGCATGCATTGTAGTTTTTAACCCGTTGCTTTTGCAGTTGGCGGTGAATCTAAATTGTATTAATAAAAAAATAAATATGCTCCTTCACGCATTGTCTCTCGATTTCTCTGCCCCTCTCTCCGTCTCTTTGTGCATGGTCCACATTTTGCATATTCCATTACGGTGTTTTCTGGGAATTATTATCTACATGCAAGAGTTCTGCATATGCCAGACCTAGGAACATGATAGCAATGTTTTAAAAGCTAGACTATATGTTGAGTTGAAAAAGTTAGTAAGTTATGATTCAAATGACCAGATATGGTTGTTTGGTCGATCGATGACATATAATAATTAAATTATAAATAATATTATAAACATGTATGATATTATAAATATAATTAACCTAATTTAATGAAAAATTAACAAAATTACAACTTATCTTCCAACAAAGTAAAATCATGGAAAGCAGCATGTTAACAACTCACAAGTATAATAGAAAAATGTAATTATAAAAATATTTACTAATTAATGTTTCAAACCCTTATAATAATATTTAGTTTTAAAAATAATATTTTTAGATATAATCTTTACGCACTTTTGTGTCTTATATTTTTAAAAGCATTTTGAATAAAAAAATAGATTTTATAAATAACTGTGCACAACTAAAATTGTAATAATGATATATTAAAAAATTTAAAAATAAGCTCTTGTGCCTATACTACCACTAAGCAGCCCCTGCTTATGAAAAGAAACATGAAGAAAATAGGAAAGGAGATTAATGGAGTGAGAAAACCAATAACCTTAAGAGTTGTGATTTGCATTAGGATGTACTATTCTCTGTTATGCTTTTTTATGTTTTAAAAAGAGAGCTCAAATGTGTGGGCTACCATCCTTTGGATTAGATGAACTTAGTTGAATCTCAACCACAAGATGTTCAACAACGTCCTGAAAGCTCTCAACCTCTCTCATGTTTTCGTCTCAAGTCTTTGCCATTTCTCTCTCATTCCTTTATCTTTCTATTTCGTCTCAAACTTGCTTCTTGTTCTTTCAAGCATTTGACTGCTTCTCCCCTTCTCCTCTACTAGATAGGCAACTATTACTAAGGCTGCTCAAAGACATGAATCTTAAAGTTGGGTTAAAAATTTTTATAACGTACTAATATTTTCATCACTTTGTTCAAAAGCTTCAGATCCTTTGGCTGGGTAAGTGCTTTATATCTAGTATTTCTCTCTCCATTTTTTTCTTTCATGGCTTTGTCTTTTATCTTTCTTCACCTTTTCTTTCTGGTGGATCTTGAGTTGTTTGGCTATGAAAAAGCTGCTCCGGTTTGAGGTCTAACAGTGGTTCTCAGCTGAAAAGCCAGCTTTTAACAGTCCAAAATGGCCTAATGCTCAGAATGGCTAAATGCACTGAAACGGCCGGATAGACCCTCCGGCTGACAGTCCAGTCGGCTAGACTATCTGATCTAGTCCAGGTCTTCAAACATTGCATGATAGGAAAAAAAAGTCAACATCATTGTCCAAAGGCTTTCCTTTGCCAATAATGATTTGACCTATTGTCATATATCATCTAACATATGAAAAATATTAAAAATCATCACTCAAAATACTTAAATTTTACGAGGTCTTTACAAATTATTTTGAAATTGAGTCTTTTTCTGAAATGTCTTGTTGCCATTAGTAACATTAGTTGCTAGTACTTTTTAGTTATTGTAGTTTGGTAAGTTGAAGTAGTTATTTGTTAAAATGTTGTCGTTAATATTTAGCAAATTTTGTTTAGAAATTATTTGTTATTGAAATGTTTTGGAAACTTTTTTGAAATTAATTGTTGCTGTTATTTGATTGGTTAAAATACCATTACTTTATTAATCTGTTGTTGCTTTTTCAATTTCTTTTTCATATTTTAAATGAAGGGCATATCAGTAATTTGACTTTATGATTTGATCGCATGTAAGTCCCTTGAGACTTGTTAAATAATTTCAAGATACAGGATTTGAATATACATAATTTGAGAATATTTTTATGTCTTTGTAACGTTATTATTGCCACTTATGTTGGTCTATTATCAACATTAATTTATATAAATTAGAGTAAAAGTCCGCAATACCCTTATGATATAGTGGCATGTGGCTTGGCCTATAATAGCACAATTCGCAGGTCCGAACCGCACCTGCAAGTATTTAGCTTAACAACTTGAAAAATAGTAGTCCAAATTTAAACATGCTTCTCTCTGCGAATACGAATAGATGAAATTTGAAATTGGATCATGTGGTGGTGAGATACATTAAGCTGAAATGTTTCTAAAACATTAAATAGAAAAAACATTGAAATCTTAAATTATTTTCTAAAGAGTTTCCTTAGTTGTTTTTCCTTATACCCATAGCTGACCCATAAATTTTCAAAACAATATTGTGTATTTGTGTTGAACTTTCTCAGTGTATTCTTGCCTTGGAATTATGAATCAAAATATAATGCAAATAAATTTCACCAAAAGAAATATAATGCAAATAAACGAATAGATAAATAACATTATTGGGAAAATGTCCTTCTTGTCTATACCAGTGAACACGTGCAAATGTACAATATTTTCTAAAACAACTTATGTTTTTATATTTTTGGGTTTTTCTTTTCGAGAACAAAATTTTCGTATATATATCCCATTAATGTCTTCTTATTCCATTTTCCTTTATATCTAATCTCTTCAATGAACGTACAATAATACTCCCACCGTCTCTGTATGTAAGGTCTCATCTTTTAAATGGGATTGCCTTTTTCATACGGTCTCATTTGACTTGGTCTATTATAATTACATTTTTACCTATTTTACCCTCAATTAATTTCATCCATTCCATTAATTAAAATGTATACACATTCCTTTTATTCTCTCACATTATTCCCCCCCATATATTCTCTTTTATCATTTTCTCATTATTACTTTATCTCTCTTCACTACAAAAAAAAAAAAGGAATTTCCGATGAAATTGAATTCCGTCGGAAAATTTTCCGACGGAATTTTTTCTGTCGTAAAATTTGCAACGGAAAATATTCTGTTGGAAATTCTGACTTTTGCCACGGAATTTCCGAGAAATTGAGAGCGAATTTCTGACGGAATTGAATTCTGTCGCAATTTCTGACGGAAATCTAGGCACCACAGCTGGTTCTATTAAATAAAAAAAAGTTTTTTTTTGACAAATGTTTAGCTTATATAAATTTTTTTTTTGACCTTTTTAATTGATTACACTATCCACTTCCCACCAATCACAATTCCCCCCGCTCCCACCCTTATATTTTTTCCCCTTCCCACGTAGTGGCCCCCCTCCTTCTCTTTTAATTTATTTTGACTCATCCCACTTTAATTATTCCCTCCTCTCTCACTTTCCCTTTTCATCTACACTACAGCTTCTTGCAGTGGACAACCGTCGCCCCCTCCCTCCATTTCCTATCATCTTCACACTTAAAAACATACCCACACGCGCACACGTCTTCATCATCGAATCTACTTCTTTGTTTTGTTTCAACTACCATCCCCACTCCTCCTCCTCACTCAAGATTGCGACACCAACGGGCAACGTGGTCCCCCACTCCACTACACTGATCAATTAAGCTTGTAAGTTCAACGTGCTTCTTCTTTTTTTTAATTGGCGTATAATTTTTGCAATTTTTTTATTTCAAATTGATATCTATGTTCTAATCTGTGTTTAAAAAATGGAGAATATATATAATATTTCAAAAGAAGTTATCCAAAAAAATAATATTTCAAAAGAAAAGAAAAACCAAAAGTGGACCATGTCTCGTGATGCCTTTAGCATGTTGATAAAAGATATCTTTACATATTCAGAGTACTTGATTTCAGATTAGGCTTAAGCAATTTTAACATTTTTTTCCTGAAAAAATGTTTAATTTCAAAAAACCTTATTTTAGTAATTTAAAAGAAAATAGTCTAGTCCATACGCATGATTAAGAAAAATATAATATTTGTATCATAATATAAGTTTCTTTAGCTTAACTTTTTTTGCCAATAGTTTATAGTTTAACACTGGCCTCAATATCTTTAATTTTGAAAATAAATCTGGACAATTAATATTATTTTGTAAATTAAAATAAAATAATTTCTTTATCTAAATTTTAATTTTTTTTTAAAAAAATTTAAATGTTGTGGTTCTTTCAAGCGCCACAGCTTCTTTTAGTGGCGTTCATATATGTGGCACTTTTCTAGCGCCACAACTAATGCAATTATAAGCGCCACAACATTATTTTTTTGTAGTAGTGGTTGCATTTCTAGGAAATATGAGGTTGCGACATGTGGCGGATCTGGGGGCTGGCAACAAGGTGGACGTCGTCGGAGCTGCCACATGCTCCCGCCGGCAATGAGGGGGCGGTTGCCAGAGTTGCCACGTCAATTTTAAAAATATAAAAAAAAATTTTGCGATGGAATTTCCGACAGAAATGAATTCTGTCGGAAGTTGTGAGGGAATTTCCGATGAAGTATTCCATCGGAAATTGGGAGGGAATTTTTGATAGAACTGAATTCTGTTGGAAGTTGTGACGAAATATTCCGTTGGAAATTGCGAGGAAATTTGTGAAGGAATTGAATTTCGTTGGAAATTGCGACGGAAATAAATTCTGTCAGAAATTTGTTTGTGACGCTATTATTGCCGACGGAATCCATTTCGTTGGAAATTTCGTTGGAAATTCTGTTGGAAACTCTAATTCCGTCGCAAATTTTGTTGGAAATTCAGTGTTTTTTTGTAGTGCTTACTCATTTATAATGAAGGAATTTTTGGAAAAAATATATATTTCCTATATATTTATTACTTTTAACTAGTTTTAACTATTTTTTAGAATCCTACAATTCGATCAAAACCACCTTATATATCAGGATGGAGGGATTAAAATGCTAAGGGATAATGTTGTCATTGCTTTTGAATTTCCTTCTCCTATAAACACTAAACACTACTACAGATTCATGCATATATAACCGTTAATATATAATGGTCACATCGAATAAACGTTATGTATGTCGAGGTAGAGGTCACACAAGAATATACAGGACTTAAAAGTAATGGTTAATGTAACCCCCTTCCGTAATTAATATTCGGAATACGCAATTAAAGTGAAATAGAGATCAATAACAATCAAAACTCATTTACTAACCCATCTATCAGACAGGGTTTTCATAAATACATTTCAAAAGATAATTCACCTGGTCTCACATTCACCTTCCGGATACAATTACTACACAAAGATAAATCACATTCATATAAATATCAGAGTGCACAATAATAATGCCGGCAATCCCGTATTCATACCTTCACTAAAGATTCATAGGGCACATACGCCCTTTACAGTTTCTCAAATGGGGATTACACAAATTCTCATTTCAAATACGTATTCCAATATATCATCTGAACATATATGTCCAGGCATATACAATTACCAATATATAACAATAACACATTACCGATCCTCTTGCCCATAAGGAATCCTAGCCGCCCCTGGTTGCTTGCTCCATCTTGATCCACTTGCCCTATCTACATTGTCGGTAGGGGAGGGTGAGATTCTGAGGAATCTCAGTAGGTAAACAATACCAATATGCATGTAAGATAAGTGTTCAATGCATGACATGCTTGCAATACATAATTCATGTTCACATAATGACATAGCTGCATGCTCAATGTTCAAACAATATACTCATGGCTATAGCATAAATTGAAACAGAGCTTCAATCACTCATATATGTTTCACATAATTAAGCAAAGCAATAACATGCATCAATACACTAACACAATTATCAAATGCATGCTGGAGAGGTAAGTTCCCTACTCTTATTCTTTCCACGTATGCTCTAGCATCGGCTACTCGCGATCCGAGCGGATATCGAACTATGATCAGGGAGAATACCCAACCCTATAACCAAATCAAGGACATAGGGTTATTCTCCATTCCAAGTTCACTTTCATAATACTTAATGTTGGTTGTCATTATTGCCCCTTAAGCCCTCATAATTGGCTCTAACACACGCCCTTAAAGGTTAGAAAAACTATCCCAAAGTTCCCCTTTTGGAAGCACAAAAATGACATTTTACACTGCTGCACTCGAGTGAAGATGACCTCACTTGAGTGAGATTATACGGACACTCGAGTGAAGAAGGCCTCACTTGGGTGATGGTACGGTCTACACTTTGGTACTAGAGAGTGAATAACAACGAGTGAACACCCGAGAGCACAAGGAAATTTTCAGAAACTACAACACTCAAGCACACTGGACCTCACTTGAGTGATAGCCAAATGCCTCACTCGAGCACTAGAGAGTGAAGTCCAGAAAGTGAGAACCTGAGAGCACAAGAGTTTTCCACAAAGAGGAGCACTCGAGCACAGGACTTTGCACTCGAGTGATGGATTAACACTCACAAGTGAGACTATACACTCTTGAGATTTTCCAGAAAACACAACAGAAAAACTGAAGAGAACAAGAAAACGCAGCAAAACTAACCACATTTCCTAACACCTTCCCAAATGATTCCAATGGACCCAAAACTCCTACCAAAGCTACTCCCCCACAAAAACACCCAAGGAATTCAATGGAATCATCATAATTATCAAAATTCTATTCCATTATCATGCTTTGGTTTTGAGCAACACAAATAATTAAAATCCCAAAATCACCAAACTTCACATTTCACTCCCAAACCAATTCTATCTATCAAAACACACCTTAAGGCACCAAAACTATGCCAACAACATGACATACTCCTAATAACTCTCATTTTCGAAATTAAGGCCAAAATACTAGAATTTCAAAACTTAATCATATGGCACAAAACATAGATAGAATGATTGGTTTCACTTACCTCTTCAACTTTTCCAAAGACACTTCTTGATTCTTCAACCTCTAGATTTTCTTGATGTCATAAATCAACACCAATGGCTAATCTATAACCACCAAAATGAAGCTCTTAACTCAAGGAACAACTTTAGAGAAGAGAGTTTGAGCAAAGGAGATCATTTACTCACCTTAATACCAAGCATTTCCTTTCTCTTTCTTTGGCAACTACGGCTGAACAAGAGAGAGAAGAGAGAAGAGAGAGATTGAATGAAGAAGATGAAGGAATGATGATGATCATGCTCCCTCCTACTCTTCAGTGAAAAATGAGGGAAAAGAGAGAGAGAAACTATTAAAATATTTCATTTGACCTTTCTCTCACCCTCTTTACATGTGAGCTTGTCACTTGTCACATTTCTATTGGTTCTCATCAAATAAGCAACCAATTAGCCATTCTAATATTTCCATTAGCCATTTAATCACACTTCTCATTTCTCCTCTTAGCTAGTAATTAATTTCTCTATTAATCACTAACTAATTGCCCAAAAATTTCATTCTTTCAATTTCCACTAATCATAGCATATTAATTAATATATCCACAAAACACATAATTATTCCACTATAATTCTATAATTATCCTCAATAATTATCATTAGCCCTTAATTGAAATTTGGGCATTACAGTTAACTATACGCACCATTATGTATAGTGAAGCATAATTCATTAAAACACAAAAATAATAGTTGTAGCTAATAGCCGTAATTTATGTAGTGACAAAAATGACAGTTCCTTTGAAACAATCATCATGTAACCTTAACAAATGATTCGTCTTCCAACCTCTAATATCATTGAAGACAAAACATAGTGGTCTTAAGAAACAACTGTTATTTAACACTTTTATAACCCTTCATAACATCATCAGACCTTTATAAGTCATAACTCTTTGTAATAGCCATTAGACCTTAATTTAAACTGACATATTTCTTGTGATTCTTACTATACCTTTCTTTATCATCCTCCTTCTTCTCTCCTTTATCATGTTAAGATCCCAGGGAGCTCATCTACCGCCATGACCACCTTCTCCTCCTCTGCCTCCTCCTAAACTGGAAGCTTTCATGCAGATGTTGGCAAGCCTTAGCTGCTAGACAAGATGTCTCACGACCTATGGCAACAAGGTAAACATGAAGTTGAACTTGATACTTTATCACAATGATTTTGAATATGACTTGCAGTTAGACCCTTCACTCTTTCCTTCGATAATGAGAATAAGGAGGAGGAATAGGAGAAGGAGGACGGCAGCGGTGGTGATGACTTACACCACTATTTTAAAATATAATAAAAATTGTTAACAAAAAAACCCTAATAATTTATGGTTATTAATTAAAAACCTTAAAGTATTCTAATAACACCAAAATACTTAATGGTTCTAACTTAATAAACATGAATTAAAGCTTTTGAAACCTTTCTATTAGATATGATTAGTTTTGATGATGTCAAATACAGATGTGAAAATATAGATGTGAAATGATAAGAGCAAAATGTTTTCTTAATATACTTATCTTCTCTATTGACTAACTACTGTTTGATGTGAAATATTTTGTAGATTAGTCAAGCAAAGATAGAAGATGATTGAATATAATCAAGAAAATAAAGAAGCTATCTTGTTGAGTTATGGTGGATAATCATCAAGATGAAAATTAGGAAGAAAGAGATTGAAGAAAACAAGAAATTGCAAGATCTAATGAGAATATCAAGATTCAAGCTCTTAGAAGTGATACTGGAGGTTTCTATGATCAAATGATGGTTGGAATAGGTAAATACAAAGCTAAGATGACTTATATATGAGTTATGACACTTCTAGAGAAGTTTCACTTGAGTGTGAGCTCAACACTGGAGTGCCAAGAAGAACACTTGAGTGTTGGGGCCACTTTGTTTAACTCTGTTTTTTGTTCAGCTTGACGGAGGTCCAATTTTTTGGCCATGTCTCTCAAACCACATGTCAGACTAACCTGAGGCCATGTCTCTCAAACCACATGTCAGACTAACCTGAAACCAGTGGCATATGAAACTACAGTCCCAACAAGAAAATACACACCTGAATCACATTGAAAGCAATTTATATGAATGAGATATGATCTTTTGAAGATGACATTGAAATCATTGTCCTTTTTCAAGACAGGTTGGGTATTTTGGACATAACGCTCAAAATACACATCGAATAGAGACCAAACTAGTTCCATATGAAACTAAACTTAGAATTTTTTATGGATAGGTAATGGCTCAAATTTGAAGTTATATGTTAAGAGATACACCTTCTGGAAGTTGATGATTGAACTGTCTAGTGCGGTAGACACTCCTTTGATCATATCTTGTAGAATGCAATGAGTTTGAAGCTGATTCTTTTTGCATTGGAATGTATATGACAAGAGCTTTTTGATGATGCATTACTTTACATATTTAGAGTCACATGAATTGATCGAGTCTGATATGGCACCTAAACACCCCTGAGTCCAAAAATACACTCTTAGAAAAATATCATGCGAGTATTGTCCAGAAGCAGTTTTTATTAGTGGCACTCAAGTGAGGGACTTAACACTCGAGTGATGGCATGAAGTGCACTCAAGTTCTGTAAGTAAGACACAGAAAGTGTTTTCTCGAGAGTCAGCTAGAATGTGAAAATATGAGCGCACTTGAGTGAGAACTACTGCACTCGAGTAAAGTACTTCCATACTCACAAGTGCAAAATCTCACTCTTGCAAAACTTGGCACAAGTGTTGTCTAGAAGTAAAGCCTGAAGCTGAAATACACTGGTGCACTCGAGTGAGTCATCTGTACACAAGTGAGGACGGTTACACTTTCAAGTGAGAAATCACACTCTTGAAAAAAATGGTAAAGTGTTGTCCAGAAAGTGAAAAGAGTTCATGCACTTCCAGTTGCACTCGAGTGTTGGCAGAAAGTGTAACCTGCACTTCTTGCACTTCCAGTTTGCAATCGAGTATTGGCAAAAAGTGCAAGTGATTTTTCTAGAAAATAGAGCAACGCTACATAACTTCTGAAAATCATAGGAATGATTATATAACACATTTTTCTTGCTTCTAATCACTCTAACAGTTCATCATATTAGTGATTAAGCATTTTCCAAGTGATCAAACAAGGATTAACACACAACCTAAGAATGTGATGGTGACAGAAGCAGAATGCATTATAGAGTTGTAGTAAACAATTTGAATATGGTTAAAGGTTACTTATTCATTATATTTTCACTTGTTATTATACATAAACATTAACTAACATATATTTCAAGTGAGAAACAAGAGATTAAACATTCGAATTGCATCTTCAAGTATAGAGGACACTAATGGCAAATATCGTCTCTTGAAGTGATGAGTCCCATAAACTAAAATTTCAGCCTTTGACCAATGATCCAATGTACCTATGACTAACACTTTATTATATTAGTGTTTGATGTATTATTACAGAAAAACAACGAAGAGATCATATAGTAAGGAAAAACTACTTCACGAAGTATAAGGAGCGTTTGACGTAACAGCTAGTTTTTCAAACGCTCTCAACGGTCAAACGAAGCAACGAGACTCAAGGATATATTGAAATACTTACAATGGTCATATCCTAATTAACTATAAATATAGGAGATTCAAGCAGAGTGTTACAATGACATGAGCAAAACAAAGGCAACATGTGTATATCATGAATCCTCTGCCTCAACCTAAATCCTCTATGTTATTCTAGCTTCTATATTAGTTACCATTGAGAGAGTGATTATTTGTACTGTAGTGTTCATTATATCCACTTTGTGAGAGAGTCTGTATTCACTTCAAAACTATATTTCTAAATTGATCTTAAGGTAGAGGGAACTTGAGAGAGTTGATTTTCTTATGGAAGAAGCTATAGAGAGAATTGCCGGTAAGACTTTCTGCTTGTAAGACTTACAAGGTGCAACTAGTAGAGAACGTTGCTGCTCGTAAGACTTACAGGGATGTAAGCAGGAGAAAACATTACTGCTCGTAAGACTTGCATAGGTAAGTAAGAAAGGAAGGTCTTTGGGAATGCTCTGCTCTTAAGACTTGCCATAAGGGGGAGAATCTTAGAGATACATTTGTAAAAGGCTTCAAGAATGCCCGCCTAAACTTGTGGGTTTATAGAGGCTTTTCTTGTGCCGAGATTAAACAAGAAGATAGTGGGTTGAAAATCTTAGGAGGAGCCTAGGGACTGAACATAGGTCATCTTGGATTGGACCGAACCAGGATAAATCACAGTTTGCATATTCTCTTCTTTAAGCTCTTATATTTCCAGCATATATTATCTAACTGTTGATTTATGATTCATTACTTTCATACATATTGTTTTCAATAAGATGCGAAAATATTTTCAAAGTTCTTAAGTTTTTATCTTACACCCAATTAACCCCCTCTTGGGTGTCAGCCGGTTCTAACATTTGGTTTCAGAGCATTGGCTCTTGTGTAAAGGACTTAACTGTTTCAAGAGTTATCAATGGCTGACTTTGGGTGTTACTCGCTTTCAGAAGGTTTTGACTATACAATTCCACCTCTTTTAAAAGATATTGATTTTTGGTTTTGGAATGCTAGAATGACTAGTTTTATAAAGGCATTTGATTTTGATATATGGAATGTTTTTACAAATGCTTTTGATTTCAAATTGAGAAAGGATTGGACAAAAAGAGAAAAGAAAATGTTTTCGTTGAATATTATGGCAATGAAAATTTTGAATAGTGCTTTAATTGAAAATGATTTTGAGAAAATTAGATTTTGTCTTAATGGTAAAGATATTTGGGACACTCTTGATTCTATGTACACTTTTAACAAGTGTGTTGAAGTTGAAACTGTTGACAGTTCATGTGAAAATATAAGATGTGTATCTACGGTGCATGAACAATTGGAAGGTGATGATGAAGAAAGATAATTCATAGAACACTTCCATATAGTCAGCATGAATAGACAAGAAGAAGAGGATTCTTGAAAAAAGCTCATTATAGACGGACATGAAAAATCATTCTCCTGAGATCAAAGATGAACTTAAGGTAAAAAGTTCCAATTCTTCTTGTGATTTTTGTAAAACTGATTTTCAAAATCTATATAAGATTGTTTGTCAACTAATTATTGATTCTACTGAGAAAAGCAAAAATGTGTTCAAATATGCTGGAAAGTTTGTTGGGAGGAAAGAATGTTCAAACAAAATCCATTCGTGTTTCTACTCTCATGACTATCATAATACTTGCATGATATCCCATAATGCATATCTTCATACAATTTGTAATTATTGTGGTAAATCCGGTCATATTCCTCACACATGCTATATTAGAAGAAATTCTCATATGAGGAATAAATATGCTTGGGTTCCTAAAGAACATATAAAATCGAATGATAACAATCAAGGACATAAGTATATGTGGGTACCAAAATGTCCATCTAGTGCTCTATGTATGCAAGATATACGAAAAGTAATGGACATAAGGGTACAGATAAGATAAAGAACAAGACAAGAGGTTCTCATGCACCAATTGAGAGGTTTATATCGTCACCAAAGAGAACTCTTAGACATTTATTGTTGGAGCTATAGAGCATAATCACAGAAAGAAGCAATGGGCAAAAGGAGTATGTTTCACCTCAATGAAGGGCTACCATAATGTACCATTCAACTACCCTGAGGAGAATAAGAAGAGGAGGATTTCTCATACACAAATAAAAATACTCTAACAGCCTATATCATATGAGAGAGCTTTGCATAAAGCCAAATACGTAAAAACAAAGCTTCAAAGAAAGATGCAGTAGGTATGCAAAGGGAATCCTCCAAGCACCTAACATAAAAGTAAACAACAATAAAACCTCCTACACTATCATCTTTAATATTTATTGAGGTTTATACCTTCTTACCTTAGGTATGAGCACTACACATTTGTTTTCACAATTGTTAGAAAAATTCATTCATAAAGAATCGCAATGTTCAATAGCTTAACATTTCATGCATATACACATGCTTTAAGAGAAAATATTTTTATGCATAAAGTTATGTTTAATTCATTATGCTCTATTTCTTTAATTTGATTATATTATTAGAGCATGTGAATTATGATTCCTACTAGCTAACTGTGAGTGTATCCAAGTAAAATTGGATACCAAAGGAAGAAAAAAGATTATATGATTGTGTAGGTAGAAGAAAGTAATGCTCTATTTTTGGTTAGTAAAATAGGGATGAAAAGAGTATACATGAACTCTGAGTGAAAACTCAAGTTTATATCAAGTGTAGACACAAAACTTAAGTTCCAGAGGTAAACTCTAGTTCATAACTTGAAGGCACAATGGAAATTAGAGTTCAGGAAGGAAATTACATAAAAGCTTGATTCAAAGGCATTGGTTACTCCAGTGATCTTGGGGGACTTGAGTACAAAGATACAAGGAGATGTAATTAACTTGAGTGTCTACTAGTTACATTCAAGCTAGGTACGTTGTATCAATATGTGAACTTTTCTATAGAAATCAAGTGTCACGTCTTTATATCAGTAATTTCAAGACTCAACTATCGTACCCGTTCTTCCCAATTCAATTTGATTGGTAAATACTTGCTTATTATTGTATACCATTAGCAATAAATCATTAATGGTTTTCAAAATATTTTTAGATTGCTAAATGGATCGAAAGTGAAATGGGGCATAACCTTTCTATATATTTGAGATTTGAAATGCACATTTCACAAAATTTACTTGGATTTCAATTCATCCTGTTTATAAAAAGTGTATACACATTATTTGAAAATTATTCATATCTTGTTTGCATTCAAATCGATTTCAAAATTGGAAGTTAGTATTTTTGTATATTGAAAGTCAGAAATGCTTTTAATTCATCCACCAGAGTATTTTCCGATCTTAAATGTGCTATCCCATGCTTGAAGTCTTTAGTCTTAATTCACTAACATGTTAGACCTTACGTTCAACAAGTTAACTATCTATATAAGTTTCAAGTATATTCCCTTGAAAAGAATTCAATCTTTGAAAACCTTATGCCTAATGCATAAATCTTTGGTTGATCATGTTATTCCAAGCATTATGAATGTTTATTAGTGCATTAAATGTTGATGCATTAACCATTGTTGTGGAATAACATACTAATATTCTAAGACTCTAGTCATTTGGAGTAATGAGTATGTGTTTCATCATCCATAAATCAATGTACTCATTTCATTGTTCAAATACATTAGTATTTGTCTTCATCCATTTTCGAGTAACTAGAGCATTTTACTTCAAGTCTTGCCTTGAATATTCAGACACAACTCTAAAAGGGAAGATTATCTCTTGATCAATATTAAAGTCATTATGCTTATATATGTTTATCAAGATAAGCCTTTTTGACTAACTCATTTTCCATACGACTTTTGTTCTTGGGAAAATTCTCAAACTTGTTAACTTCAATGTCTAACATGTTATCTTAGTTATTATCTAAAAGAGAAGCTTTCTTGTATGTATACGCTTAAGCTGTTGGCTTCCAAGATCTTTGGAATAAGCATCGATTGTAAATAAGTTTCAAAAATGAGTTTTTCATGTATTCAAAATCTTAATATCATAATACATATTCATGATTCAAAAGAACAATTGAGATTTTGAAATAATTTGCATTTTTCATTATCATTCTTGAAAAACTTGATTTCATTCATGATTTATCATTTTATAAAAATTGATCATTGTGGATAGATTTTCTATTCTCTTTGATTTGACTTGCATCGATTGCATGAAAAATATTATCAATGACATATTTTCTATATAAAATGTATTTATAAATTGTCATTGATCTTTGAAACTCATCACTCATTGATATAACTCATTCGTTACCCTTTATGATCCAATGACTTGAATTTATTGGATAAAGTTATATCTTGGTCTTTGTTGGTACTTTTTGCTCAAATATCATATGATTTAATTGTATAAGAGTATAAGAGTTATAATGTCTAACATTGTATTGACCCAAGAGAAAGTTGAGTACTAAAGAGCATATATTTA
The DNA here is from genome assembly GCA_963855925.1 of Inga laurina. NCBI lineage: Eukaryota > Viridiplantae > Streptophyta > Magnoliopsida > Fabales > Fabaceae > Inga > Inga laurina. The sequence continues at coordinate 52,178,786 of OY979703.1, forward strand.
TACTCTTGCAGGAGTTGACCAAAAATGCTCTACTTTTGGATAAAAAGATCAGGGGCTATCTGAAAGAGGAACTTCAACACTTTCACACTGAGCTTGCTAATAACAATGCTAAGGTCATCATTCAATGAATAATAAGATGAGGCAGCTATATGACTTAGTGAACTAGAACTTCAAAGCTTTATTTGCGATGATGGATGACAAAATAAGGGAGATAAGGGGAACTTACTAAGTTAAGACCTTATTTCGGGCTCATCCTAGTATCCTTAAGTGCCCACAGAGATTACATCTTTAATCACATAATCAGACAGTGACTAGCTAATGAAGCATCCATGGACTATATAGGTTTATGACTTGAGTGATTATGACATTACTCGAGTGAGGTATTGTATTCTTGCTTAATTCAAATTCCTTGAGTTGCATCACTTGAGTAAACAATCAAGTAATGGTGGAGTAGAATCACTCAAGTGACCACTCAGGTGATATTGGGTTGTATCTCTTAAAACCCCTAAATAGCATTGTCATTTCTCAAATTTGATTTCTCTCCAAATGTTGATACTTTTAAAATCATTTTCCATACAAAGTTACCAATGGTCTTTCAAATCTAGGAGAGTTATTAACTATTTTCCTCAATGATTTTTTTAAATCATGCATCAATTAAGGGGAAGATTTACATTCACATGTGTTTTATCTCCTTAAAGTTCATCTCCTTTATTGGAAGAAAATCCTTTTAATATACTCATATGTATTCACCATGTCTTGATTAGTTTTGATGATGAGTTACTTTTATATGGTTCTTTTCATGATCTTAATTTTAATATATCATACGGAAAGGAACCTTTTGTTACTTGACTGAACTAATAATTCTTTTGCAAAGAAAGATTTAAATTTGAGACAGGAGAATTTGCTTCACAATAACGTTTCTCAACGTACTACAAGAAGAAACTATCAACCTTGATAAAAAAATGTTTCAACGTTTAATCAAGGAAAATATATGGGCTACAACATTCAAAGCAATAAATACATATACCAATACACATAAGCATTGATCATGTTGAACAGAAGCTCAACTCAATTGGAGAATCCTGGCAACAATATGAACATACATCAGAGTTGCATAGCAGATGTGTAGAGTACACCACATCATGAACTAGCATTGCCAAAGAATAAGGCAACAGACTTCATGGAGCAAATCTACATGAGCATTGATAATCCTTTTCTCTTTATATTTCAAGAATATGTTTCATATAATTAATTTCAATTTACCTTGATTATGAAAGTTTTTTTGAAAACCTCTCCAAATCTATTTTCAGTTCCTTTAAAAATGAAAATACTTTCACATAGGGGGAGAGTAAACTGTTCTCTTGATACATTCATTTTGATTAATGAAGAGAAAGACATTTCTACTTTTTTTCAAATTTACTTCTCCACAAGCCTTACTTTTTTATATTTCAAATTTTTTGCTGATGTCAAATAAGGGGAGAAATATTGTACGAAAAATATGTTCATCTAATATGTTTCCGTACTCATACATATTTTTCGTAAAGGATTTGTCATTATCAAAAGGGAGGAGAATATTAGATATGATTAGTTTTGGTGATGTCAAATATAGATGTGAAATGATAAAAGGAAAAAGTTTGCTTAATATACTTATCTTCTCTATTGACTAACTACTATTTGATGTGAAATATTTTATAGATTAGTCAAGCAAAGAAAGAGGAAGATTGAAGATAATCAAGAAAATAAAGAAGCTATCTTGTTGAGTTATGGAGGATAATCATCAAGATGAAAATCAAGAAGAAAGAGATTGAAGAAAAAAAGAAATTGCAAGATCTAATGAGAATATCAAGATTCAAGATCTTAGAAGTGATACTGGAGGTTTCTATGATCAAATGATGATTGGAATGGGTTAATACGAAGCTAAGATGGCTTATATATGAGTTATAACACTTCCAGATAAGTTGCACTCAAGTGTAAACTCAACACTTGAGTGCCAGAGGTGTTGCACTCGAGTGTAGGAAGAACACTCTAGTATCGGGGCCACTATGTTCAGCTTTATTTTTCGTTCAGCTTGATGGAGGTCCAATATTTTGGCCATATCTCTTAAACCACAGGTCAGACTGACCTAAAACTAGTGGCATATGAAACTAGACTCCCAACACAAAAAATACATACCTAAATCACATTAAAGGAGTTCATATGAATGAGATATGATCTTTTGAAGAAGAAATTGAAATCAGTATCATTTTTCAAGACACGGTATTTTAGACATAACTCTCAAAATACGCATTGGATTGAGATGAAACCGATGTCATTTGAAACTAGACTCAAAGAGCATGGATAGGTAATGGCTCAAATTTGAAGTTATATGCTAAGACATACACCTTCTGGAAGTTGACGGTTGTACTGTCTAGTGTGGTAGACACTCCTTCATCATATCTTGCAGAATACAATGAGTTTGGAGTTGATTCTTTTTGTATTGGAATGTATATGAGAATAGCTTTTTGATGATGCATTACTTTCCATATTTAGAGTTACATGAATTGATCGAGTCTAACATGGCACCTAAACACCCGCGAGTCCAAAAACACACTCTTGGAAAAATATCATGCAAATGTTGTCCAAAAGTAGTTTTTATCAGTGGCACTTGAGTGAGAAACTTAACACTCAAGTGGTGGCAAGAAGTGTACTCAAGTCTTGTAAGTATGACAATAAAAGTATTTTCTCGAGAGTCAGCTAGAACGTGAAAATATGAAGCGCACTCGAGTGAAGTACTTCAACACTCGCAAGTACAAAATCTCATTCTTACAAAACTTAGTGCAAGTGCTATCAAGAAGTGAAGCCTAAAGTTGAAATACACTGGTGCACTCGAGTGAGTCAATTGCACTCGAGTGAGTACGATCAAACTTTCAAGTGATAAATCACACTCTTGAAAAAAATGGTGCAAGTGTTGTCTAAAAAGTGAAAAGAGTTCGTGACTTCCAGTTGCCCTTGAGTGTTAGCAGAAAGTGCAACCCGCACTTCCTGCACTTCTAGTTTACACTCGAGTGTTGGCAGAAATTACTAGTGCACTTCCTGCACTTCAAGTGTTGATTTTTCTGAAAAGCAAAGCAACACCATGTAACTTCTGAAAATCATAGGAATGATTGTATAACTCATTTTTCTTACTTCTAATCACTCTAACAGTTCATCATATTAGTGATTAAGCATTTTCTAGGTGATCAAACAAGGATTATCACACAACCTAAGAATGTGATGGTGACAGAAGCAAAATTCATTACAGAGTTGTCGTCAACAATCTGAATATGGTTAAAGGTTATTTATGTTGGAAATTGTGCCCTAAGGGCAATCATTGTACTTTGAACATTATTATTTTAATGAAATTTCTCCATTCTGTTATCATATTATTTGCATGTAAACTGTGATAATTGTATCCTTGGATAATTCATAAAAATTGTCCTAAAATGTCCCTGGTCGGTCATCTATGCGGGAGCAGAGATGAAACAAGATCAGTTTGACTTTGATAAGATATGGAGATACGAATCAAAGTCTTAGGCACTTGTAAGAGTACAAGGTGCTGGACCGACCCACTATGAGAAAGCTACATGGTTCAAGTCATAAGCATTTCTCATGTATAACCACGTCACAGTGCCCTTAGATCTGAGGTCATCATGGGTTCCTACATGAGAGTTGCTAAGCTTTGAACTAATCAAAAGCAGGGTAATGAAACCCGGACCGGACTGGCCGGTCTGGCCCAGAAACAGGCGAACCGGCCTGTAAACCGGTCCGGTTCCCGGTCCGGTCCGGGTTACCTATTTTTTTTAAAAAAAATTTAATTTCTCCTTTAGAATTTCATACTATAAGTCTAAAATTTTCAATTTTTCACCGGTTTGGCCCCAGTCTGACCCACTGACCCTTAACCCAGTACCTCGACCGGTTCAATACCCGGTCCGGGTTTTAATACCTTGGTCAAAAGTCACTTTTGACCGGGTGATGATAAAGGCTATGATTGGGCTTGATGGTTTTTCATGCAGAGGAATATGAATGATCAAGATGGAATTTGTCCCTCATATTAGTAGAGAGATATTACTGGGCCCCTCGATGAGTGAGTCTGAGAAATATATGGCCATACTATGATGAAAGGAGTTTCTGTCTCTGTTATCAGGCTACTCAGGAATCGAGAAAGTAATGGTCAGGAACAAGAGGATGACATTATCCATGCCTTATCCTTGATTGATATATCGTGTGACAAAAGGGACGTGACATGGTTGTATGACAGGTTGCATCCTGATAACGATCCTTATATGAATTGGGTAGTCATAATGTCTTGATAGAGGCCGCTTGCGACTTTTGGTTAGTATAGTTATTGGCCTACTGCCAACTTCATATGGGCCTACAGGATCGCACACAAGAATGACCCAACACGAGATAATGTTTAATTTAGGGTGTACGAATTTTATATTTATATATATATATATAATATAAAATTCATTAATAATATTATATAGATATATATATTTTCGCAATATATGTCTTATATATATATGTGTGTGTATATATATTATATGATATTATTATATTGTGTTAGTTTTAAATTTAATTTATTAAGATATATTAAATTTAATAGGTAACATGATAGAGATATAGTATCTCAGATTTAATTTATGAAGATAAATTAAATCTAATGGCTCTTTATTTGGATTAAATAAATAGGTTAAATTAAAACTGTTGGACAGATTTAATTTAATATAAATTTATTTAATTAGCTCATCAAGATAATTAATTGTTAATTAATTTTGAAATTAATGATGCTTAATTTTGAAATTTGAAAATAGCCCTCATAGGTTATAAACTTGATAGAGCAGATATATTCATATGCACATGAGAATTGAGGGCCGCAAGTGAAACCCCAGGAGACATAAGAGGCGCTAGCACGCAGTCTCGGTTGGAGAGCATTCATGTGGATACCGGTAGAGGGAGCGGACCTAACGTGTTGGCTCCTAGAGATCGTGAAAACTCTGAATCCTCAAAAAGGTATGAATCCTTCCAACTTGGTTTAAACGCCGTTGATAGATCCTCAATTAGGATCGGTGAAAATTTTTAAAATTCTTCCGCTGTGCCCACCGATCCTAACATTTATTCATTATATTTTCACTTGTTATTATACATAAACATTAACTAACATATATTTCAAGTGAGAAATATGAGATTAAACATTCGAATTACATCTTCAAGTATGGAGGTCACTCATGGCAAATATTGTCTCTCGAAGTGATAAGTCCCAGAAACTAGAAATTCAGCCATTGACCAATGATCCAACATACCTATGATTAACACTTCATTCTATTAGTGTTTGATGTATTATTATAGAAAAACAACAAAGACATCATGTAGTAAGGAAAAACTACTTCACGAAGCGTAAGGAGCGTCTGATGTAACGGCTAGTTTTTCAAACACGCTCACTAGAAAAGTCTCAGTGTCATCCTCCACCTCCTCCTTCTCCTCCTATGCAACCTCCACCTCTTGGTTCTCTTCCCCAACATCAACCTTCGCCACTTCCACAGTTGTTTCTACCTTCTCCTCTCCCGCCTTCACATCCTATGCTTCCTCCACTGAAGGCAATGTTGCGGCATGTAGAAAAGACTAATCATACTGTAAGGAGGGTTTTTGGGTACCTCTCTTATGAATAGGAAGGCGAATCTCATATTTGATGAGTATGGGATTGGCTATGATCCTAACAATTATCTTGGCCATTTCTCTAGTAATGGGTAGCGTGGTGATCGCATTAGTTCACAGGCTACTCTCCACGGTTCTTTTTTTTTGTTTTATTATTTTTTAGTTTTAAATATATTGTTAAAAAAAGAACATATTTAATGGTTTTTATAGAAAAACCATCATGGAATAAAATAAATAACGGTTCTTAAATTGTTCTTTCTAAACGACCGTCATGAATTCAAAAGTTAATAATGGCTCTTTTGAAACAATTGTCATGTAACTCATGGCGTGGGAAAAGAATGACAATTCTCATAAATCTCTAATTAAATTCACCTATTTTAATTTTTTTTCTTGCAATATGGTGGTTGATATAGGCAACTATGCACGCATTAAAGTAAAAAAAAATGTGAAATATACAATGGTTATTAAGAAAAATCTGTCATTTATTAGAATACCACTTTAAATTCCAAACTATTATTAAAAACCAACTGTCACTATATATAAAATATAATGATCTATAAATCTAAAGAATGCGGCAGCTCGGTAATCCATAAAACCCTCTCTCTATAAAAGTCCAAAAACTGAACTCTACTTCTCCACTTCAATTTCAACTTTTCATAGCCAATTGCAAACTTTTGTTCTTCTTCACCAAACATATGGACAAATGCAAGAGAACTTCTGCTTCAACATCTTGAGACAAACTAAAGATGAACATCGTCGACTAGTAAGCCATCAAGGGTTCGTCCACACGATGTACCAGCTCCATCATATGGCTTAGGTTTACCTGCATGAGCAAGGACAAATGGACCAATACTTAAAGGTACTTACCACTCTCATTCGCTCTTTAAACAAGATGGTGGACAAGTTATTGGAGAATGAAGAATCTGATGATGCATCAGATTATTAAAACATCTCCATAACTTGTTATGTTTAGTTTTGTATATACTTTTTCTTTTTTCATTTTGTTTGTAAAATGGTAGTTGTATAATCAACTAACCAAAATTTTAAAAAAAGTGAAATACATAATGGTTATTAAGTGAAAACCATAACTTGTTAGAATATCATGCAAATAAATAACAGTTGTTATTAGTAACTATTATATTTTGTCTCAAAGAATGATAGTTGTTACACAAAAATTGTTATGATGGTTCAAAAACTTTACCCTTCCTTATGTTGATGATAATAATCATTTCTTGCTTCTTCATTCTCGGATGATCAGGCATGAGAACCAAGTAGCCATTCATTACTTACCATTGCGTGTGATTGCTCCTCTTCAACTTCTAACATGTGCAATGATGGTTCAAATCCGTCATTTCCAAACTATTTAAACTCCACATTCCTTTTTGGGTTTTGCACTATTTTGTTATCGTCCTCCTCTATTCTCTCAAGATGAAACACCATGCTAGAGATTTGCTAGGAAATCCCTGGTGTCATCCTCCTTCTCCACCTCTTTTTCCTCCTTTTTCCCTTCTTTCACAAACTCCCTACCTCCTCTACCTCCACATCCTCTGCTCCCTCAAGTAGAGACAATGATGCTTCATGCAGAATGTATTGGCCATGCTGTGAGGAAGATGGCAGGATATTTGTCGAGTATGAACAAGAAGGCTAATCTCATTCTTGATGAATATAGGATTGGCCACCATGATCCATACTCCTAGATGATTCAGGCTACTCCTTTGGTTATAAGTAATATAAAACCATATTTTCGTACACGTTTAGGTGAGTTTTAACCATGTAATGATTACAAACCCAAGAAAGTGTTCTATTGTAAACTTTTAAAGTCCTGTCTTTAATACAGGGTTTGAACCTGCACTTGAGTGGGTTTTTTGAAAAATTTTAAAAATACTTTAAGTATGGTCTCAAACCAGCCTGCAAATTCATTATTACTCATCAGTTTCAAAACTTTTTATTTAAAACAGAGCGTTCTTTGGTAAAAGCCAACGCAATGGTGGTTACCCTATGGACCTTTAGTGTTTGGTTGCCTCAATCTAATTCACTTAGCACATTAAAATAATAATGTGTGTATTGATATGCTAACATACATCTTACAACTAATACGCCTAGCGCTACTACTACTGCTACTGCTACAGCTATTCTGACTTAGTTACATTTATAAATTATACAATTATCCAAAATGAAATATAACCAAAGGAACTCTAACTATTTGACATGTACTTCACCGTCCTTGGTTACCTTCTTGCCCATGGAGCTGCTCGCCTTTGATGTAGATTAATGGTAGGAAAGGGTGAGATTAAAAAAAATCCCAGTAGTAACACAAATCAGTCATATGATAACAAAAATGCAAAGCATATAAAGCAAATCATTAAAGAGAACACTTAATGTATGCAGTAACAAAAGGCCTAACCGGTCCCTTATCTTAGAATCATAGTGCTTGGTGACCATGAACTAGCAGCCCAAGGCCTTCACCCTATACAAGGTATGTAGTCTAGGGTAACCCCTTATGTTGCAGCCCAGGGTAACTTCCTATGCAACTTGTACTTATGGGTCTTACCACCTAGGACTAACTGTCCCACACATAAAAAGATGATATGGAATTCATACAAAGCAACACATATGATATAAGGGATAAGATACTACTTGGTAGCCTTTCCAAGTTTTATTCTTGTTCTCAGTCTCCTGGGCAACCCAGGCAAATGTCAAATCCAATAAGTTAGAATTCAAGAACGGGCGAGTTATTACTTGTCCCAATCTGTAATAACTCAAACTCTTTGGTTGGTTATCTTTAAAGTTAATGGATTATGGCAAATGAATAGTCAATGTGCCTACACTAGATTTATGTGTTTAATTCTACCCTTGGAAATTAACTTTATTACCAATTGCCTTAATGTCTTAAATTGGCAAGTTAACTAAAAGCTGCTAGAATTTTTACCAAACTTTGAAAATTCATATCTTTATTTAGGAATATCCAATTGTAGTGGTTCAAAATTCTATGTGTCCCTCATTAAGTCTATTTTGAAGGAAAAATATTTCCTTCAGCCAATTACATGCACTCAATTCCAGTTAGGCCAATTAATTCTTGCTGCCACAGAATCATTCCAGATTTTAATGTCTAACATTAGTATTCCATATCTCCTAATGTACTAATCCAAATGGAACAAATGATATATCAAATTAAAGCTTGAGATGTCTACTTTCATTCTAAAAAAATATCATGTCCATTGAATAACATTTACTTATTCAAAAATATGACACATTCCATCTGCCTCATAGGAACCCTAAACTAGCAGCATTATGTTAAATTCCAGTTTTAAGAATTTCATTCCCAAGATCTAGAATTCAAAGCCAGAGGCTATTCCTACATAGTTTTTCATGTAGAGTCTATTGATGACATCAAATTTACCAAAATCCTACTCCTTCTACATGCCCTATTCTAACTGAAAATGGCTTCCCAATTCAACAATTACCAAATTTATCATTCTATCATCAAACTATTCCAATAGGCTCTTTTAAAATCATATGACATCATGCATATGATCAAAAGAACATCGATCTGTAAATTCTCATAGTGACCAAATTCTAGGGTAGCAAAACAAATTCCACAAAACTCACCCAATCAATGTAATAATTCTAGATTTTGGGCCTAAAAGCTTGAGAATTAGTTTGAATCAGGTAGACTGCTAGGTCGAGTTTAGGAAGAGTCCCAAGAATATTAGGGAGATGGAATGATATTCAAGGACTATTTTTGGGTAAAAAATGAGTCTCTAGATTATATGCGGCTCATGGCACATAAGTAGTCAGATAAAGTATGTCAATGTATGGGCACTTTGGAACACTTGGCACCTCTTTAAGTTGTATTGGCTTGTGGAGCCATATGGGGCTCGCAAGCAGACATTTGGGAACTCCCTGAGGCTTGTAGCACCATGTAGGGCCCATAAGCAGACACTAGGCAATTCCATGAGTCAAATGCCATATGGCGCAATATGAGTGGACATTCGTAAAGTAGTTTTATTAAAGTAACTTTAATAAAGCAGCTTTTGAAAAGTGTCTTTTAAGGTGGACCAATAAGAAGTTACCACCTAGCCCTTACTTTTGTATTGGCCTAGTGAGAAGATGACATATGTCCCTTATTATTACTTCTACTTTATGACTTTGTGTTGTCTTTCTCTCGGGATGTCACCTAGCACAATAGTTAGGGAAATTGATTGGTCTCCGGTCTGGTCATGTACTGACTTTCTCAAACATCGAACCTTGGAGTGGAGGAAATCATTAGGCTTCCCTTTCCTTGACCAAAAAGTCAGTCAACATGAAAGAGAAAGAGGAACGATGATTTTAGAAGGACACTTGACACTTGTAATTAAAAGATCATCTAACGTTGAATAAATGTGGAAGTCTTCTTGACTTTTCTTCCCTTCTTCTTTCTTTTCTTTTTGACTTGTTAATGAATATGGTTTAAATTCAATTCTCTTCCTTCCCATTTTAGAGTCTTGACCAAAATGGACAAGTAAAGGAAAGAAAAGAATGTGTTGTCTAATTGATCACATGTGTAAGTTCATGTTTGACTTTGGTTTTCCAAATGGTTTGACACTTTGACCAAAACTTTCCTCTTCCTTCTTTGCCCCTCTTTGACCAAATTTTAACCCTTATAAGAGGTGGGTTAATTTTCTTTTTGAACTCATGATTACTCTTACCTTTCATGAGCAAATCCTAGGATTTCATTTTGTCTTCCAATTTTAACCTCAATATCAAGTAGGAATTGTCTCTTTTGCACTTGATCATGACAATATTAATTGTTCTGCCATGATTTATTTTATTTCTATTTATTATGACTTTCTAGATGCCATTTCCTTTCTTTTAAAGTTCAAGTTAGGCTCTATATCATTTCTAGCTTTCGGTAAAGGAATTAGGTGCTTTCCTTTAGTCAATTGAAAGTAAGTTCCTTGTAAAATTCTCAAAGTAGTTTCTAACATTATGTAGACTTTCTATTTGGTACATTTAGCCCTTGACTACATTTTGGGATATTACAAGTAATGTGATTATGTGAGGTATGCTACGAATTTATAGAACTTTTTATTCATTCAAATTGAATGAAAAAAAGTTTCAAAATTCACGGTAAACCTCATATCATTATTTATTAAAGGGTGATATTTTCAGTTTTATTTTTATAGAATATGAAAATGTAATTTTTTGGGCATTCTAAGGACAAAAAATTTTAAAAAAATAACATATCTCATGGTTATTAACAAAGAACTGTTATAAATGTAAACCAATAAGTAACATTTCTTGCAAACGAACTATGATGTAAAGTCTTAGGCACGATAACCTAAAAAATTCGGTCGATTAGGTTGCCTTTGTGAAGTCATGATGCAATAAAGAATCCATGGTGACATTAAATTGCTTTTGTGAAGTTATGTTTTATTGGAAAACTAAGTATTGGTATGATCAAAGGTACCTTTCTTATTACAGGAAGTTGTTAACCCATTGCTTTGATCCATGGTTCCTACCCGATTTTTCTCTTAGAATTAATAGAGATATGGATCTCTAAACAAAAATCTCTTCTCTTTTTGGAAGTATCCACACACACACACACACACACATATCTATAGAAGTTACTTCCATAAGATAAATACGGATATAATGAATAAACTAGTTCAGTTGTACCAAGAATCAAACATGAACAAGTAAATACCTGCAGCATTTGTGAAGTCATAATACACTAAAGCATTCAAGGTGACATATTAAATTGCTTTTGTGAAGTTAAATTATCACATATATAAATCAACAATATCCATCAATTCTTTCCACAAGGCGTCGAATATCTTGATCCATCTCAAATTGTATAGCCACTCGATGTGGGAGGTATTGTTCTATTATATACAGATGAGTCCAACTAGCTTAGAAACTCTCACTTGAAGAGTCTTATATCTATATATCATGGTTATTATATAATAACTATAATGACCCAATTTGGGATTAAGGGCTAATGACTCTAATCTTGATTGTAATAAGTGTAATTAAATAGTTGTGTAGAAATATGATGTAAATTTGATTTAAGTATATTTGGTGATTAAAGATCAAGGGTGAAAATTTGTTGCATATGGGTTGGAATCCTGTGTATTAATATTGTGTGGGCTCATAGAGGGAATGAGTAAGATGGTGACATGTGGCATTTGGTGGACCATTGGATGTGGCACAAAGGACAAAAGTCCACTTTTCTCTCTCTTCTCTCTCTCCTATTCGGTTGAGGGGGAGTATGGGCAAGGGAAAGAAAACATCATCATCATCATCATTTTCATCACCTCACCATTTCTCTCTCCTTTTTCTCCCATTTCTGGCGACCTTAAAGCAAGGGAAGAGGAAAAGAAAAGCTTTGATCTTTAGTGAGTAATGGTCCTTCTTTGCTCAAATCCTCTTCACTAATGTTGTGCACCTCATTGAGAGCTTCATTGTGGTGATTTCAGAATCTTGAAAGGTGTTGATTTGAGTGTTGGACGAAATTAAAAGTTGGCGAATCAAGATTCTAGATTTGGCCAAGTGAGGAGGTAGGCATTTGATGCTTTTTGATATATATGTTATGATTTTTGGATAAGTTTGAGAAATTCTAGAAATTTGCCCTAGTTTATGCCCATTTTGGAATGTATGAATTTCATAGTAGATGATGTTGGGATTAGTTCATTGTGTAGTTCTTTGAGTATTGGATATAGTTTTGGTTAATATGGGTTAATTACTTTCTGCCCAGAAACTAACTTGTACATAACAAAACACAACCAAGTATGTATATACATCCATCACTCTATAAATAAAGCAATATCTCTACATGGAGTACTTCATAAACAAATATCAAGTCCACATAACTTCCCTAAACCACTACTCCAATAGTCAGCTTTTTACAAAATGAACTTTAGAACTTAGACATTTATGTGTTGAAGTAGATGTCCTGCTAAGAGGTCTCGGATAGCATTCATCTCATTGTCTTTGTAGGAGTCTTCATTACCAAAAATCTATAAATTGAAAAATAAGCTAATATAAATCAATCAAGTAAATGAAATGAGTAACAATTCAATTACAACAAGAATATTATTATTTGAGATTAAAGAAAAATTACCTGTTCAAAATCTTTAGTAACTCCATTATGAATGATTTCCTACATATAAAGGAAAACATAGTATCCACACTTAGTGTTCGCTGGTTGCTTAGGGCACTTTAAATCAAAAGCAAATAGTAAAAATGAATAAAGGCATATATGAAGTGATTGTCAATAAAAGAACTTGAATTTAAACTACTTATTTTCGGTTGGTGCCATTTCTTCACACTTCCCACCTGTCATGAAATATGTCTTCAGAGCATTATCATTAGAAGAAATTCACAAGACATTTAAAACAATTTATTTAAGTAAAAAACCAATAGTTTGTTAAATCTCATATTTTGATGATAACAAAGCTTAATAAAGTGTTTTGAAAAAGATACAATACTTTAGACTAGTTTTAAACTGCAAAATGAATATCTTCTGTGAAAATTTGTTGATCACTCGAGTGACCACTCAAGTGATATGTTGAAACTTGGTCAATGATCTCTCAAAAAGTGGTAAAGCTTTTCATGAATCTTTTCATTTGTTCACTTGAGTAACCACTCATGTAATGTGTTTTTGAAAATAAAAGATAACCACAATGCTTATTGGAAGTGTTAAACTATTCAAACTTATGATTAGACGAGTGATGCAAAAATTTGTCATCACTTCCACTTCACCATGGTGACCAAGATAGTGATATGATTTCTGGAAAACATTTTTTTAAGGGATCACTTGCGTGATGAGATACAAAGTACATTACTATCAGACCACCATAGTGAACCATCTGGTGATAATCTTTCTTGAAAAAGATTTCAATCTAGATCACTTGAGTGGCCATTCGAGTAATGTTTCAAAATTGTCATCACTATCACTTCACCATAGTGATCTATCCTAGTGAACAGTTTTCTAGAATATCTCAAAAAGATTACTCGAGTGGCCACTTGAGTGATGTGCTAAATTTTCATCACTATCACTTCATCACCGTGATATGTTCTAGTGATAAGCTTTCTGAAAATTTTCTAAGGATGTGTTTGGTTGGAGGTTTTATTAGGTTAGGTTAAGTTGGGGGAGGGTTGGAGATTAAAAATAGGTGTTTGGTTGGAAAGAGGGGAGGCAAGGGGTGGGAGGCTTTTTTTTTCGTTTTCTAGTGGTGATCTCCCCTACTTTACAAAACTTTCAAATTTGGGGTTTTTTTTTCTAGGGGGAGAATATTTGTGTCCTATTGTGACTAAATTTCCTATGGCAATTTTTTAAAATGCCAGAACTGCCATCACCTGTAAAAAGCTTCTGTCACTCCAAAGTTCACTTGACACACCCATGTTTCCTTTTTTACCATTTATGGGTAAACTCCAGGGCTTCATTTCTTACCCCATTTCTTCTTCTTTGATCATTAATATTGGAGTTAGGAGTATGATTACTAGGAAACCCACTTTAAAACTCATCTATTTGATTCTCACCATTCTCCTCATTCTAAGTTTCAATGTTGTTGTAAAGGCCTCCAAGGTTGCCCCCGATGCCAAGGACACCGAAGATTTAGAAGGTATTGTGGAATTACTAGCAGTGGATGAGGAAGTAGAGAAGGAAGCAGAAGGGGGTATTGGACACATAGTTTGTGTTGGAAATATTTACCTGGCATCTCTGTGATTCATTTTACCTATTTTCTACAATGTAGGCTGATCAATTCACCTGAAATGATGTTCTTAAAGCGTTAATAACTATATATTGCTTGGCCTATCAAATTATTTGTGTAGCTTGAAATGTGTATCTAGTATTTTCCATTAGTTACAAGATTAATAGTGAGGCATTCTGAATCTATAGATGGAACCTTTAGCATGGATAAAATATTAGAGTTCTTGGACTACAATAAGTTTCTATTAGTTATAAGATTAACAGAGATGGATTCTATGAGATTCTACTCCAGCCTAGTTAAGCCATGATTGATGGAAATGAAGCATTGAAAGAAGCAAATGAAATAGCTAGGAAAAGAATTCAAATAGCTAGAGAAACATCAACGAAGCTTCCTCAATTGTCTCGGGAAGAAATCTAGAAACTGATTCAAATGTGTGAAAGAAGTGTATATAATTGTTAGAATACTTATTTTATAAATAATAATTTTACAAATAATTATTATTAATAAATACCTTGTAAAAGAAGGAAAATATGTAGAAAGTTATTTTTGTCCACTTATAATTAACTCCCCTCCCCTCTCCTCCTGAACCAAACAAGATACCAAACCTCCACTACCCTCTTATTGAACCAAACAAAATTATAACCTTAACCTAACTTAAATAAACCTCACATAACCTAACTTCTGTTGAACCAAACACACCCAAAGAGAAGATCACTTGAGTGATGTATGAAAACAAGTGTATCACTAGCACATCACCATAGTGACTCTGGCAATGCTCAATACTTTTAAGAAAAGTTTCTAAGACTAGATTACTTGAGTGATTACTTGAGTATGTGTAAAAAGAGTTTCACTACCACTGTACTATGGTGATGCTATCTGGTGATATGTTTTCTTTTAAAGTAAAAAAACAAGATCACTCGAGTTATCTTGTTACACTCATCACCACTAGTTCATCACAGTGAAGTACCTAGTGATTTGTTTTCAAAAGAAACAAGATCCTTCGATTAATCGTATTTTTATACGTCACTAATGTAATACCCTGAATTTTGAGACTTGAGCTTAGAGAATAAGCCTGAGATTAGTGGATTGCTAAGCCCTGGTTTAGCAAGATCCCAAATTGTGATTAAGGGTTAATGACTCCAAAAGTGGATATGGTTAGTGATAAATAACCCTTTTGGAGACTATGATGTGATTTGGCACTCGAATGTGATTCGTAAGTGCTGTGAGCAATGTCGAAACCCTGTATTTAAGTTCAATTATTGATTAACATCTAAATTGACTTAAAATAGAGGGAAGGCATATATTGTGGCTAAATGAAAAGATGGGAAGTGTTGGTGGTGATTTAATGACAATTACTGTAATCAGGGGCAAAACGGTAAAGTTACCGACCAATTGGTCAGTTACCGAAGAGGAAACTCATTGGTAACTTCAAGATCAATGGTTAGGATTGATTTGTGTATTAGATCAAGGGGCGGAATCATGTGTATGTGTGTGCATGTGAGCTCATGGAGGATGTTGCAAGATCATGACAAGTGGCAAGATGGGAACCCTTGGATCTTGGTCAACATTCAAACTCTTCCCTCTCTCTTTCATAGTCGGTTAACACATGAGGAAAAGGGGAAAATCTGATTCTCTCTTCATCATCTTCATCTTCATCTTCACTTTCTCTCTCTCTCCAAAACCTCCATGGCGTCCCAAATAGAGAAGGAAAGAGAAAGAATAAGGTGAGATTTGGCTTTTTTCTTGTCCTCTAATGCTCTAATCACCTTCTATAAAGTTGTTCATAGTGATGAGAGCTTCATCTCTATGGTTTTAGATTCTTGATTGAAGGTGTTTGATGGCTTGAGGAAATTTGGAAAGATGGAGAATCAAAGAATTGGTTTGGGAAAGAGGAAGAGGTGAGTGTTTGAAGCCTTTTGGTCTAAGTTTTGTGAATTATGGATGAGTTTAGTGAATTTTGAATTTTGCCCTGATTTTCTTGTGATTTTGGATTGGATGAGTTGGTTTGTGTTTTATGTTGAAAATGGTGCCATGTTGTGGTATTTGGTCATTGGAATTGATTTGGGAACTTTGAATGAAGAGTTACAATGTTGTGAATTGTGTTATGGTTGAGTGATGACATGTTGTGATTGTTGGAAAAACATGTCAATATAATGTGAATTTGGTTGATTTGATGTTTCCAATGGATTCCTTGTGAAATTTTGTGTGAGAATGATGTTTGGTATGAAAATGGAATCATTGGAAGCCAAATTGCAAAAACTGGAATTCTGTCTTTTAAAGTTCTGTTCTGGGCAGTCTGGTATTGTGGACATTTTGAATGGGCAAATGGTCTCTAAAAATTCTGAAACTTTCCAGTCTTGATTTTCACATCTTAAGATTCAAAATGGACATACAATTTGTGCCATTTCGTTTTGGGAACTGGGATTTATGTTTGCCTAAAGTTTGAGGTCGAAAATGGATTCTGTTTTGGAGCAATGTTGGATTTTGTGTAAATCTGGATTGGTGTGGTGATTTCTAGTAAAGGCCAATATTTTTCCTGTGTAGAGGACTTGAATAGCTTTCATTGGCTTTGGAATCACCTCATTTCGATTTTTGTGGAATTAATTATGATTTTTGGAAGTTCAGCCAAGGAACTGAATTTTCTTGGCCGTGGCCAGCGGATTCTGGGCCGCAGCCCAAATGTTTCTGAGCGTTTCTGAGCAGTTTTAGGCCGCAGCCAGTGGATTCTTGGGCCGCGATCCACCCCCAAAAATCAGTATTTTACACTTTTAAAGGTGGTTCTTGGTATAGCCTTTCCCAAGCCTTTAGGCATATGTTTAGGCTTTAATTAGCCACCTAAAGGTCGTGAATGATAACCAACTTAAGTGTTTGAGAGTTAAGGACTTAGGAAAAGGGATTAACCCTATGTCCTTGTTTGGTTATAGGATTTGGTGTTCGCCCTGATCGTGAGCAGCCGGAGCTGGAGCTTACGTGGAAAGAGTGTAGGGAACTTATCTCTTTTGCATGCTTTGATATTGTGTTAATGTGTTGATGTATGTTATTGCTTTGCTTGATTATGTGGAACATATATGATGTTTGAAGCTCTGTTTCTATTTATGCTATGGCCATGAGTGTGTTGTTGAAACATTGAGCATGCAGATGTGTCATGGTATGGACATGTGATATGTATTGCAAGCATGTCATGCATTATACACTTATCATACATGCATTTTGGTATTTGTTTCCTATTGAGATTTTCTCGAATCTCATCCTCCCCTACCAACATTTTAGACAGGGTAGTAGATCGATGATGGAGTAAGCAGCCAAGGGCGAAGAGGATTTCCTTCGGGATTGAAGTTGGTAGTTGGTTATCTTAGTTGGAATGTATATTTGAATATATGTTTGGATGAGAATATTTGATTATGTTTTTGGAATGAGTTATTGGATATTTGTATATGTATTTAAGATGATTGGTGTAATCCCCATTTGAGGAGTTGTATGGGCTAATGTGCCCTATGATTGTTAGCAAAGATATGAAACCCGAGGGTTACCGGGATGATTATATTGCGTACTTTGATATATTTAGATGTGATTTATCTTTGTGTAGTAATTGTATTCGGAATGTGAATGTGAGACCAGGTGTATTATATTTCGAAAGGTATTTGTGAAAACCCTATCGTGAAGATGGGATTTTGAAATAGTTTTTTTTCTTATTGGTCTCTATTTCACTTTAGATCGCGTATTTCGGATATAATTACGGCAGGGGGTTACAACTAACATATCACCATAGTGAGCCAACTAGTGATTTAACCTATTTTTAAATTGACTAAGTAAAGATCACTTGAGTGACCACTTGAGTGATATAGTTTTAGAAAATAGAGCAACATCTCGTAAAGCATGATACTCATTCAAATCTATCCAAACTTATTCTAATTGCTTTTAATTGAACTAACACTTCATTATACCAATGCTTGATCATATTACAGGTGTTTAATCAAGGATTAAATGAAGATTAGAAAAAAGCACTTTTGTGCTAGAGCATTAAATGCATTGAGCTCAAACACGCCCTAAATCCTCTTTGTTACCAACACCTAAATCAAAGCACAAAAGGAACAATCTAACATGCTCAAAGGACAAAAGCAAAGACCTAACACTCCAACAGCTACATTCAAGAGCAATGGTCTTTAAACATTCTCACACTATAAATAGAAGAGCACTGAAGATGTAGCAACTAAAGAATAAAGTGCATTTACTATTACATTCATTGCTAAGTCTCACTGCTCAATCTTTATGTGAATTTGTACTTCTGTGATCATTTATTTACTATTGTGAGAGAATATACTTAAGCATTTACTTTGGTTGAGATACTCAAGGTAGTGGGACCTTGAGTGGGCGGGATCTTATGTGGGCATTGATAGAAAAGTGTAAGGGAGAGAGAGTGTTCTTTAAGAAGAACTTGCTTGTACTAAGGCACTAAGAGTCTTGTGAATCTTTGAAAGTGGCAATCTCAGGAAGGCTTTTTGGGGACCGGACGTAGGTTAAGTGGATTAGACTGAAGCAATATAAATCTCTTATGGCCACGCTAAGTGATATCTCTCTAACTCTTCTCTCTTTATTTAGTTTGTGCTGAAGTTTAAAATTTTTAATATCACCCAAATTCACCCCCTATTGGGTGAATGTCTTGAACAAATATTTGGTATTAGAGCGTGATCTTCTTATTGTCAGGCTTAAAAGTCGAAGAAGGATCTTGTGGCTAGTATGGATGAAGATATACTTCCATATGGAGCTTCAATCACCATACCACCATGATATGTGAAGAACACTTCTCATTCATTAAAGCCAAATTTAAAGTATTTGTAATAGCAAATGAATATGGTCTTTGGCAAGTCATACAAGATGGAGACTATGCTCTTATAAAGAGAGAAGGATAAATAATTATTCTAAAGATGCTAGATGAGTTCGATGGAAATGATAAGAAATTGGTGACTTTCAACAGGAAGGCTATCTTGTTGATTCAAAGTGCTTTTGAGTCAGAAGGAGTATTTTAGAATTTGTACTCTTTTTTCTGCCAAAGACATGCAGGAGGCTCTTGAAATAGCTCATAAAGGAACCTTTAGAATCAAAGAAAACATAGCGAATACTCTTACCACTGAGTATGATTTGTTCCAGATTAAGGATGGAGAAAGCATCTCAGAGTTTGAGTTGATATGTACACATCTTGTCAATAAACTTGGTGCTCTTAGTAAAACTTATGACCAAAGATCCTAAGTGAGGAAAATTCTCAACATTCTCACAAGTGAATGGGAAGCCAAAGTCACGGCCATAGAAAAAGCCAAAGGAGAATCCATATGGTCAGTAGTAGCCTTATTTGGAAGTCTCTGAGTTTGAAGGAAAGCTGAAATTAAAAAAAAAGAATTGACTGAAATAGACGAGAAGAAAAAGAAAGGATTGGCTTTTAATGCCATCAAAGAAAAGGAATCGAAAGAAGAAGAGGAGGTTGAAGATAAAGAAATGGGAATGATTGTCAGGAGGTTCAAGAAATTCTACCTCAAGAACCAAGGATTCAAGAAGTTCTAGAAAGGAGGTTCAAGTGCTAGAAGAGAAGCAAAAGGTCTAATCATTTTCTTTGAGTGCAAAAAGCTAGGACATATCAAATCAGAATGTCCTCTCTACCTAAAGAAGAAGAAAGCCTATATCTTTGGAATATGGGGATATAGCTCTTCAGAAGAGGAAAGTGATGATGAAGAGGCTGCTAACATATGTTTGGTAGCCTGAGAAAAAGAATCTGACATAGAGGAGGTAATGAGTTTTGAACCTACTTATGATGAATTACAATCTGAATATAATACTGTACATTCTAAATTTGTTAAAGTAGTTAAGGAGTTAGTAAGTTCCAAAAAGAGAGTTAAACGTCTTGAAGAACAACTCAAGGAGTCCTATAATGTTTCATGTCAAACATGTCAAGCTTTGGAGAAAAAAGAACATTGATCTTACCAGGACACTTGAGAAATTCACCAAGGATAGTGAAATGCTCAAAGTGATCTTGAAGGCTCAAAGGTGCACAAATGACAAGTCTAGATTGGTTATGATCTAAAAGAAAGGTAGTAAAGCCTATCTTAATTACTTGAACATTTTGTGCATGTGTCAAATCCTTTTGATTATTGTAGTTTTTTTTAATAGAAAAGGACATTATACAACTTCTTGCTATCACAAAAAGGAAGGAATCATTAGCACTTATAAATGGGTTCCAAAAGGATCGCTTGTTCCATAAGTGATTCATACTAACCACAAAGGACCTAGGAAAGTATGGGTACCTAAAACTTTATTGTCTCCTTTTGTAGTTTTGTCTCAAGGCATCAAAGACAAATAAATGGTACATTGATATTAAATGCTTGAGACACATGATTGGTGACAAAAGCAAATTTACCTTTATAGAACCAAAAGAAGGAGGAAAAGTCATCTTTGGAGGCCATAAATCCTGGAAGATTGTTAGAATTGGTGAATTAGGCAAGAAACATGGAGTACAAGTCAAAGATGTTTACTATATAGAAGAATTGTACCACAATCTACTTAGTGTAAGCTAAAGTGCTGAGACAGACAATAGGGTCATCTTTTATTTAGAAGAATGCCTCATTGTGAGTAAGAAGGACTTTCAAATCAACAAGGATGATCTCATGGTCAAGATAAGAGCTTCAAGGGATGGTAACTGTTATACTCTTGATATAAATACTAATGTTTTTGAAAATTGTTTTATGAGTAATGCTGATAAAAGTTGGTTATCGCATAAGAGACTTGCTCATGTCAACATGAGCCAACTAGAAAAGCTAATAAAAAATTATTTGGTTTTTGGACTTCCTAAACTTCAATTTAAAGAAAATGTAGTTTGTGACTCTTGTCAAAAAGGGAAACAAATAAAGTCCTCCTTCAAATCTAAGAAGTTAGTCTTAACAGAGAAACTACTCCAACTACTTCGCATAGATTTAGTTGGACCAGTAAGAGTAAAGAGTCTTAGTGGGAATCTCTACACATTAGTAATAGTTGATGACTATTCTAGATTTACTTGGGCTATATTTCTTTCCTCAAATTTGCCAAAAAGGTCCAAAATAAGGATGTTATGCCTATTGTATCTATTAGAATATATCATGGTGGAGAATTCAAGAATCAAGCATTTGGAGAATATTGTGATGCAAATGGGATTGATCACAACTTCTTAATTGCAAGGACTCCACAATAAAATGGTGTCGTGGAAAGAAAATAGAGTTCTCATAGACATGGCTGAGCATGTTGAATGAGAAAGAAGTGTTACAAGTGTTCTAGGCAAACGCAATGAGTATAGATTGCTATATATCTAACAGAGACTATATCAAGACAATTCTTGGAAAGACATCCTATAAGCTATACAAGGGAAGAAAACCAAATCTGGCTCATCTACATGTGTTCAGGTGCAAGTGTTTCGTCCATACTAGTGGCAAAGTTAACCTTGATAAATCTAATCTTAAATCTAATGAAGGTTTTTTCTTGGTTATTCAAATAAAAGTAAAGCATGCAGAGTTTTTAATAAATAAACATGTGTTATTGAAGATGTATACATGTTGTGTTTGTTGAGAATGAGTCTCAACCAAAGCTTAGTGAAGAGGAACTATAGGTGGCTCATAAATTAGGAGACCTAACTATTTCAAATTCTCCTATTCCTTAAGTTGAAAAGGAAGAAGATGTTTTTGATATTAGTAATGATCAAACCCAACCTAGAACTTTTAGTTACATTAAAGATCATCGTAGAGGCTAAGTCATAAGTGATGTTAGGGAAGGAGTGAAAACTAGGAATAAAGTCCTAAATAAAGTCAGATTCTCTGCTTTCATTTGTGAAATTGAACCTTCAAGCATTGAGGAAGCCCTATCAAACAATGATTGGGTGTTAGCAAGACAAGAGGAATTAAATCAATTTAAAAGAAATCAAGGTTGGGATTTGGTACCTCAACTTAAAAACCATCTAGTCATTAATACCAAATGGGTATTCAAGAACAAACTTGATAAATATGTAATCATTGTCAAAAACAATGCAAGATTGGTGGCCAAGGACTATAATTAAGAATAAGGAATTGATTATGATGAACCCTATGCTTTAGTTGCAAGATTAGAGGTTGTACGAGTACTCTTAGAATTTGGATGCATAAAAGGATTCAAACTCTATCAAATGGGCGTCAAGAGTGCTTTGCTAAATGGTTACATTATGGAAGAAGGCTATGTAGAATAACCACCTAGTTTTGAAGATATAACCAAATCTAATCATGTATTTAGACTTAAGAAAGCACTTTGTGATCTCAAACAAGCTGCAAGAGCTTGGTATGAACGTTGCAGTAAATTCCTCCTTGATCATGGCTTTGGTAGAGGCAATGTAGACACAAAATTATTCATCAACATAAAAATCAAGATATTCAAATTGTTCAAATTTATACTGAGGATATTATTTTTGGTGCTACTAATGAATCTCTTTGTCAAGAATTTTCCAAGACAATATAGGAAGAACTTGAATTGTCTATGATGAGAGAATTAAACTTCTTCCTTGGATTACTAATCAAGAAAAGGAAGAACATAATATTTATCTCCCAAACTAAATATCTCAAAGAACTCTTTTAGAAGGATGGCATGGATGATGCAAATGGAGCTGATATAAGAATGAGTTCAATGACTCTATTCTGTATTGATGTCAAAGAAGTTGACTTCAACATCACCAAATATAGAGAAATGATTGGTTCATTGCTCTATTTTACAGCAAGTAGACCAAACATTCAATTCAATGTTTTCTTGTGTGTGCTAGATATCAATCAGCACCTAAAGAATCACATGCTGAAATGTGAAGAGGATTTTCAAATACTTGGTAGACACGGCTGAGCCTGGGATTTAGTACCCCAAAGGTGGAAATGACTATTTGCTGGCATACTCTGATTTTGACCATGGTGAATACAAAACTGATAGAAAGAGTACCAGTAGTCAATGTGAATTTATTAGAGGCTCCAGAGTATAATGGTTTAGTAAGAAGCAAAACATAATGTCTTTATCTTTCATTGAAGTTGAGTACATAGTGGTTGCAAGTTGTTGTGCTCAAGTTCTATGGTTGAAACAATAACTTCAAGACTTGGGCATCCACCATAAAGAGATACCAATTTATGGTGACAATACAAGCACCACTAGCTATCCAAGAATCCTTTTCAACATTCAAGAACCAAGCATATTGACATAAGGCATCACTTCATTAGAGATCATGTGCAAAGGAAGGATGTCAAAGTAGTTTTCATACTTACACACCTTAAATTGGCAGACATTTTTACAAAACCCTCGCTAAAGATATATTCTTGTACATATAAGGAGAATTGGGAATGATATATCCTAATGAACTGTAAAAAAATTCTCTCAAATCTTTCACCTTAATTTGTTATTGTATATGTTTTGATGATTTTTAAACTAACTTAAGCATCGGAGTGTCTATAAAGTTGTTTTAGAAGAAAGTGAAAATTCCTTTGTTCACTAGTACTAAAAACAAGGGGTACATAGAGTGGCCATCACTATGACATCACCATGGTGATGCTTGCTAGTGATGACCAACATCACTTAAGTGATCACTTAACTGATGGCGGACTTATAGCCAAAAAAGGGGATCATTGAACAATCATGCGATTACTGAACAATCATGTGCCTTTTGGAAGAAAATGAACAGCAGCCATGCATCACTCAAGTGAGAACTTGAGGGATCACTACCATGAAGATGAAGAAGTCTTTAATGATCTAAAAAATTAAGCGATAAAAACCATGGCAAGTCCAAAAGGGAGAGGGAAATCAAAAGCTCTTCTTACTCAGGCACGTCTACATAGACTGAAAGGGACAAACAGGAGGCTAGATAAAATGCTCAGATCAACAAAGTAATGGCCAAAATGCTTGAAGAAGAACTGACTTCAGGATTTCCAACTAGATCGAGACATAGCAATCCAAGAAACAATACTGGACCTTTTTTTAGTCTAACTCTACTAGTGGTGCCTTCTGAGATCGAAGCTGAGCAACAAGGAGATTATGAAGAAGAAGATGAAGAAGATCTTTTTGTGGTACCAACTAGATTTATTTCTAATGAACTTGATGATTCAAAGAAGTTCAAGAAACATTTTGTAGCAAGGAAAATTTGTAAGATGTTCTATGTCAACCTGCAAGTGTTGTTAGATACTTTGAAGCTAGATTGTCTCCATATCTTAGTCAATATATGCTTTGGTTGTCATTTCGTTTACCTTACATCCTAAGATTGTGTAGGCATTTCTATTACTGCTTGTAATCGGTTTTGATATTGCTCTGATAGTGGGTTTGTGATTGAATAAGAGTTGGAAACCACTGTAAGCAATGTTTTAACAGCCAGACTAGACATTGAGCATAAAAGATTAGCGGGTCATGGTTCATACGATTGGAACGATTGGGCCGTCTGGTTGAGCTGGTGATGTAATACTTAAATTAAAAATAATATTATATTCTTTCTAGTCCTATATATGATAAATTTATCTAGGAATAACATATTGACAAGCATACATTACAAATATAATCAAAAAAATTGATAAGTAATTTTAAAATTTTGTATAATAATTTTTATCTTTAACTAAATAAACTTGATATTATAGTATAAAGATTTTTTCATACCTTGATAATATAGCAAATATTTTAGATTTAGATTCATAGATATGATTTTATCTCACAATTAATTTAAATTCTTTCCTTCAGAATTAAGAATAATTGAAAAATGAGAACTTATATGTCTTTTGTATTTTTTAAAAGCATTTATATTTCTATTCAAAAAAAGCATTCAAATTTGAATGTTTTTTAAAAGCAACAAAAATTTATTATTAATTAAAATATTTATGACAAGATATCTTGATATTCTCAAAATTCAAATAGTCAAATTTGAATGTATGGCAAGTATGTTGCAGCCAACACGTTTTCTCGCCATTTCATCCTATCTCTCCTCTCGATAGTTTTATTTTTTCCCTTACCTCTGGCTTTCATCTCTTTAGCTTCATCTTTCTTCTTTTCTTCATCTAAGTTCTTGCTCCAAGGGTTGATAGAAATATCACTAGACATAGGCTCCTTTATTTTGTCAATCTGCCTGAGAAATCATACCTTGCAGCAGTGATGCTCATGCTATAAAATGCATATATGGCAACATAACTTGTTTTTCTCCATTTTCTTCTTTCCTCTTTGCCTTCCTCTTTCCTCAGCCCTGTCAGTTTTCAGCAGCTGCTCTCGCTTGCGGCTTAACTTCGGCTTATGGCTTAAAAGGCGGCTTTGAAAGGTCCCATCCGGCCTATCTTCTTGGATAGCTCAACTTAGTGAAATGAGCCACCCTTTACTCCAGCTAATGGTTGTCACACCCTTATCTTATTTTGAAATTTTTTAAAGTATTTGTGGAAAATAATATGCAGTTCGGTCGGTAACATAGGAATAGCATAAATATAATGATAATATATGTGTGATTACAAAAATTTCCCATAAGGGGTTGTCCGTAATAATTACAAACAATGTAATTGCACAGGGCTTCTAGGGCGTCTAACCTGTCCCAGTGAAATGGAGACATCTTCCCATTTTCATTCTTCCACTGCAACCCTCTCTTGTAGTTCTCTTCTCTGATCTCTGCATACCTTCTATATTCACCTGTCCAAATTGTTGGTAGGGGAGGGTGAGATTCGAGAAAATCTCAGCAGGAAATAGAAACCATAATGCATACATGATAGATGCTATGTGTATGACATGTTAGCTTTAACTAGATGGATGCCCCATATTAACATTTATGCATGCTCAATGTTTCAAGCAACATAAATATGGCCACAGTATAAATAGAAACAGAGCTTTATTATTCAAATATGCTCTACACAATCAAGTAAAGCAATAACATACATCATCACTACACAAATAGAGATATTAAATACATACAAATAAGGTAAGTTCCCTACCTGGATCAGCCTTCCCTTAACTGACTGTCGGTCCAATACTCTGTATCCGGCTCGGGCTACTGTCTGATACTAAAATCCCAAATGTATAAGTATTAGGTTAAAACTCATTCATGTACTATTTTAGTCACTTTCATAGTGTTTATAGTGGTTCAATAAGCCTATTATAAAAATTTACCAAAATGACCCCGGGGACTCGGCCTAGTCTCGCTGTACCCGGTCGACCGTACTTTTCCCAAAATTATGACCTAGGCTGTTCTAACATATTTTTTCCCAAGGATTCCATTTTCCGAATCAAAATTACTAAATTCACTGTCAAAAGACAAGAATGCCCTTGGCAGCCCCTATTTCAGGGTTTCAGGGTGTTGACATAATTATGCTTTTTAGGGCTTTTTTGGAAAGTGTTCAACTGTAACCCTACCTAATTTTTCCTCCTGAATACAATGGAATCATCAAATTATCAAAAATCTTATGCTAATCCCTCTAAACAGCACTGGCTAAAACCTGAAATTCTCAGGGAAAAATTGGGGTTTCTGAGTTTTGACTACGCAAACTTGCTCCTTTTACTCTTATCCACCTTATTAACTATTTAATTATGTTAAAACCACCGTTTAGACTCAATTTTGGCAACATAATATGTGGGACACAACGTTTTCCAAATTCTATAATCAAAATAACTTAACCAGAAATTCACCGATTAAATCATCCACAGCAGCTTGAATAAACAAAGATTAAAGTTTAAGAAGTCACCTTAGCTTCCGTCTACCTTTTCCTTTCTTGGCTGAATATTGGCCTCCTCTCAATACTTAATTTTGAGGTTCAAACACCTTGAATTATATAACTTAAAGGAAGGATTATACATGTTAGGAACGAATTCACCGAAGAAATCGATCTACCTCGTGAGATTTTCCTTCTTCTCTCTCTAAAATTCTCTCAACTCTCTTTTTTATGGCTGCTGTTGGCATCAGTTTTGGGGGTTGCAGAAGAAGATGGAAATGTTTTATATTATATCCTATAATTGAATAAATTAATTTTCCCAATTTCGGATTTAAGCAAAATTCTGGTAGATTTTCTTTCCAAATTTTGAAAAATCATAACTAATTTTGTAGACTTCGTATTGGAGTGATTCTAAAGGCTATAGAACCTGTATTGAGTCTAGTTTCAAGGAAAAATATATCCCTTTGCCAATTGGAAGCACAAAATTCTCATAAATAATTCTTTGGATGCTATTCTAGAAACTCCATAGTTTTTTTGGGCTAAATTCAAAAATTCATAACTTTTTACATATAGCTCCAAAAATTACCCATTACCTATCAAATTAAAGCTTAGATGTCTGCTTCCTCCCTAGAAAATTTCATAATTTTTTGTCATCATTTGGTTATCCAAAATATATGACAAACTCACTATCTCATATAAAATCTCCGTGGCAGCACTGTTCACATTCTGCAAAATTAACCATTTTATTTCATTGACTATTCCCAATAATTGCAATACATTTTGGGGAATAAAATTTGGGGTGTTACAGTTTTCCCCCTCTAAAATAAATTTTATCCATAAATTTGCTATACATCATAGCCATAAACTTCAGGTAACGCTTTCTTGTATTCAGTTCGTTATGATTATACCAATACTTTAAATCCTGGTGGTTGCAGCACAACACTACAGTGGCACCATAATGGTATATCTCTAGATTTTCAGTGCAACACCATTGCTGCTAACTCAAAATTATTTGTAGGACAAGAATTAAATTTGTTTTTTAATGAGGCTCCCATTCTTTCGATGCATAAGCCAATTCATGCCCATGCTACATTAAAACACTTCCAAATCCTACCTTCTGGCATCAACAAGGACAATAAAAGTTCACAGTGGAAAGTACTCATAGGAATTCTCTCTTGTGAGCAGCAACGTTCTCTCTTGCTTGCAGCTTGTAAGTCATACAAGTAGAAAGTACTCATAGGAATTCTCTTAACTGTTTCTCTCGTAAGGATATCTACCCTCTAAAGGTCCCTATACCTTGAGATCTAATGAAAATATGATTTGAAATGTACACAGACTCTCTCACAGTGCAAATATGATAAAAACTAAAGTACAATATAACTACAGAGAAAATATGAAAACATAAACTCTTGTAAGTATTTGCTATAAGCTTTTGTTTGATGTTATTCCTTTTTTTATACTCTCTAATGTCTTGTATTTATAGCTAGTTGATTTTGTTCGTTGTGTGATAGCTATTGTGAAGTGGAGCATAACATTGTAGAGCGACATGTGTGCGGTTGAAATCTCCAGACAATATATAGTGGTAGGTCTGTAACGTGCTCAATTAGCTGGTTGACTTTAAACGAAATGATTCCACCCTTTTTGACTTACTATATGCATCTCTGATTCAAACTTTCAATCTCCTATTTTAAATTTGAAGTATATGTTAAATGTTGTTTAATGATAATAACAAGTGAAAACATTATGAATAAATAACATTTAACCATGTTCGAATTGATCGATGTAAGTCTATTGCGTTTTGGTTTCTGACAGAGTATCACTCGAGTGCAGCATCAATTCTTTACATCTCCTTATACATTTATGTAGCACTTCCTAGTGAAATTGCAAGAGTTCATTTTCTCATTTGTGAGTGTTCTGACCTCTTACTCGAGTACATCTTGTCTTACTCAAGTGCATATGTATTTTGCACTATGGACTCATGTCTCTAGATAACACTTGAAGCATATTTTTCAAGAGTTTGATTTTACACTTGCAACTTCTGTGGGCCCTTACTCTAGTGTATGTGTCCTTTCTCTAGTGCATTAACATATTCTCATATCTGGACAACCTTTTGTTTAGCCCTTGCATCAAAATTAAAGGAAGTGTGTTTTCTCACTCATGAGTGTTGCTCCTTCACTCAAGTGCAAATGCCATTGCTCGAGTGTACTTCTCACTTTCAGGCTTGTTCTTGCTCTCGGATGAACACTTCCTATACCACACTAACAAGACTTGAGTGAGGTTCAATCTCTCACTTGAGTATTGATTTAGTGCTCGAGTGCAACAACCATTTTCTGTCTCTGACTTTGCCTTTTGTCAAGAATTTCCAAGAGTGTGCCTTCATGCTCGAGTGTAAATCTAGGCATCACTCGAGTGCAGTGACTTTGACTCAAGCATTGCTAAAAATTCTTTAAACTCAGTAGCTCTCTGTAAAACACTTTCAGGCTAACACTTCCTATACTCAGTTCAAAACTGGTTCTCACTCAAATACGAGCTTCATCACTGGAGTGCATCAGTTAAAAACATAGCAAATTTCTCCTAACTTTATGAAACGTATTTGGTGATCAATTGAATCAATGTTTATGCCTTAAAAATGTAAGTTTCTTACCAAAATACATAATCACTTGTTGTTATAATCAAAACTTAGAATCTAACATTCTCCCCCTTTTTGATGATGGCAAGACCTTGTGATGAAATTGAAGACTTGAGTTGAAAAACTTTTGAAAACACTCTTAAGATTTCTAAATGCACATTCACTAAAGTTTTAAGTCACTTGACTCATTTTTGCAATTTACTTCAAGAACTTCCTGAAAAGTTTCTAATGGCCACTTAAGGCAAAGATAAGTCATAATACCACAAGAATTAAATAATAAACTTGTTGGACACTTAAAGAACATGAAAATAAGCATAGATTCATTGAAAAACTTGAAAAGCACATTGGTAAACAAAAAAAACTACCCAAATGACATCCAAATACACCCATATAGCCAAAAAAGAGCAAAAATCAACAACTATCAACCCAGAACCCAAAATACATCAAAACATAAAAATCCCCCTTAAACTAGCCTATTAGTCCAACAAACAACTCAAAATAGATCACTTATTCTTCTCCCTTATTTTGTCAACATCAGAAAGGGGTTGAGGGAAGGTGATGTCAGACGGCTGCGGTGAAGTGTATATTAGCATGGTGGTGGATGGATCAATAGGATCAGGCTCAAATGGTGGAGATGATGGCTCAGGAGAAGAGACAGTATGCTGGGATGATGATAGCTGTTTAATAGTTACATTGATCGGGGTAGCTGTCTTGGGATTGGTATAAATGAAGAGTGTCTGTGTCTAGGATGGTGAAATAGTGGTGGTAGGTGTAGAAATAGGAGGCATATCAGGCTGAGTAGTCGGAAGTCAAGTATGTAAGAAAGTCTCTAAATCACTGATTTTCTTCGACTATTTGATAAGTAAACTATTTGTATATTTATTTTCCCTTATATGATAATTTTGTGGATGATATTTGAGCTCAATTTAATGAATTTGGTTGTAATTGATAAATAAATAATGATTTGGGCATAAAATAGAATTTCTTGAAAAAAACACTAAATCAAACCCTTTTTTAGTTTTTAGGCAATATCTGGAGCTTTAGATGTTGGATTGGGACATTCTTTATATGGATAAAAAGCTAAGAAAGAGCTCTACAACTTTTATCTTGAGACCAAACCCCATTTCTATCTCCAAGAGCTGCAAATTTTGGTTGGAAGTTGAGGACGTGAATTTATACAAGTCTGACCTTGCTCACTAATTTGACCATAACTGGAACTACAAATATTGAAATGAGGAGTTTCCAGTTGCGTCTTCAAGCTAAGATCCAGAGCTACAACTTTTATGCAGATCAAAATTTGAAATTCCAACAACTATTCCATCTATCACATTTCACGTACCACTTCATCTTCCTTTGTACCAACTACTTCACCTACTACTTCATCTACGATTTCGCCTACTCCATTCTTCCTTATATATAGCTATCTTCTCCTTCCCATTTGACATACCATTCTGTTAGGATCGGCAGGCACAATGGAATAATTTTAAAAATTTTACCAATCCTAATCGAGGATCTATCAACGACGTTTAAACCAAGTTGGAAGGATTCATACCTTTTGATGATTCAGAGTTTTCACGATCTCTGGGAGCCAACACTTCAGGTCTGCTCCCTCTACTGGTATCTACATGAATGCTCTCCAACTGAGACTGCGTGCTAGCACCACTAATGTCTCCTAGGGTTTCCCTTGCAGCTCTCAATTCTCATGTGCATGTGCACATATTTGCTCTATCAAGTTTATAACCTATGAGGGCTATTTTCAAATTTCAAAATTAATGATATAAACATTAATTTTGAAATTAATTAACTATTAATTATCTTGATGAGCTAATTAAATAAATTTAGTTTAAATTAAATCTATCCAACAGTTTAAATTTAACCTATTTATTTAATCAAAATAAAGAGCCATTAGATTTAATTTATCTTCATAAATTAAATCTGAGATATTATATCTCTATCATGTTAGTTATTAAATTTAATATATCTTAATAAATTAAATATAAAACTAACACAATATAATAATATCATATAATATATATACATATATATATATATATATATACGATATATATTTCGAAAAAAATATATATATATATATCTATATAATATTATTAATGAATTTTATATTATATATATAAATATAAAATTCGTCCACCCTAAATTAAACATTATCTCGTGTTGGGCCATTCTTATGTGCAACCCTGTAGGCCCATATGAAGTTGGCAGTGGGCCAATAACTATACTAACCCAAAAGTCGTAAGCGGCCTCTAGCAAGACATTATGACTACCTATTTCATATGAGGATCGTTATCATGATGCAACTTGTCATACAACAATGTCACGTCCATTTTGTCACACGATATATCGATCAAGGATAAGGCATGGATAATGTCATCCTCTTGTTCCTGACCATTACTTTCTCGATTCCTGAGTAGCCTGATTGTAATATCCCGATTTGTGATTAGGGCTAATGACTCTGATAATTGTTGTAATTAGTGTAATTAAATACTTTTGGAAATTTATGTAATATGAATTTAGTGTACATACATGTGTATATAAGATCAATGGTTGTGATTCCTTGACCATGGGTCGGTATCCTATGCTTTACGGTTATATGAGCTTAAAGTGGAAGTGGATAGGATGATGACAAGTGGCAAGAGGGTAGCCATTGGATGTGGCACTAAAAGACAAAACATTACTTTTTCTCTTCTCTCCCTCTTGTGCGGTTGAGTGTGTGTGTAAGGAAGAGAATTTTCATCATCTTCACCATTTTCTCTCTCTCCTCTCCTTCCTCCATTTCTGGCGCTGGACAAGCAAGAAAGAGGAAAAGAAAAGCTTTGATTTTGGTGAGTTGTGATTCTCTAATGCTCTAATCCTCTTCTCTAATATTGTGTGTCTCATTGAGAGCTACATTGTGGTGGTTGTAGAGTCTTGAATGGTGTTACTTTGGGCATTGATTCAAAATTGAAAGTTGAAGAATCAAGATTCTAGATTGGGCAAAGAGAAGAGGTAGACATTTAGAGCATTTTGATGTATTGTTTGTGATTTTTGGCTAAGTTGGTAAAATCTGGAATTTTGCCCTAATTATGCCTATTTTTGGAAATATGAAGTTCATTATGATTGATGATTGGAAATGATTTAGTTTGGAGATATATGAACATTTGATGCATTTTGGATAGATAGAAATTGATTGGGTTTGAAATTGTTAAGTTTGGAGATTTTGAGAGTTTGGTGTTTAATGTCACCCACAACCAAAGCATGATAATGGAATAGGATTTTGGTGATTTTGACATTCCCATTGGAGTCCTTGAGTGATTTTGTGTGGGAATAACCTTGGTTGTTGATTTTGGATTCATTTGGATCACTTGGGAAAAGTTGGAAAATCTGTTTGTTTAAGCTCTGTTTTTCGCTGTCATTTTGGACGAGCGTTTTGAGTGACCAAATGGTATTGAAAAATTGTGAAAATTTCCAGTCTTAAATTTCACATCCCAATCTTCAAAATGGACATATATTTTATGAGATTTAGTTTAGTATTCTGTGAGTTATGATTGTCCAAAGTTTGGGATTGAAACAGAACTCTGTTTTGGAGTAGTGTGTAGTTTTTGGTGATTCTGTAATTTTATAGTGATTTCCATTGAGGGGCTATATTTTTCCTTGAAAGAGGACTCATATACCTTTCATTTGGCTTTGGAATCACCTCGTTTCGATTTTTTTATAATTAGTTATGGTTTTTCGAAGTCAGCCCAGAGTCAGGAAATTTCTGGGCCGCGGCCCAAGCCTTTCTGACCTGTTTTGGGCTGCGGCCCATGAGTGGTGGGCCGCAGCCCAAGACCTTCTGATCATATTTGGGCCGCAGCCCAAGGATGGGTGGGCCGCGGCCCAAGCCTGTGTTCCAGCACTTCTTGTTTTCGAAAAGTGACCTTCAACCTTTTGTTTCCCAACCTTTTAGGGCTTTCATTAGAGACATTTGTGGCCTCTAAAGAGTCCTAAATGATAACCAACTTAGTGTATTATGGGATTAAGTAATTGGAAAAGAGATTGATCAATTGTCTCTAATTTGATATAGGATTTGATATCTGTCGTCCGCGTGAGACCACGGTAACGGAGCCAGTCAAGAAAGATACAGGTAATGACTCTTTCTTTATACCTTATGTGATACATTGTATGTGTGCTATGTCATTGTTTTGAAATGGATATCGTATGCTGCAAGTTTATGAAAATTGTGGAAGCACCACTATACCAATAGTCCCTGAGTCGCTAACAACGGTTCGGGTAAGGGCTGTATGCCTTCCCGGCGGTAAAAGGGGATGAGGTTAGGGTGTGATATATGTGTATATGTGGGCTGAAAGGCTAATTGTGAGCCGAAAGGCTATTTGTGAAGGCCGACGGGCCATTTGTGAAAGCCGAAAGGCTATATGTGAGCCGTGTGGCTATTCGTATACACTGCCACGCCAATAGTCCCTGAGTCGCTATCAACAGTTCGAGTTAGGACGGTGTGTCTTCCCGGCGGTAAAAGGGGATGAGGGTGGAGTGTGATTGTGTTGCTGTGATGTGAGATGATTTGTTTACCTATTATGTGATTGCATGTGGTATGAAATAGTTGTTACTAATGGGATTCTTTAGAATCTCACTCTTTCCAAATGACTAACCTTTTTAGACAGGGCGAGTGGCTCGAAAGGGAAGCGGACAACCCGGAGTAGTTAGGTTACTCCGAGATCTTAGTGGCAGTTGGTTATCCTTATTTTGGTTTTGAGATTACCAAGCGTAGACAGAAAAAGATGTAAACATATATTTTGGTCATGTAATCCCCATTATTGGGAACTTGTAAACCCAAGTTATATATGTAAGTAACCTGGGGTTTGCCGGGATTTTGGTTTCCGCACTTTGATATTTATTATGTACTCTGATTTCTCAGGTAATTATATCCGCCCGTGAATGTGAGACCAGTAATAAGTATGTTTCGGAATTGATTTTAAAATACCCATCTCTTGGATGTGGGACTATAAATTGTTATCTCATCTTATTGGTCTCTATTTCACTTAAATTTTGTAATCCGGATGTAATTACGGTGAGGGGGTTACACTGATAATAGAGACGGAAACTCCTTTCATTATAGTATGGCCATACATTTCTCAGACTCACTCATCGAGGGGCCCAGTAATATCTCTCTACTAATGTGAGGGACAAATTCTATCTTGATCATTCATATTCCTCTGCATAATGGGTCGGTCCAGCACCTTGTACTCTTACAAGTGCCTAAGACTTTGATTCGTATCTCCATATCTTATCAAAGTCAAACTGATCTTGTTTCATCTCTGCTCCCGCATAGATGACCGACGAGGGACATTTTAGGACAATCTTTATGAATTATCCAAGGATACAATTATCACAGTTAACATGCAAATAATATGATAACAGAATTGAAAAATTTCATTAAAATAATAATGTTCAAAGTACAATGATTGGCCCTATGGCACAATTTCCAACACATTCCATACCCATTTCTTTCCTCTCCTCTCCATATATGTAACCCCCTGCCTTAAATAGCGTAATTATAATTCGATATTACGTAATTAAATTGGTTTAGAGACCGTCGAATAGTTCAAAACTCATTTAGAACTCCCCGTGAAGTAGGGACTTTATAAAATTTTCAAAACTTCTTTCCTATTCCGGCCTCAAGTTCAATTATCGAGTATAATCACCTGTGCAGTTAATTCACATTCATTCATATCAGAATATCTAATAGCAATCCCGGCAACCCCCGGGTTCCATTCATACACAAAAAGGGTTTACAACCTCCATATAGGGGACTACACAACTACGTTCAACTATTCTTTACAACCAACATAATATACAGACACCCTGTCCAACAGGTTTAACCAACATAACCAAAATAAATGTCCCTACAGGATTCTAACCGCTCCGGGTCGTACGCTTCTCCTTAGAGCCACTCGCCCTGTCTGAAAGGTTAGTTAAAGGAAAGAATGAGATTCAAGAGAATCCCAGTAGTAACAAAACATTTATACCACACATAAGCACACAGCATGTAAGCAAATCATCATACAGCAGCAGCACCACAAATCACACTCCACCCTCATCCCCTTTCTCCGCCGGGAAGGCACACCGCCTATCCTGAACCGTTGTTAGCTACTCAGGGACTATTGGCGTGGCAGTGCATACGTATAGCCTTATAGCCCATACAGCTATTCGGCTTTCACAAATGGCCCGTCGGCCTCCACAAATAGCCTTTCGGCTCACATAATCACATATATCACACCTCATCCTCATCCCCTTTCTCCGCCGGGAAGGCACACCGCCCTAACCCGAACCGTTGTTAGCTACTCAGGGACTATTGGAATGACAGTGCTAACACAAATCCACAGATGTCGCAGCATACGAATTCATTACAAATCAACGATATAACACACATACAATGCATCATATATGGTACAAAAGAAAAGTCACTACCTCGTTCCTTTCTGACGTTCGCTGGCGTAGTTGGCTCACGAGGGCGGCAAATATCGAATCCTACAATTCCAAATGCACTATTTAGACACTTCCATAGTGTTACTTAGGGTTATATGAGTCTATAATGAAAATTTACAAAAATACCCCCGGGGACCCGGCCTGGGCCCGCCATACCCGGACCGGTTGCACTTTTCTCGAAATTCTAATATGGGCTATCCTAACATATTTCCGCCCAAGGAATCCATTTCCGTACTCAGAATTATCAAATTCAATATCAAATTACGAAATTGCCCTTGGCAGCCCTACTTTTAGGGTTTTAGGGGTGTTTCCGTAATTATGCTTTCTCGGCCTTTTTTGAAAAAGTGCCCAACTGTAACCCCACCTATTTTCGCCCACTGAATCCAATGGAATCATCAAATCATTGAAAATCCAACTCTAAGACCCATTTACAGCCTTGGCCGAAATATACATGTTCTCCGGGAAAAATTGGGGTTTTACGATTTCGGCTCCGTAAACGCGTTCCTTTCTACTCCTAACCACTTTATTAACCATTACATTAGGTTACAACTAACATTAAGACCCAATTTGGGCAGCATAACCCCTAGGCCACCTCATTTCCAAACTTTAAAACCAATGGCAATCCGGCGAAATTTCACCGATTAAATTGCCCACAACAGCCAGAATAAGCAATATACGAAAGTTTGGAAGTTACCTCAAGCTCCCACAAGCTTTTCCCAAATATTGCTGAAAACCCTAAGTGCTCAACAACAGATTTTGAGCTTCCAAACCTTAAAGAACAAAAAGGAGTAGCTTAGGATCGGAGTTATACGCGTTAGGAGCTAAATCGTCGGAGAAATCGGCTTACCTTGCGAGATTCCTTCCTCTTTTTCTCTCTTTTCTCCAAGCTCTCTCCACGTTTTTTTTCTTGCTTCAGCTGCTGTGTGCGACAGAAATGAGCTGAGGAAGATGATAACATATGTAATTCCATGCTGACATCATCTTTTAATGAGATGATGTCATAATTCCCATTTTCGGATTTTCTGGCAGATTTTCTGCCCAAACTTTGAAAAATCATAACTAATTCTAGAAAAATTGAAATGAGGTGATTCCAAAGCCAAATGAAAGGTATTTAAGTCCTCTTTATAGGAAAAATATGGACCATTATTAGAAATCACCACAAAATTCCAGAATCACACAAATTTCATCACTGCCCCAGAACAGAGTCCATTTTCGACCTCAACCTTTGGACAGTCATATCTCCCAATTCCAAAAACTAAATGGCACAAATTATATGTCCATTTTGAAGCTTGAGATGTGAACTATAAGACTGGAAAATTTCAGAATTTTTAGATACCATTTGGTCATTAAAAACGTTCACACAAACGGACTTCCCAGAATAGAATTTCATTGGACAGAATTTTAGATTTTGCATCTTTGCTTCCATTGGTTCCATTTTCATACCAAACATCATTCCCACATAAATTTTCACAAGGAATCCACTGGAATCATTAAAATATCCAAATTCCCATCACACATTCTTCAAAAGTGTTTATTCAACAATAATTACATCCACTTTTGAAGTCATTAGCCCTTAATCACTTTTTGGGATATTACAATATACACCATTTTAGAGTTAATTTCAAACTTGTATTTGCTTTTTGCATGCCTCCTACTTGGAAGGCTTAGGTAGTCCTCCTTTGTGGATGGTATAGGTTGCCACCTACATGGAAGGTTTTACCTCCTAAAGGGATGGCTAGATTTTCTCTATTTTCATGCATCTTTTGATTGTGTATGTATGTTTTAAAATTTAATATTCAAGTTTTATGCAATATTTATGAAATTCTCAATTTATTTTGGTTTCATTTTTAATTTCATCGTGAACTAAATTTCTATTTTCCTAGGGTGATGATGTAGCTTACTAATGATGGATTAAATTTGAACTTAATAAATATAGTTTTAATTTTCCCTTCATGATTGAGTTTTAATTATTATTCTTAATGCTTTTGTTTGGTTGGCCATCTTTTGAATGATTTTAATATGCATGTTGAGACTGGAAGGAGATGCATGTGTGTAGATCCTATAATTAAAACCACAACTTACATATAAAATAGGAATATATTCATATGAGATGTGTAGTCTTAATGAGTTCCATAAATCTTAATCATGATTAATTGCTTGAATTTATATAAGAATATATTGGATTAGCAATTAATTATAGAATTGCTTGACTTTGTAAGAGGCTAGTAATTACATGAGGGAAACTTGTCTATCAATCATGTGGAATAAATTGGATAAGAATAATAGGTGCTTCAATATGGAATTTGTTAAGTGAAATTTGATCCCTAGGACTTTTTCTCATAGTTATTTCATATCATTTGCATTCGTATTTAATTATTTTTAATTTTGTAATCTCAATCACCACTAATCAATGACTAAATAGAGTTAAAATTACTCATTTTGGTATTTAGTGATCAATCCTCGAGGGAACAATATTTTACTCACTTCTATATTACTTGTTTATGACAGTGTACACTTGTACTTTTTGATAGACCATTTACACTTGTAACAAGCTTTTGGGGCCGTTGCCGAGGATTGTTGTCGTTAATATCAATACCAAGTAATTTTAATACTAATTTGGTCTTTATTTTATATTTGTTTTTTTGTTTTCTTTTTTGTGTCTCGTGTTTCTTTTTAGGCTTTTGCTTAGTGTATGACCATATCAAAGGAGACTGAACTACAACCTTTTATTTTCTAAGATCAAAAGAACTTGTCGAAGAAATTGAAGAGTTCAGAAGCAGTCTACTTCAATCCTAAACATTCTAATAGCAAATCCGAAGGGAGAAATAAGAGATACTAAAACACTCTGTGACTATGCAATAGCAACAGTCATGGAGACACATTCTGGAATAAGAAGACTGCCAGTAGTAGCTAACAACTTTGAAATCAAGGTTGCAATTATCTAGATGATGCAAGGAAATCAGTTTAGTGGTTTACCAACAGAAGATCCTAATGAACATATAGCCAACTTCCTAGAATCTATGACACATTCAAGCATAATGGTGTTATTAATAATGCTATTAGACTTAGACTTTTCCCTTTCTCACTCAGGGATAAGGCTAAGAGCTGGTTACAATTACTGCCAGTGGGAAGTACAACTACATGGGATCTCATGGCATAAAAATTTTTGGAGAAATACTTTCCTTCAGCATAAACTGCTAAATTGAGGAGTAAAATTGCCTCATTTACCCAACATAAACAAGAAAGCCTCTACGAAGCATGGAAAAGGTACAAGGAGTTGTTAAGGATATGTCCTCATCATAGGTTACCAAATTGGTAGCAACTGCAAACTTTCTATAGTGGGATGACACACATCTCAAGAATTCTTGAAGATACTACAGTTGGAAGATCTTTAACAGGAAAAATATAGATGATGCTTACAATCTACTTGAGGAGATGGCAACCAATGCATACCAATGGCTTTCTGAACGTAATATTTCTAAGAAAGCACTTGGAGTGCACAAGCTGGATGTCCTTACAACTTTGTCTTCTCAAGCTACATTTATATCCAAGCAAATGGGATTATTGACAAAGCAAGAAAATGCAATCAACACTCCTATTGAAGCCTGTGATCGATATGGAGGACCTAATATGAGCACACAATATCAAGAAGGACGCATTCATGCCAAAGCAAGCTCATTATGGCAGAAATCACCCATTCTCAAACATGTACAATCCAGGTTGGCGAAATCATCCAAACTTTAGTTAGAGGAACAATCAAAATGCATTTAATCCGAAAGGGAATAATCATCAATAAGCTCTTCAACAACCAAATCGACCACAGTAGAAAGTGAATATGTAAGATGCGCTGGCTCAACTAACCATGAATACATCTCAATTTATGGCTAAGACTAATGCAACATTCAAAAACCATGAAGCCTCAATAAAGAACTTGGAGATCCAGATGGGCCTAATTACAAATATGCTAAATTCAAGGCAGCTAGGAACTGTACCAAGTGACACCAAAAGAAACTGAAAGGAGTATGAGAAGGCCGTTGCATTAAGAAGTGGAAAAGAATTAAAAGATCCTGTTATTAAAGGAAAGAGTGACAGAGAAAAGAAAGAAAGTGAAGAAGAACAGAAAGAAGAGGTACAAAAACCGAAAGAGGATGATGTGATACCAGGAAGAATTAACTTTCCAGATAATCTACCACCATATGTACCACCACTTTGATACCCTT
Organism: Inga laurina; assembly: GCA_963855925.1. Taxonomy (NCBI): domain Eukaryota; kingdom Viridiplantae; phylum Streptophyta; class Magnoliopsida; order Fabales; family Fabaceae; genus Inga; species Inga laurina. Next base: position 52,219,161 of record OY979703.1, read on the forward strand.
AGAGACTCGCAAAGGAAAAGCTAGACAAGTAGTTTTGCAAGCTTCTAGAGGTTTTCAAAAAGTTACATATCAATATTTCATTTGCAGACGCTCTTATCTAAATGCCTAGTTATGCAAAATTCATGAAGTACATTTTCTCAAATAAGCTTAAGCTTAAGGAATTTGAGAGAGTTACACTTACTGAGAAGTGTAGTGCTATTTTACAAAAGAAGTTACCACCAAAGTTGAAAAATCCAGGAAGCTTCCATATAACTTTCACTATAAGTCAATGTCACTTTGAAAAAGCACTTTGTGACCTTAGAGCAAGTATAAACTTCATGATTCTATCTGTCTATAAGAAACTCGGTCTTGGAGAGGTGAAGTTGACCATAATTTCATTGCTTCTATCTAACCAATCAATAAATCATTCGATGGGTGTCTTAGAAGATGTTCTAGTGAAGGTGGACAAACTAATATTTCCAGTTGATTTCATAATACTCGACGTGGAAGAAGAACAAGAGATTCCTATCATGTTGGGAGGCTGTTCCTAACAACTAGGAGAACATTAATAGATGTTCAATAGGGGAAGTTAACCTTGCAAGTTTAAGATAATCAAGTATCCTTTAACATCTTCAAGGCTTTATCCTTTCCAGATGAAGGCGACACCTGTTATAGAGTAGGTACATTGACCAGCTGCACAAAAGACGTGATGGATGAAATTTGCATGGATCAACCACTAGCAATGGGAATGGTAGACTTACCAAATCTACTAATCTGAAGTCTTGGAGCAGATTAGGTACCTGGAAGCAAATTCCTCAATTTTGATTAAGAAACCATTTAAAGATAGGGGGAAAGACCAAGTAAGCCACTACCATCAAAAGAAAAACCACCAGTAGTGGAGTTGAAAGCACTGCATCCCACTTGAAGTATGCTTATTTGGGAGGAAATTCAACATTACTAGTAATCGTCTCTGCAACTCTTACTCCGCAAGAAGAAGAAAAGTTATTAAGAATTCTAAGTGAGTATAGAACAATATTTGGATGGTCAATAGCTGATATAAGAGGGATTATTCCTTCAATTTGTATACATAAGATCTTGATAGAGAACAACTACAAGCTATCAGTTGAGCACCTGAGAATACTCAATCTGAATATGAAGGTGGTGGTGAGAAAAGTGGTAATAAAGTGGCTAGATACTGGCATAATCTACCCAATCTCTAACAGTCAATGGGTAAGTCCAGTTCAAGTTGTGCCAAAGAAAGGTAGAATGATAGTGGTGCCTAATGAGAAAAATGAATTGGTTTCATAATGAATGGTGACTGGAAAGAGAGTATGCATCGACTATAGAAAGCTTAATAAAGCCAGCAGAAAAGATCACTTCCCTCTGCCATTTATAGACCAGATGCTTGATAGACAAGCTATGAAAGCCTATTATTGTTTTATGGATGGGTACACAGGATATAATCAAATCACAATTACACTGGAAGATCAAGAGAAACCAACTTTTACATGTCCATATGGAACCTTTACCTTCAGAATGATGTCATTTGGTCTATGTAATGCACCAGCAACATTTCAAAGGAGTTTGATATCAATCTTCTCAGACATAGTGGAAAGGTTTATTGAGGTGTTCATAGATGATTTTTCAGTTTTTGGAGAATCATTTGATATCTATCTTTCAAATCTTGCAAAAGTCTTGCAACCTTGTATGGAACAAACTTGGTTCTAAATTGGAAAATATTTTCTTCAATTAGTAAGGCTCGAAAAGGAATATGAATTTCTATCCATCAAGTAGAGTGATGCAAAGACATTCGATGACTGCTTTTCTCGATTCATCCGACTTGCTCAATTCTCCTCTTACCTTAGACGCATGGATAATGAGGAGTGGAGTTCAGATATGCTGGTTCATGGCTTAAGGTGTGAGTTAAAGAAAAGGTTGGCCACCCAACTATTTATTGTATTCAACAAAGCAGTGGAGTAGTGAAGAATCATTGAAAATAACATAAGGTGTTAAGATCAGCAGGCACAGCGGAAGAATTTTAAAAAAAATTTTTGCCGATCCTAATCGAGGATCTATCAATGGCGTTTAAACCGAGTTAGAAGGATTCATACATTTTTCAACTTAGGGTTTTTACGATCTCTAGGAGCCAACACCTCAGGTCCGCTCCTTCTACTAGTATCCACACAAATGTTCTCCAACAGAGACTGCATGCTAGCACATCCAATGTCTCCTAAGGTTTCCCTTACGGCTTTGAATTCTCATACGTGTGTGAGTATATCTGCTCTATCAAATTTATAACCTATGAGGGCTATATTTGAATTTCAAAATTAATCTTCATCAATTTTGAAATTAATTAACAATTAATTATCTTGATGAACTAATTAAATAAATTCAATTTAAATTAAATCTATCCAACAGTTTTAATTTAATCTATTTATTTAATCCAAATAAAGAGCCATTAGATTTAAGTTATCTTTATGAATTAAATCGAAGATACTATATCTCTTTCATGTTAGTTATTACATTTAATATATCTTAATAGATTAAGTTTAAAACTAACACAATATAATAATATCATATAATACACACACACACACACACACACATATAATATATGTATTTCAAAAATATATATCTATATAATATTATTAATGAATTTTATATTATATATATAAATATAAAATTTGTCCACCCTAAATTACGACTACCTAATTCATATGAGGATCGCCCATTCTTCTGTGCTACCCTATTGGCCCATATGAAGTTGGCAGTGGAGCAATAACTGTACTAACCTATAAGTTGTAAGCAGCCTCTAGCAAGACATTATGAGTACCTAATTCATAAGAGGATCGTTAATATGATGCAACTTATCGTACAACTATGTCACGTCCCTTTTGTCACACGATATATTGGTCAAGGATAAGGCATGGATAATGTCATCCTCTTGTTCTTGACCATTATTTTCTCGACTCCTGAGTAGCTTGACAATAGAAATGGAAAGTCCTTTCCATCGTAGTATGACCATATATTTCTCAAACTCACCCATCGAAAGGCCCAGTAATATCTCTCTACTAATATGAGGGAAAAATTCCATCTTGATCATTCATATTCCTCTGCATGAAAAACCACCAAGCCCGATCGTAGCCTTTATCATCACCCGGTCAAAAGTAACTTTTGATTAGTTCAAAGCTTAGCAACTCTCATGTAGGCATCCATGATGACCTCAAGTCTAAGGGCATTATGACGTGGTTATACATGAGAAAAGCTTATAACTTGATCCATATAGCTTTCTCATAGTGGGTTGGTCTAAGGGCATTATGACGTGGTTATCCATCTATCTCTAGCCTTAGTGGGTTGATTCGTATCTCCATATTTGATCAAAGTCATACTGGTCTTATTTTATCTTTGCTCCCGTATAGATGACCGACGAGGGACATTTTAGGATAATCTTTATGATTTATCCAAGGATACAATTATCACAGTTAACATGTACATAATATGATAACAAAATGGAGAAATTTCATTAAGTTAATAATGTTCAAAGTATAATGATTGGCCCTTTGGGCATAATTTTTAACTTAAGGGATCTGTACCCAACCAAGGGTGTTTGCAATTGAGGGGAGCCCTGTAAGGGAACTTCTTCCCAGAAGCATAATGGGTAAGAATCCTCATCTAAGGGTAGCGATAAGAAACCCTACCAACCTGTGGATATTGAGAATCAGAGACCACCAGCGACATGGATATGTCCTTGTTGTGGCAGGGAGCATAGTGGCAGAACGTGTTCGGGGCAAGTAATTTGCTTTAACTGCAGGCAGATAGGACACATTGCCAGTGCATGCCAGTGACAAGTGGTGGAGCAAAGGCCTATGAATTAGAGTATGGTGTTTGCTATGACACATAAAAAAGCACAAAAGTCCCCCAATCTGAATCATGGTAAAATTTTTCTCAATGGTAGTTTACTATGAGTTTTATTTGATTTGGGTGCTAGTTATTCCTTCAATGCCTTTGACTTTGTGAAGCACCTGGGATTATGTGTGTATAAACTACCATTTAATGTGGTTGTGTCCATGCCGATGGGTGTTGAGGCTATGACTGCTAATGCTTGCATGAATTATGTGATAATCGTTGAAGGGTATGAGCCCATGGTTGATTTAGTTTGATTGTCATTCTATTAATTAGAAGTCCTACTAGGTTTTGATTAGTTGATGGTGAATCATATGTTGCTGGATTGTGGGAATAAGAAAATAGTGTTGGAAATCTTGCGTGAAAGGAAAAGCAACTCTATGCCAAATTGTGTTAGTGTAAGGTTGGCATTCAGAGGTAAACCTTCTGGGCCATGTTATCTCACAAGAAGGGGTCTCAATAGATGCCAATAAGCGGAAGTGGTGCTGAACTGGAAGAGGCCAAAAACTGTGGCTGAAATACACAATTTTCAGTGTCTTATTGGTTATTACCAAAGATTCATTCAGAATCTTCTGGATTGTTTTGCCAATGACCAAGCTCACGTGAAAGGATCAACCGTTTAGGTGAAAAGATTGATGTAAAGAGAGCTCACGGAGCTGAAGGTGAGGTGGGTGACGGTGATAGTGTTGACTATACCCTATCCCGGCTTGACTTGTGTTGTGTATTGTGATGTGAATAAGTAGGGGATTAAGGTATAGTCGTATGCAGCAGAGCAGAGCTAGTTTAGCTGATGGTGAATTCGACTACATGATCGGGGGTTCTCATTAGATGATGTGAGGGCACTTACCCTGATATAGTCAGCATGGCTAGCCACCAGACTAGTTGCACCAGTGTTGACCCTAGGCCGAGAGGCGGTTCATAAAATTAGAGTCTTTTATGAGTTTGTGGTGAGTCTGCAGTACTTTGAGATATTCCCAAATTGGCTTACTCCTCCTGATTGCCAAAGTCTTGTTAAAGGAAGTATCCCACCTATGATCTGGAGCTTGCGATGATTGCGTTTGTGTTAAAGATATAGTGATATTGCTTGTATAGTGTGACGTAGAACTGTATTATGACCATGAGAGTATTAAGTGTTGTATGAGTATAAAGAATTGAATATGAGATAGTGCAGGCAGATGGAGTTACTGAAAGGCTGCAACCTGGAGGTCAAGTATCATCCAGGTAAGGCTAATGTCGTTACGGATGTGCTTAGTTGAAAGGCGGTACTAGTTGAGCAATAATGATACAAGAAAGGAAATTGATAAAAGATTTTTGAGATTTAAATCTCTCAAATCAAATCTTATGTACCAGCTATGATGTTGTCCAAAAGGAAAGTGACCTGAGGACGGAGATTAAAGAGGCTCAGATGCAAGAAAGATGGCTTAGACACTGAAGCTTTTAATTTTTGAAGGTGGTCTGGAAGGGACTACCTCTGAGGGAAGCCACCTGGGAAGTAGAACTAGACATGAGAAAGTGTTACCTAGAGTTGATGACTATAGATGGGTAGCAAGTTATGAAATTTATTATACAGAGGGAGAATTGTAATATCCCAAAATGTACCCAAGGGCTGAATGTACAGAATAGATGGTGGGATTAATGACAGAAGTACCCTTGGATATTTTGTTATGACTTTAGTTTTAATTAACTTGATAACTACTTAGTCTTTTTGCCTAAAGTCAAAAATGACCAAAGGACTAATTTGAAAATGAGAAGAAGGGGAAAATGGTGTATGGAAGAGAAATATGAGGAGAACATTTATTTGGCCATAATATGGGACACATGGAAGCATTTTGGCCAAACGCAAAAAGGGGAAGTCAACAAGGCAAAGTAATATATGCTAATTTAATGTTAAATGATATTATGCAAGGAAATATTATAAGAGATCATTTTTCCTCTTCAAAGAGCCATATTTCTATGTAGGACATGAGAAAAAACAAGAGGGAATAATACCTGACTCAAAAATGAAATCAAGAGGAGTCAACTTGGCCAAGTTATAAAAGGATGATGACTTCAACAAGATATTTCCTCTTCCAAAAAAATGAACGTAATCATATGACATAAGAAGGGAAAAGAAAAAGGATATGACTAAAGTCAACAAGGTCAACTTTCTCATGCTAAAAGCAATATGAAGGAGGTGAAATATGATAAAGTAAGAAACTCTTTTTGATCCTTCAATAGAATATTTTGGTCAACAATTGTAGGCCAAACATAAGATGATATCTTGACTAAAAAGGGCCATATTTTCATATGATATGAAGGAGAGAGAGAAATGATGATGATATTAAGCAATTGGCACATGTTGATATAATAAAATAATATATGTGCCTAAAGTAAATTAATTTGAACCATACATTTTCTCCACCTTTTGTTCATAATTTTGGTTGGTTCTTAAAGGGGTGAAAGACATAAAAATATGATCATTCATCACTCATATTCTCTCTCTTCAAGTCAGTTTTGGGAGCTACCATACGAAGGAAGAAGTAGCAAGGTTATAGGTGAGATCTTTTCTCTTGATTTTCACTTTCATAACCTGTTCTATGGCACAAAAGCTCTTCATAAACATTGTTCTTCTTGATGAGAACTTCATTTCTATGGTTTAATAATTTCAAGGGGAGGTGTTTTGAGATTCCTAGCAAGAGGCAAATTTGGAGAACCAAAAGAAGAGCTAAAGGAAGAGCAAGAGGTAAGTATGAGCATCATTTTGACATAGGTGTTGCTTGATTTGGTTGATTTTTGGTAGGCTTTTGTAACAACCCTAATTTCAATTTTTAGGGTATATTAGGGATCATGAAGCTTTCATCCTATGTATGTGCTTATATATTGGTTTGGAGGCAAATGAGCTAATTTTAGTGATTAAATAGTTACGTGTGTGTTTGCTGTGAAAAACCCTAAAATTCTGATCTGAATAGAGAACCATGAAGTAATGGGAATTTGTTCATTTTGATATTACCATTGTGTTCTACATGAAAAATTGTGTAGGTATAACCCCAGGTTGTGAATTTTGGGTAATTGAAACTCAAAATTCAAAACTGGATTTTCTACCTAAACAGAATTTCAGCAAGGTACCCTATTGGTGTAGTTTTTTTGGATAAACAAATGATCTCAAAACATTCTGAAACTTTCCAGTTAAATAGTAGACCTACCAAGATTTAATTTGATAGTTATTTGCATCATTTTGATTTGTACACTAGGAGTTATGAATCTTTGAATTTAGGTCTTGAAAACTGGGTTGAATTCTGATAGCGTGAGATATATGAAAATTCTGGGAATGCTGAGTATCAAACTTGCTGTGGATGATATTTTTCTTTAAAACTAGACTAAATAAGGGTCATATAGCCTTTAAAATCACCCCATTTTGAATTTTATAGATTTAGTTATGATTTTTTAAAGTTGATAAAAAATTTTGGCAATTTGGTCACATGAGAAAATTGATGATGTTGTGGCATAATGTAATATTGTTGACTTTGAGGTTAGAAATTGGTCTTTAAGGTTAATTTACCACTTTAGCTCCTTATTTAACTTGATTAAATCTCCCTAATGATAACCAACTTGAGTGTTTAAATTAAAGAAGAATTGGATTAAGTAATAACCTGTCGTCTGTAATTCTAATTATAGGATTCAATATCTTCCCTGAGCGGAAGAAATCTATGCAAGAACAAGACCGGAAAGATTAAGGTAGTGACTCTTTCTCTTATGCTATGTGTAATGCATTGCATGTATGTAATATTATTGAATTATGTTGATTGCAAATGTTACAGTATATGTTGGTATGAAAGCTATGTGTATACAGTTGTGAGTACTATCGTTTGTGACACTAGTCATGGTTCATGTGTATACAGCCGTGTGTGCTGTCATTTATGATGCAAGTCATGCATCTTGTGGATATAGTGCAAGCTGTTTTTTGTGACGCAAGTCACGCATCATATGGATACAGCTTGGTGAGCTGTCGTTTGTGATGAAAGTCACACATCTCTTTGATTGTTGCTGCTATTGTTGATTGTGATTTGCTTGCATGCCATGTTATTATATATTGTATGAGTGATTTGTTACTACTAGGATTATTTTCAATCTCATTCTTTCCATTGACTAACCTATAGCTAGGGCAAGCAGTTCGAAGGAAAAGCAAGTGACGAAGGGCAGCTAGAGCTCCTAGCTAGGAGTTTTAGTTTTGGTATTTGGTTATGATCTTTTTGGATTACTATATATTTTGGACATGTTGTAATTATGGATTTTTTCATGTAATCCTAGATATGGAAAATTTATAGGGTCGAGTATGCCTCATAAACCCTCCAGTTAATAGACGAAACCTGAGTGTTGTCGAGAATTTTTGTTGCACTCTGATATGTATGAATGAAACTGAACTGCATAGGCCAAATATGTTTGAAATGTGAATGTGAGACCACATCAAATAGGTTCTGAAAATGTTTTTGAAAACCTTGTCTTGAAGATGGCATTTTTAATAAGTTTTAAATTATCTGTTGGTCTCTAATTCAACATAATGACATTTTTCAAACTATAATTTCGTCAATTAAGGTAGGGGTTGCAATTATGCAGTTGGAGATGTTTTATGCCAAAGAAGAGATAAGGTCTTTCATGCCATCTATTATGCTAGCAGGATACTCTCAGACGCACAGCTAAATTATGCAACAACAGAAAAGGAGCTGTTGGCAGTAGTGTTTGCATTCGACAAATCCAGAGCTTACTTGATCAGGTTAAAGGTTATTGTCTGGACGGACTACTCAGCAATCAAATACTTGATTGAGAAGAAAGATACTAAGCCCAAATTGATCAGATGGGCTTCTGTTCCAAGAATTTGACCTAGAGATCAAAGATAAAAAAAGGATCGAGAATCTCATTGCAAATCATCTTTCTTGGTTAGACCCATCTGAACAAAAGAGAGAATCACCAATCAAGGAGAATTTTCTAGACGAGTAACTCGTTGTTATGCAATCACAACCCACCCTTTGGTATGCTGATTTTGTAAATTACTTGGCAAGTAGAGTAATGCCTTGCAAACTTTCTAAACTACAAAAGAAGAAGTTTCTGGCTTATGTAAGGCATTACTTTTGGGAGGATCTGTTCTTGTATAAACAATGCCCAGATCGATTTATCAGGTGGTGTGTTCTTAAAGAAGAAATGGCCAGCATCTTAAATCATTGCCATTTATCCCCATATGGTGATCATTTTGGGGCAAATAGAACAACTACTAAAGTTCTTCAATCATGATTTTACTAGCCTACACTCTTCAAGGACGCCACAGATTTATGGCAACCTGTGACAGATGCCAAAGGACGAAAAATATCTCAAGGAGACATGAAGCCCCTTTAACTAACATCTTAGAAGTTGAGATCTTTGATGTATGGGGGATTGATTTTATGGGGCTTTTTTCCATTCTCATTAAGCAGTCAGTTCATTTTAGTAGCTGTTAACTATGTCTCCAAGTTGGTTGAAGCAGCTGCTTTTCCAATGAATGATTCTCGAGTGGTTGTGAAGATTTAGAGGAAGAATATTTTTATAAGATTTGGAGTGCCTAGAGCTATTATCAAGGATAGAGGAAGGCATTTTTGCAATGAGCCTGCTTCAGTCGGTGTTAGCTAAATATGGAGTAACTCATATGGTTGCAACTCCATATCGTCCATAAACTAGCGGGCAAGTGGAAATCTCAAATAGAGAACTGAAATGGATCTTAGAGAAAACAGTGAATTCCAATAGGAAGGACTGGGCATAGAAATTAGGTGATGCACTTTGGGCTTATAGAACTTCCTTTAAGACAACAATTTGTACATACGCATATCAATTACTCTACGAAAAAGCATGCGATCTTCCAATAGAAATAGAGCACAAAGCATATTGGGCAATAAAAGCCATAAATTTTGACTTAAAGGTAGCTGGTGAGAGGAGACTTCTCCAACTCAATGAGCTTAAAGAATTCAGACAACAAGCTTTTGAAAATGCCAAGTTATATAAGGAGAAGACAAAAATGTGGCATGACAGAAGAATTTTGAGGAGAGAGTTCACACTAGGACAAAAAGTGCTTTTATACAACTGAAGGTTAAAGCTCTTGTCAGGAAAGTTGAGATCAAGGTGGTCAGGTCCTTTTACTATGATTTGAGTATGGCCGTATAGAACTATGGAGATTCAAGATGGTGAGTGAAAATTCAAAGTGAATGGGAAAAGGCTAAAAGTGTACAATGAATGTGCACTCAAAGGTTTGAAAACTGTCATCACGTTTCAGGAACCAGCAAGTAAGTCCTGCTTCTCATAAATAAATAAAATGAAATAAAAAAAATTTTAAAAAAATTGGTTTGTTTTTTGCCTAGCTAAAGACTTTAAGAAGGGTAGTTATTTAGGAGGCAACCCAAAACTTCTTTTTCTTGCTCATTTCTCTTTCTTACTCACTAAAGCACTTTGTACTGCATTGAAAGTTTTAGTTGTCATCTGTTTCATTTCAAGTTAATATGGAGGAGTCTCTTGTAAAGCTTAATAACAGGTTCCCCACTCTTGCCAATGATGTGCTCAAGAAGATCTATAGCTGTCGACTTGAAAGGATAAAGATATTCAATCATTTGGGCCTTCTTGTGGATGTTCGCTGGATGATTTAAGCTAAGGTACGTTTAGTAGGTGAGATTCATAAGTCAATTATTAACCCTTTGCTAGGAATGGGAAGAAGTTCTTACTCCAAAAAGAGAAGAGCTAAAAGAATGAATGTCTGCCATAAATGTTCAAGGTTTACATGTGATCAGCGTTGTAGGAGCAAAGGTATAGTTTCTATAAATTGGGAAGATAAATTAAATTTATAAAGGATGGACTGAGTAAGGAGTCATTGGATGATATCATTTAAAATCTTGAGACGTATTTGAGTGGTGATATTCATCGTATTCTTCTTGATTTAGTAGACGTATCCAACCAAGAAAATTGGTGTTATTGTCTTGGGAATATGATGTTAAAAGACCTTGCTTACTAGTTTATAAGAAAACTAGAGGGGAAGCAAATCCTTGATTCATAGAATTCGTTTAAGCCATTATTGGACGTAAAACCAGAGGAAGATGTAAGCCAAAATCACAACTACTGTACATAATCATGCTTTTGTCTATTTTATCTTCTCTTTTCTATAACTTTTGACTTTATTTACTAATTTTGCTTAATTTCTTCATGCAATGGCTCACCAATCATCTATGTCAGTAATTTTTTAAAAACTTCTTTGAAAAATGCATTATTTGCATGATCTTGTTGTCACTGTTTTAGTAGAATTAATATGTACTATTTCATTGCAAATATGCACACTTCCACTTGTAAATACGCACTCTTCCACTTGTAAGCACAAATAGTCCAAGAGAAAAGAAGAGAAAAAGGGTATCATACTAAAATGTAGGTTTAAATCTATCTGCATTTTTGGTGAAACTGATAAGGGAAAGAATAGAGTTTCTAAATGCATTACAAGAATTTGGAAATGCATTAGCTGCGAGAAAGATCAACTTTGTATACAGGGGAGGCATCCAAGGCCTAGGGGGAAGTGTGGCCATTACTGTAATCGTTAACGAAAGCAAAGATTTAAGTGTAAAAGTGATGGAGTTAGATGGTCACATCTTTTCCTTAGGATAAGAGTTACAAGTTTCAAACTTGCCTAATCGTATAGGACGTATGTTCTATAGGGCTGAAGCTTTTATCGATCTACCTGGTGGTTTGGAAGCATTGGATGGGATTTCCAATATTGCATATTGAGCTAAGTTAAACTTTTACAAAAAGCCATTAGGATTGTTAAATTTTAATGGTTTTTATGATGATCTATTGTCATTTTTTGATCATGCTATGCAAACAGGATTCATACCCCAAGCGACTCGCCATTCCATAATTTATGGACCAACTACTGATCAGCTGCTCGATCAACAAAGAACCTATAAACCTAAACTAGATCTATTAGTCAAGCAAATAGGTAGGCAATCTTTAGATAGCATTCAAAAGCAGGATCCAGATACTACTCTTCGGTTGTAACTTTGTTTAATCTTTTGGTTTTTCTTTATTGTGTGTTTATGTAAAAAAAAGACTTTCTCTAACCTCTAGAAGATATTAGGGACAATGTCTGATTTAGGTTAGGGGAGGGAAAAAATTGTTAGTAAAACCACTAGATGTATGGGGTGGGGAAAAAACGACAGAGTAAGAAGTTATTTTTAACTCCTGAGACACATTTTATTAGTTGCATTTTTTTTGTTTCTTCTTAAAAAAAGAGTAAAAGTAAAAAAAATCATCTTGTTTAGGTGCTTTGCAATGATCTTAAGAAGTATATAAGTTTTAAGTATGGATTAACTGAATTTAGAGATTTTATAGCATGAATGAACAACTGATTATTGCGATTGGTGATGAATTTTGGGATTGAATGAGCTGAGTTTGAAAGCCCCTAATCGTGAACTTTTTTCACCTATAATGATTATTTTTCTTGTGTGTGATTTCATCTATTAAGTTGTCACTCTAGAACTTGGTTTAAATCTGGTTGAGATTACATTTCACATGCACATTCAAAAATGATAAAGGCATTCATTTTCTTTTTAGCCAGAGATAAATAGCCAACCTTGAAATTATATTGTTGATAAGCCCCTTTGAGCCTAATTGACTATTTCTTTATTATCAACCCATTAACATGTGTTTTAATGATATATAAAATGCTTTTACCTCATTCGGAAGATTAACATAGCATTTGAAATTTTTGTGAGGTGGGCTTTTGACAAGTGTAGGGGTGTATATATCATCAACTTTAGAGTTGCAGAAGAAAAGAGGTAAAAAAATAATAATAAAAAAAGACTTTTTTAGAGAATGAGTAGCAATTACGAACTCGGTTTATCCAGTTTCAAAAAAAGTTACCAGTTTATATTTTTGTTGATTCATGAATATTTATTTTTCAATTGTGTTCTTGCCTATGACTTGACACTTCTAATTTTGTTTGCACTTATTAGTCACTCCTTGTCCGAGGATGTACAAGAGCTAAGTATGGGGGAATTTGATAAGTAAAATATTTGTATATTTATTTTCCCTTATATGATGATTTTGTGGGTGATATTTGACCTCAATTTAATGAATTTGGATGTAATTGATACATAAATAATGAGTTTAGCATAAAATAGAATTTTTTGAAAAAAAAAGCACTAAATCATACCCTTTTTCAATTTTCAAGCAATATCTGGAGCTCTAGATGTCGGATTGGGAAGTTCTTTATATGGATAAAGATCTAAAAAAGAGCTCTACAACTTTTATGTCTAAACTAAACCCCAGTTCTATCTCCAAGAGCTGTGAATTTTGCTTGGAAGTTGAGGACGTGAATTTGTTCAAGTCTAACTTGTGCCCACTAATTTGATCATAACTGGAGCTAGAAATATTGAAATGAGGAGTTTTTACTTGTGTCTTCAAGCTAAGATTTAGAGCTACAACTTTCATGAAGATCAAAATGTGAAATTCCACCAACCATTCCATCTATCACATTTCACCTACCACTTCATCTTCCTTTTCACCTACCACATCATCTACCACTTCATCATCCTTTTCACCTACGACTTCACCTTCTACTTCATCTACCATTTCGCCTCTGCCATCCTCTCCTTCCCATTTGACACACCATTTCATATCCATTTATTTCCTCTCCTCTCCACATACACCATTTTAGAGTTAATTTCATACATTATATTTGATTCTTGCATTCCTTTTACATGGAAGGCTTAGGTAGTCCTCCTTTATGGATAGTATAGGTTGCCACTTACATGGAAGGTTTTACCTCATAAAGGGACGACTAGATTTTCTCAATTTTCATGCATCTTTTGGTTGTATATTTATGTTTTAGAATTTAGTATTCAAGTTTTATGCAATATTTATGAAGCTGTCAATTTATTTTGGTTTTGTTTTTAATTTTATCATGAACTAAATTTCTATTTTCCTAGGGTGATGATGTAGCTTACTAATGACGGATTGAATCTTAACTATTAAATATAGTTTTAATTTTTCCTTTATGATTGAGTTTTAATTATCATTCTTATTGCTTTTGATTGATTGGCCATCTTTTGAATGATTTCAATATGCATGTTGAGGTCAAAAGGAGATGCACTGTGTAGATTCTATAACTAAAACCATAACTTGCATATGAATTAGGAATATATTCATATGAGTTGTGTAGTCATAATGAGTTCCATAAATCTTGATGCATGACTAATTGCTTGAATTCATATAGGAATATATTGTATTAGCAATTAATTATAGAATTCCTTGATCTTGGAAAAGGATAGTGATTACATGAGGAAAAGTCGGCTATCAATCATGTAGAATAAATTGGACTACAATAGATAGGTGATTCAATTCGGAATTTGTTAAGTGAAATCTGATCCCTAGGATTTTTTCTCATAGTTGTTCCATATCATTTACATTCATATTTAATCATTTTTAATCTTGTAATCTCAATCACCAACTAATCGATTGACTAAATAGAGTTAAAATTACTCATTTTGGTACTTAGTGATCAATCCTTAAGAGAATGATTCTTTACTCACCTCTATAATACTTGTTTACAACTGTGAATACTTTCACTTTTTAATAGACCATTTACACTCGTAACAGTTTTCTTCCTAAGCCTTAAACAACATGTCAATGTTGTTAGTTGCCTTGTCTAACAACTTAGTGCATGAAATTCCATCTTGTCGGCCAGTTGCTCATACTTATTAAGCAAGTACCATTTTAGGCCAGCCACTACTTGGTTGATCACATCAGTCAAATATCCTAGAAGTGAAGCACTATGGAATATTGGTAGTGGAGATGGACCTTGTGCAGAGGACTGAGCCTCACACCTCTTGATGGTGTTGTTTCTCTCTGAGATGTAGCCTTGGTCTTACTGACAGGGAGAGTAATCCCAATGTGTGACAATTGTGTTCTGCCAAACCTTTAGATTCTTACCTTCTCATTTCCTTCCAAATACCACACCTTGTTCCGAAGAATGAGAAAGACAAGTTATGGATATGGAATTGTGGTGGATCTAGATGTAGAAAATCAAAATCTTTTCATCTCACCAAAAATCAATTTACTAACATCCCTTTGTTGGCCAGCTAGAAAGGAAGCCAACAAGAGTAATCTCTCTGGGGAAAATGGGTAACTTTTTGAGACTTGTTGATCACGCTCTGTGTGTAGATATAGTAAAGGGCACGGTAAGAGTCAGGCATATTGATGGGTTTGAAAATGAGGGGTCCAACTAGGTTGTCAGGTCTTAATCTTTGGAAGGCGTCATTAGATGAGAGTGAGGGTGGGTTGCTAGGAGGAGCTACATAGCCAAGAATACTATTGATTATAGAGGGGGTAATTATAATGTGTTGGCCTCGAATAGAAGTGGATATTCCTTCTTCTATTATCTCTTTGGCCTGGATATAATATTATGCACTTTCATATTGCAATAAAGTGTTCTCACAATAGTAGAGGAATATAGAAGATGCACACTCAACCACGGTTCATAAAAGTCCACAAAGGGTCAGAAATTCAGGCCGCAGTTTATACTCAGATAGTCTAAATCCATATATACCACATGACAGAAGCTACGATGAGCAAATTCAGTGTTGTATACCTTCTCACTGAGTGGATTTAGTTCTTGTGTATTAAAGCCTTTTGGAGGAACCATATCTTGACCTTCTTCCTCAAGAACCTAAGATGGATGGACTCCCAAGTATGAACTAGCATGACTAGACTGCCTAACATGATGAGAGGCCGAGGCACTAGACTAGGAGGCAATCTTGCTAACTAAGGCATCTAGTTTTGATTTTTCCATTGCTTCTTGAAGTTATTGGTTAAAGGAATTGTCTGAGGATGATTCTTGAGGATACTCTGTGGCTGTCTTCTTCCCTCTTCTTGTCACTTCTTTTGATTGAGAATGTGTGACAATGTGCTCCTTGAAGATGACGCCTTTAGCTTTCTTTGGTGGAGGTTTAATTTCTTTAGCCACCATTAGCTTAAGATATTTCTTCTTAGCCTGGGTTGCCTTCTTCTTAGTTGCTTTGGGTTTTGAAGAGGGTGAGGAGTAGGAGAAGGTGTAGGTGTCCGAGTTGGAGTTGCAGTTGAAGTTATCGTCAGAGTTGCTAACTCACTAGTAGCAGAATGAGAAGGTAAAGGAGTGGGAGACTTCTGGGAAACTTAAAGAACCTTTGTTCTAGCCATTTTGAATGATTCATAAAGGATTTGGGAATAAAAAATACTATGAAAGCTTGAAGAATGATTTTCAGAGGTGGCTTCAGTTTGGGTAAGAAAATAGGAATTTATAAGAAAAATCCAACCTTTAGGAGATGATTGAAGAGTTCCAACTGTAAATTAAAGAGATTTAAGGCATTTAATCAATGGGTAATGGCTGGAAATGACAAGGTGTGACTGACGAGTGAGGAGACACTTTCGAGTAAAGAGAACAGTGCGCCGTTTGAGCTATCATGTAACTGATATAGACCCCAACACTTGAATAAGAGATCTATCCATTCGAGTGTTCATACTTATGCCCTCGAGTCACCCATTTTTGTGCTCAAGTGAGACAGAGAAAAACTCTAAAAAAATTTGTAAATGCGTACCTAATTTGAGTGTATTTTGTTGTGATCTTGATCTATGTACTCAAGTCTTCTAAGATCATTTGAGTAAACCATGCTTTGAGGCTAAATTATGAATTTGTACCCATTGTATTTTAGAGTTCTTGCCTCACTTTCAGGTGTGTTCTTCCTGTACTCGAGTGGGCTATTTTCTTACTCTAGTGAGATCTAACATACCTGTTGAATTTTAAGTGTGCTCTTAGTACTTCTACCTCCTCTGTTAACCTTTGTTTTGCAAGCTAGATACAAAGTATATGAATTAGATATGCACTCGAGAGTTCATCCAGTACTCAAGTGATAATATGCCTTGCACTCAAGTAACCTCTCCTATACTCGAGTGACAATCCTGTAAAACAAACTTCTACATACTCTGATGCCTATGTTTCCATGATTATCATTAAAACTCATTTTAAACATAATAATTAACAAGAAATACTTACAACTCATTGGGATTAACCATTCCCAATTCTCTCTGTATGTATAAAAATTAGTCTTTAGCAATCGACTTTATGAATATATCCATGAGTTGAAGAAGAGTAGAATGATCTAGTATGAAATGGTGTCGGATATCTATGTGCTTGGTTCTTGAATGTTGTATAGGATTTTTAGCCAAGCTAATTATGCTGGTGTTATCACAGTAAATTGGTATCTCTTTCAAGTAGATTCCTAAGTTCTGAAGTTGTTGCTTCAACCAGAGTACTTGAGAACAACAACTTGCTACAACTATGTATTCAGCTTCAGTAGAAGACAATGACATTGTGTTCTGCTTCTTACTGAACCATGATACTAGAGCACCTCTAAGAAATTGACATTGTCCACTGGTACCTTTTCTGTCAGTTTTATATCCTCCGTGATCTGAATTTGAACAGGCATTCAAATATTTGTTTCCTCCTTTTGAATACCATAGGCCAAGTTCTGCAGTGTCTCCTAGGTATTTGAAGATTCTTTTTATAGTTTCTGCATGTGATACCTTCGGAGCAAATTGACACCTTGCACACTTCCCAACACTGAATTCTATATCTGGCTTGCTTGCTGTTAGATAAAGTAATGAGCCAATCATTCCTCTATATTTAGTAATGTTGAAGTCAGAGCCTTTCACATCAGCATCCAACAGTGTTGTAGAACTCATTAGTGTATCATCTGCATTAGCATTTTCCATTCCATACTTCTTCAATAACTCCCTCAAGTATTTGGTTTGAGATATAAATATTCCATTCCTCCATTGCTTGATTTGAAGTCCAAGAAAGAAATTTAACTCTCCCATCATGGACATTTCAAATTCTCCCTGCATAAGCTTAAAAAATTCTTGATAAAGAGATTTGTTAGTCACACCAAAGATGATATCATCAATATATATTTGAACTATTAATAGATCATTTTTGTTATGCTTGATGAACAGTGTCGTATCCACTTTTCCTCTGACAACGTTTTGATCAAGAAGAAACTTGCTTAGACTTTTGTACCAAGCTCTAGGTGCTTGTTTGAAACCGTATAAAGCTTTCTTGAGTTTGGAAACATGATCAGGTTTGTTGTCATTTTCAAAACCAGAAGGTTGTTTTACATATACTTCCTCCATGATATAACCATTTAGAAAAATCACTTTTCACATCCATTTGATAAAGTTTAAAACCTTTAATGCATGTAAAGGGTAAGAGTACTATTATGGCTTCCAATCTTGCCACTGGAGCATATGTTTCCTGATAATCAATACCTTATTCTTGATTATAGCCTTTAGCAACTAACCGAACCTAGTTTCTCATAATGATTACTGATTCATCAAGTTTGTTTTTGAAAACCCATTTGGTTCCAATGACTGATTGACCTTTTGGTCGAGGTACCAAATCCCAAACTTGATTTCTTTGAAATTGATTTAACTCTTCTTGCATAGAAATCACCCAATGATTGTCAGAAAGTGCTTCTTAAACATTGAAAGGTTCAATCTCAAAAAATAAAAGAAGAAAATGTTTCTTCATTAAGAATTTTATTTCTGATTTTGACACTTTCATGAATATCTCCAATTACTTGATCAGTTGGATGATCTTTAATATGTCTCCATGCTTTTAGTTGAGCATGGTCATCAGCACCTTTTTCATTTTCAAAATCATCTTTTTGAAAATCATTTTGACTTGAAAAGGTTAGCTTTTTAGTTTTCTTTATCAAATCCATTTCTTCTTCATCTAAAGACTTTATCTGAGAATCAAGTTCAACAAACACAACATCAATGGATTCTTCAACAATACATGTTCGTTTATTAAACACTCTATATGCTTCACTTCTATGATAATGACCTAGAAATAAACTTTCATTAGACTTTGAATCAAATTTACGTGAGTTTTCATTACCATTATTTTGAATAAGGCACTTGCATCCAAAGATGTGTAGATGAGCAAGGTTTGGCTTCCTTTCTTTGTAGAGTTCATATGGTGTCTTTCCAAGTAAGTTGCGAATGTATGCTCAATTTGAGATATAGCATGATGTACTCATTACATCCACCAAGAACACTTGTGACATTTCTTTTTCATTAAGCATTGCCCTTGCCATTTTTATGAGGACTCTATTGTTCCTTTCTATAACTCCATTCTACTGAGGAATTCTAGGTACAGAGAAGTTGTGACCTATTCCTTCGTTGTTGCAGAAGTCTTCAAAGAGTTGATTATCAAATTCTCCTCCACGGTATGTCCTGATTGTGACAATAGAAATACCTTTCTTATTTTGGACCTTCTTAGCAAACATAATGAATTCAATGAATGTTTCATCTTTTTAAGTAATAAATATAGTCTATGTAAATCTTGTAAAATCATCAACAATTACCAAAGTATATAGATTTCCTCCAAAATGTTTTACTCTTGCTGGACCTACCAAATCCATATGAAGTAATTGTAAAGGTTTATAAATAGAAATCTCATACTTTGTTTTGAAAGAAGATTTAACTTGTTTACCTTTTTGACAAGCATCACAAATCATGTCATCTTTGAATTTAAGTTTAGGAAGACCAACAACTAAGTCTTTTCTAATTAGTTTATCAAGTTAGTTTATATTAACATGAGGCATATGCTTATGCCATAACCAACTCTTCTCTGATTTTCTAAGAATACAATTTTTAGAAGAATTTGAGTTTAAATCAATAGTATAACAGTTACCATCCCTTTGAACTCAGATCCTTGGTTTATTGAATTCTTTGTTAAGCAATAGATCCTTTTTGGTTACTATCAAGCATTCCTCTGAATCAAACATTACCCAGTTATCTTTGTCAGCGGTTTGACTCACACTTAGGAGATTGTGGCATAATCCTTCAATGTAATATACATTGTTGATTTGAACACCATCAGATTTTCCCACTTCACCAATTCCAGCAATGCATCTAGATTGGTTTCCTCTAAATGTTACCTTCTCTTCTTGGGTTTCAAGCATGGTGAACTGATCTCCGTCACCAGTCATGTGTCTCAAGCATCCACTATCAATGTACCACTTGTTTGCTCGTGATACTTTTAGACATACCTAGAGTGATATGATCAAGCTTTAGGTACCCATACTTTCTTGGGTCCTTCATGGTTAGTATGAATTACTTTTGGTACATGCGTCCCTTTTGGAACCCATTTGTACATGCCAATAATCTTGCCCTTAATAAAATAACATGATGAAGTTAATGGCCTTTCCTATTGTAGTAATTGCATGATGCAAATGGATTTAAAGTATGCACAGAATTCT
The DNA here is from genome assembly GCA_963855925.1 of Inga laurina. Taxonomy (NCBI): domain Eukaryota; kingdom Viridiplantae; phylum Streptophyta; class Magnoliopsida; order Fabales; family Fabaceae; genus Inga; species Inga laurina. The sequence goes on from OY979703.1 coordinate 52,239,374, forward strand.
TAAAATATTTGAGGTATGCCTTGCTGCCTTTCTTCTTCTTTCCTTTATTTCTATTCTAACCAAAATTATATCCAATTCTAGATTTATCATGAGTGACTCTTTGTGATTTCAAGCTTACTTCAAGAGTTTTACTTCCTTCAGAAAATATTTCTAATGTTTTGGTTAAATCACTTATTTTCTTGTCTTTTTCTTCACACAATGCACATGATGAGATAACAATACTTTCTAACTCTTTTACTTTCTTCTGATGACTAACCATTTGTTTAGCTACCTTGATGAATTCAGTATGCAATGCATTATATTTAGATAATAACTCATCATAAGTAGGTTCAAAGTCACTTACCTGAGAGTCAAATTCTTCTTCTTTGGTCACTAAGCATAGATTTGCAACTTTGTCATTGTCGCTTTCTTCATCTGATGAGCTATCACCCTATATGGATCATATATATACTTTCCTTTTCTGCATCTTCTTGTCTTTGTTTTTGAAGCATTCATATTTGATATGTCCAGGCTTTCCACATTTATAGCATACTATCTGTTGCTCTTTATTTTCTTTCTTGCTTGGTCCACCTTGGTATTTCTTGAAGTTCTTTTCGCCTCTTCTATAAAACTTCTTGAATTTCCTTGCGATCATTCCAATATCATCATCATCCGGGACATCTTCATTTTCTAAAGAATTAGCTTCCTTGATGGCTTTGAGAGTGACTCCTCTCTTCTTTTTATCATCGAATTCTTCTAGTTCTTTCTTGAATTTTAACTTTCCTTCAAACTCAGAAATACTTCTAAATAGATTAGCTATGGATTTCATTGATTCACCTTTGGCTTTTTGATAGCGGTCACCTTTGCTTCCCATTCTTTCATAAGAATGTTAAGGATCTTTCTTACTTGGGAATTTTGATCCAATGTTTTCCTAAGTGCTAATAGCTAGTTAACAAGATGAGTATACTTGAGTTCAAATTTAGAGGTCCTTTCTCTAGGTCTCATCTGATACAAATCATACTTCATGAAGAAAGTATTAACTCTGTTTTCTATTCCATATGTACCTTCATGAGCGATCTCAAGAGCATCCTACATGTCTTTGGCTGTGGGAAGTGTGCAGATTCAGAAGTATTCCTTCTAACTAAGGGTACTTTGTATCATTAAAATAGCTTTGTTGTTTAATGTTACTAACCTCTTGTCGTTGTCATCAAATTCTTCAGGATTCTTCTTTATGACTCTATCTTCGATTTTCTTCATTAGAACATAATCACCGTCTTGTATCAACAATTCTTGGCCCAAATTGTTGCTCAATTTTACGCCAAAAAGAAAAAGGAAGAGGGAAGATAATAATTTGATTCAAAAATAATAAAAGAAATGTAAGGGTAAAAAGGTCATTTGGCTAATAAATCAAGAAGCCTCTTATTTCTTCATAATTAATGGCCAAAGTCGGCCAGGAAGGAGGGAGGGAGGAGAAAATAAATATTTGGACATAAATTAAGCCAAATGGAAGCATTTGGAGCCAAGTGGAAAAAGAAGAAACAAAAAGTAAAAAAAAAACATGTGCAAAATTCCATTAAATAATTATTATTTTAAGGAAGTGGAAGATGATATTTCAAAAAGCTACTTGACTCTTCCAAAGGGCCAACATTTCAACCAAATAGAGAGAGAAGAGAGAGAGAGCAACATCTTGAAGAAGGTAAAAAGCAAAAGAAGAGACAAGAATTCAAGAAGCAAACCTGGGTAAGTTTGCAAGCAAAATTCCCTTGTTCTTGTCTCTAAATCCTTAGAAACGTCTTATAATTCTTATGTCCTTCTTGAAATCACATGAAGCAAGAAGAAAATCAAGGAGAAACAAGAAGGAGAGGGGACAGTTGAAAAAGAAGAAGAGAATCAAGAGGTAAATCATGAAACCTTTTTTTACTTGTTGATTCATGGTTGTTGTTGGTGATTTGGTTGATTGTTTGGCTTGGTTGTCATGATTTTGTAAATTGGGAAGCATAAACCCTAAGGGGAGGTGTTGTCCAATTTTTGATTAATAATATGGGAAGTGTAATTAAAGGGATTCAAGAAGTGAATAAGGGTGAAAAGAAGGTGTTTGTTGAATGAAATCATGAAACTCAAATTTTTCCAACTTTTATTGAATTTCAGCCAGGGGTGATTTTTGTGTGTAGGGAACATGTGAAAAATGAGGTATGGAGGCTTTAGGGTGTGTGATAGAGCTCAATATTTATATATTTTTATTAATTAATCTTAGGCTTTTGTGGAACTTAATTGAATATTTTGGGCATAATTAAGTGTTAATGTGAGATTTTAGTAAAAGGATAAGTTGGGAATTATAGTGGTTAAATTGTTATATTTTTAATTAATATTTGTTATTCCCATTATTTTTTAATTGTGAGCAAAAGATATTACCTTTGTGAATCCAATTTTGTAGGTAATGATGTGACACAACTTTTGTCAAGTGGTCAAGGTTAAAGATGTCATTTTAGAGCTTAATGTAGGACAAGAGTGGAATCACACAAGTGCAGAATATATTTTCATATTTTTTTCTAAGAGGAGATTAAATAAGTAAGGGCCTTGTTTGGTGGTTGTAATTTGGTGCCTAATGCCGAAACAGATTTTTACCTCTTATCCAAATATATCTTAACTCACTTTTTAACCTAAAGATATTTGAAGAAGCAAAGAAAGCGGAAACCATGGTTTTTGGAAGAGGTGGTGGCTGAATAGAAAAGAGCTATTGGACCGAATTGAAGAGAAAAGAGAGCTGGACCAAATGATGCAGCAAGAGCGTGACGAGGATGGCTGGACTGAATATAGGGTTTAAAGGGAGTGAAGCAAGCTAACGTAAGCAAGGGAATGAATTGATAAAGAAAAGAAGCTGACCGAATTAAAAGTCTAAACCGATGGGAATAAAGGAGAAGAGGCAGTTGTGTTAAAAAGAAAAAACAGGCTGGACCGAATAGATAATTGAAGAAGGGAAAGTAAGCAGCTGGACCGAAAGGGAATAATTAAAGGAAAGGAGGGAGTTGACTGAGGAATGAGAAAAAGGCAGCTAGACCAATTGTGTAAATGTGGAGCCAACAATTGAATAAGAAAAGGGGAGTGGCGGCTGTTGAAAGGGGGGAGACCGAATTGAAGAATTAAGGGAGCAGCTGGAACGAAAAGGGGCTAGAGAGAAGGACATGGCTACTGCATTTCCATGGCTGATTTCTCCTTCATTCATCAAGCTTTATCTTCCTCTTTCATGAGTAGCTATGTATTGGTGATTTCTTTGGGTTGGGTAATGGTTTGAGCTTCTAAACTTTAATGAAATTCCTTTAAGCTCACTTTCTAGTTCATAATTATATGGCTTGGTTAAATATGTGGTTGTGATCTAGATTGTTCTATGCCAAGTGAATAAACTTGGTAGTTGAGCTAGGAGTTGATTAATTAAGCTTCGTATGATTCATATTAGGAGTAGGTTGAGTTGTATATTCCGACTCGGTTGAGTGGATTTTAAATGACTAAGCTGAATACTTTGAATTTTTGTAATGGTAATTACAATTTAGAATTGGAAGTTACTTATACATCTCCTTGAGTCTGAATTATTTGGTGGTATTCATTTAATTGCTTCGGTAGAATGAATTAAATGAGTATGACAAATATGGATCTAATGGTAGCTTATGTCCATCATCTTCACTCCTGTTATTGAATTCTTATCATTAGCAAGCAAGGAAGACTAAAACCTCAACTCAAGGGAATCCCATTTAATCATTATACTAGTTAATTGAATTTTACTTGTTGCTATTGTTAATTTCGGTTCCATTTGCTTCTTTGTCTTGAAAACTGAAAAATACAAAAATATTGAATTAGATTAGATTACTTCATTAGTTTATTAAACAATTTCTCAAAATGGTTTCTCAAAACTTTAAGGTATTTATCACTTTACTATTTAGAAACTTGGAAATTAATCTCCTCATAAGAATGACCTAGGTTGAGCTACTACGCTACATTTTCAAACCTAGTTTCTTTTGAGAACTCACACGACATGAGTTTATTAATGTGAAATGACAATTTTACTTATAAACCCCAACGTATGTTGCTGCAAGGATAATTTGGGAATTGAAATGTGATTTTAGCAAAACTAATGTCAAAAATAGATTCTACATGTGAAATTGTGTAGAAATAGCCCAGGTCATAATTTTTGGTAAAGTATAGTTATACCTTGTATAAAGGGAAGTTATACCAGATTCCCAAGGGCATTTTGATAATTATGCATTGTTGATAGAGATAACTAACATATGCATTTAGAAATGAGACATGAATGAGTAATAACTCATTTATTATAAATTTGGAATTTTAAGATTTGACATTTACTTGAGCCGAACAAAGAATTATTAGATCGGATTAGCTAGATAGTTCGAAAGGATTTCAGGTAGTAACTCTATCTTTCATACACTATGTGATTCTTTATATGCTTTGTATTGCCATGTTATATGATATGAATTGTTTGTTATAAAATTTAGCTGTGGTGTGGGAAAAGCACAAGTACCACCCGGTAGGAAAAGCACAAGTACCATTAGGCCAAGTGGGACCCAACAAGGTAGTAAGAGATGTACGGACAGACAATTATCTGCTCTAGAACATTACATCAAGAAAGGGTCAAAATGTTATTTGATCCTGAATAGTATACATAGTGTGGCCATTAGGGACAAACAATCATTTGATCTTGAACACCGAACAGATGTACATGTTTACAATATATTTAATCAGTTACATTATATGGTGTATTGCATGTTTATTTATCACATTTTATATGATTGATTGTGTGTTACTACTAAGATTCATATGAATCTCACCCCTTTCCAAATATTTATAAATTTATTCAGCAAGAGATAGTGGCTCCAAGGGCAAGGAAGTAGTTACCAGTAACTAAAGATCCCGTACCTGTCTAGGCAGTAGTGTTGGTTATCTATAGTTGTTTTATGTTATTTTGGGTTATGTAAATATTATGTACAAACCCTGTGTGGATTCCTGTCATATAATCAAGTACTTATATGAGTATTTTTATGCTATTTCTATTCGCCCATTGAGCTTTGTGTTAATACTCTGTTAAATGTCAAAATAATAGGGGGTTTGATAGAAAGTATAATGTAACCCAATTAATCTACGCGCATCATGTGAAAGGAGCAAAGAAGATGCATGGATCATATGTCTCAATGACTAGGTTGTAGAATTTGATAGATCTCTCATGTTTTGATGATAACAAAGGATGGTTGAAAAAGATTTGATAAACAAATAAGTTTCAAGTAACCTGCCAACGTTACTCAAGTAGATACTCGAGTAACCAGGTAAATCACTTGGAGTTGCTCTTGACCTGCCAATGTTACTCGAGTAAGTACTCGAGTAACCATATAAAAACTTCCAGTTACTCTCGGCCTGCCAACGTTACTCGAGTTACTCTGCTTCAAGAAATATGTTGCTCTCGGCATTTTCAACCCTGCCAATGTTACTCGAGGCGCTACTCAAGTAACTCACTGTGGTAAGCAAAACCTGAAGGTAATACTCGAATAACTTGAAATGCTTTTATCACACTTCACTCGACGCACTACTCAAGTTTGCAGGTATTTAATCAATTATTTAACTAGATTACTCGAGTAAGTAATTGAGTAATATGCAGAATTATTTACACAGAACTTCAAGTTGCTACCCGAGTAAGCAATGCAGAAATTTTATGTTTACTAAAGTAAGTACTCGAGTAAGAAGGTAAGAAAACTTGAAGTGCTATCGGCCTTGAAATCCTGCCAATATTACTGGAGTAAAGCATCGAGTAACCTAAAGTTTCTTTGAAAGTTTACTCGAGTTGATACTCGAGTAACTTATGAAGTAAAGTGTACTATATCCGAGTAAGTACCCGAGTAAACAGGTATTTCCAAAGGTTTGAAATTGTGCTTACTCCATGCACTACCCGAGTAATGTAATGTTCATTTGTTAACTTGCAGTTTGTCAATACTTTCACGATGATACTCGAGTAAGTACTCGAGTAAACTTAATGAATACTTGAGTAGCTACTCGAGTATGCAATTTTAGAAATTCAGAAATCATTCCAACATTCATTGATTTGTTTCTTATGTAATTAATCTTTCATTGTATTAGTATTCTTAGCATATCCACATATAAACAATGAAGAACTCTTACCAAATAAGGAAAGTCAACTGCAACGTTCAAATGCCACCTACCACCACCTACCGCAAACAGGTATTTTTCAAATACTGGAAAAGTCAACAGTGGCTGCGCACGCTCTAACGGGCATGAAGAAATATGTTCCAACAATCATTACCAACACATCTATATATATGGGAAGATCCAAACAGAGAAGAACAACAAGAACACATACACGAAGGCATTATCAAGTTCATTACTCTGTTTTACATTATACTTGTAATTCTATGCTTCAGTGATTCTTATTCACTTTGTGAGAGAGATATTTCATTCAAACTCAATATTTGTTATTGAGGTAACTTAAGGTTGTGGAACCTTGAGTTGGGATTGGATTACAACTTGTAAGGGGGAGCGAGTGTCCACGCGAAGGAACTTGCTTGTACTGAGGTGCCAAGAACCCACTGAATCTTGGAAGTTATAGTAAAACTCTCAGAGAAGCTCTAAGGACTAGACATAGGTCAAAGTGGTTGTGGCCGAACCAGTATAATTCTCGGTGTACACTTTGGTGATATTTCTCTTTACTCTTTATTGCTTTATATTCACCGTCAAGTTTTTATATTTGCAACGAAATTTTAGTATCACCCAATTTACCCCCCTCTTGGGTGAAACGCTTGCTCTAACATTTGGTATCAGAGCGTGGGTCTTCTTGTTAAGGCTTAACAACCTAAGAAGGATCCAATGGCAAGTATGGGTGAAGAAATTCTTCCCAACGGAGCATCCATCACTAGACCTCCAGGTTTTAGTGGGGAACACTTTTCTTTATGGAAAGCAAAGTTCAGAATATTCGTGATAGCTACTGAATATGGGCTATAGGATGTGATTGAGAGTGGAAACTATCAACCTACAAAGATTGTAGATTCTCAGAAAATTCCCAAGACTCCAGCGCAATATGATGAGAATGACAAGAAACTTATCACTCTCAACAGCAAGGCAATTCTGATGTTACAAAGTACTGAGTCAAAGTGAATATTTTAGAATTTACACACTTCTAACAGCAAAGGAAATGTGGGAAGTTCTGGGGATAGCTCATGAAGGAACTTCAGGAATAAAGGAGAATCGGATCAACACCTTCGTCACTGAATTCGATCTACTTCGAATGAAATCAGGTGAGTCAATATTTGAATTCGAACTTAGATATACTCATCTTATTAATCAACTTTCAGCACTTGGGAAAATCTATGATCAATATACCCAAGTACGAAAGATTTTGAATATTCTTTCTAAAGAATGGGAAGCCAAAGTCACTGCGATAGAAGAAGCAAAAGGAGAATCAATGAGATCAGTTGCTTCTCTATTTGGAAGCCTTTCTGAATATGAAAGCAAACTAAAGTTCAAATGGAAACTAGATGACATCGGTGACAAGAGAAAGAAGTCCTAGCACTAAAAGTAAAAGAAGAAAATCAAGATGAGGATGAGGAGTTTGACGATGAGGAAATGGGCCTAATCATAAAATGATTCAGAAAGTTCTACAAGAAAGGACAAGGATTCAAACACTTTCAGAAAGGAGGAACTACCAGCAAAGATCATATCATTTGCTACGAATGTGGAAAACCAGGACATATCAAATCAGAATGTCCAGAACTAAATCAAAAGAGCAAAGAAAAGATAAAAGGCAAATTCTTTAACAAAAAGAAGGCCTTTGTATCTGCTATATGGGGTGATAGTTCCTCTGACGAAGAAAGTGATGAAGAAGAAGTAGTAGCCAATATATGTCTCGTTGCTCAAGAAGAAACTGAAGAAGAGGTAAATGATTCTGATCCTACCTATGATGAATTACTTTCTGAATATAATGCTTTACATTCTGAATTTATCAAAATAGTTAAAGAATTAATTGTTTTCAAAAAGAAAAACAAAGATCTTGAAATTGAACTGAAAGAAAGTTCAAAAAAGGATTGTGAAAATTGTTCTTCTTTGAAAATGAAAAACACAGATCTCACCAAAACTCTTGAAAAATTTACACAAGGAAGTGAGATTCTAAATGTTATTTTAAAAGCTCAACGATTTGTAAATGACCGATCTGGAATTGGATATGATCCAAAATCATATAGAAGGAAAGGTAGAAAGAAAGCAGGAGGTAAGTCATATTTGAATTATTTCCAGCATTATGTGCATACATCAAATCCTTTTGCATTTTGTAACTACTGTAATAGAAAAGGTCATTATACCTCTTCATGCATTCATAAGAAGAAAGGGACGATAGGAACCTACAAATGGGTACCTAAAGGATCATATGTTTTGAAAATTTCCTGTACTAACCCAAAAGGACCCAAAAAGAAGTGGGTACCTAAGAATTAATCGTATTTAATTGCAGATGTGTCTCAAGGCATCCAAATACAACAAATGGTACATATACAGTGGATGTTCTAGACATATGACCGGTGATTTCGAAAGTTTTACCAAATTACAGCCTAAAGAAGGTGGAAAGAAAAAATTTGGAGGAAATCAAACCGGAAGGATAGCAGGAATCGGTGAAATAAAAAATGACAAAGGCATACAAGTCAAAGACGTATACTATGTCGAAGGATTATGCCATAACTTGCTAAGTGTAAGTCAAATTGCAAACAAAAACAACTGGGTAATATTTGACTCAGAGGAATGTCAATTATCAACAAGAATAACTTACCACTTGATAAGAAGAATATCAAGGCTAAGCTCAGAGCCAAAAGGGAAGGTAATTGTTATACTTTAGATATTAGTAGAAATGAATTTGAAAACTGTTTTCTGAGTAATGCCGATAAAAGTTGGCTATGGCATAAGAGATTGGCTCATGTCAATATGCATCAATTAGGCAAACTACTCAAAAAGGATTTAGTTCTTGGATTACCCAAAGTAAATTTAAAAAATGACTTGATTTGTGACGCATGTCAAAAGGGTAAACAAACTAAATCATCTTTCAAATTGAAAAATGATTTAGTTTGTTTACATGGGTTATTTTTCTATCATCAAAAGATGAAACCTTTGAAGAATTTATTGTTTTTGCTAAGAAAGTGTAAAATGAGAAAGGTATGTCCATTGCAGGTATTAGGACTGATCATGGTGGAGAATTTGAAAATCAAGCCTTTGAAGAATATTGTGATACTAATGGCATTGATCATAATTTCTCTGCTCCAAGGATGCCTCACCAAAATGGAGTCGTGGAATGTAAGAATAGAGTACTTACTAAAATGGCTAGAGTAATGTTAAATGAAAAGAATGCGTCTCAAGTGTTCTGGGCTGATGCTATGAGTACAGCATGCTATATTTCAAATAGAGCCTATATGAGAACAAACCTTGGAAAGACACCATACGAGCTATACAAAGGAAGGAAGCCAAACATTGGTCATCTACACATCTTCGGTTGTAAGTGTTTCATTTATAATAATGGTAAAGATAACTTAGGAAAATTTGATTCTAAAACTGATGAAGGAATTTTCCTAGGGTAGTCTAACCGAAGTAAAGCATATAGAGTTTTCAATAAAAGAACATGAGTTGTTGAAGAATCAATTCATATTGTATTTGATGAATTTGAATCCTCTGACAAAACCATTGATGAAGAACAGGAAGTTGTTTTAAATCAAGAAAATGGTCAATCTATTTCTAAATCTCTTATTCCAGAAGTTGATGAAACCAAGGAAGAAGAACATTTACTAGGACAACCTAGAGCCTGGAAATACAACAAAAGTCATCCCTTAGATCAAGTCATAGGAGATGTGAATGAAGGGATCAAAACTAGAAATAGAATTTTCAATGAAGTAAGTTTTTCTGCATTCATTTCTGAGATTAAACCTTCTAACATTGATGAAGCCCTATCAGACAATGATTGGGTTATAGTAATGCAAGAAGAACTAAATCAAGAACAAACTCGATGAATCCGCAATTATTGTCAGAAACAAGGCAAGATTGGTGGCCAAAGGCTATAATCAGGAAGAAGGGATTGATTATGAGGAAACGTATGCTCCAGTGGCTAGATTGGAAGCTATACGCATACTCTTAGCCTTTTTTTGCATTAAAGGATTCAAACTCTATCAAATAAATGTAAAGAGTGCATTTCTAAATGGCTACAATATAGAAGAAGTATATGTAGAACAACCTCTAGGTTTCGAAGATGTAACTAAACCTGACCATGTTTTCAAACTCAAAAAGGCTTTATATGGTTTAAAACAAGCTCCTAGAGTATGGTATGAAAGGCTCAGTAAATTTCGTATTGATCAAGGTTTTGTACGGGGAAAAGTTGATACAACACTTTTTATAAAACGAAAACCTGATTATATTTTAATTGTTCAGATATATGTTGATGACATTGTTTTCGGTGCTACTAATGAATCTCTGTGTAAGAAATTTTCTGAGATAATGCAGGGAGAGTTTGAGATGTCAATGATGGGAGAATTGAATTTCTTTCTTGGGTTGCAATCAAACAAAGAAAGAATGGAATCTTCATATCTCAAACAAAGTATTTGAAAGAGTTGTTGAAGAAGTATGGAATGGATGAAGCAAATGGAACGGACACATCTATGAGCTCAACTACGTTGCTTGATGCTGATGTCAAAGGGAAAGACTACAACATCACAAAATACAGAGGAATGATTGGATCATTACTCTATCTCACGGCAAGCAGACCTGACATTCAATTGAGTGTTGGCATATGTGCAAGATATCAATTAGCACCAAAGGAATCACATGCCGAAACTGTCAAACGAATCTTTAGATATCTTGCTGACACACCAGAATTGGGTCTGTGGTATCCCAAAGGAAGAAGTGAATATCTAGTTGTATATTCAGATTCTAATCATAGAGTATACAAGACAGACAGAAAGAGCACCAGCGGACAAGGACAATTTCTTGGAGGATCTCTTGTATCATGGTTCAGCAAGAAGCAAAATACAGTGTCTCTTTCGTCAACAGAAGCTGAATATGTTGCAGTCTCAAGTTGTTGTGCACAATTGATATGGTTAAAACAACAACTACAAGATCTTGGTATTTATCTCAAAGACATACCAATCTATTGTGACAATACCAGTACGATAAGCTTGGCAAAGAATCCAGTTCAACATTCTAGAACCAAGCATATCGATGTGAGACATCACTTCATCAGAGATCATGTCCAAAAGAAAGATGTGAAAGTGATATTCATTCCTACTCATCTTCAACTGGCTGATATCTTTACTAAACCCCTTGCAAAAGATCAATTTCATTACTTTAGAAGAGAATTGAGAATGGTAAATCTAAATGAATTGTAAGTTATTTCAGTCTCTTATAATGTTAGATAAAGATATTTGATAATGTTTTGATAATTATAAATTTAAGCATCAGAGTATGTAGAAACTGGTCTTGCAGGAAGATTGAAACTCTGTTTTGAGAAATAAAAACAGAGGTTATCAAAGGACACCTTTACTGGAGTACTAACTTCAAGTAATGACTGACAGTGAAGCATTACCCGAGGAACAACTTGAAGTAAAAGAGCACTTTACTCGAGTAACTACTCGAGTAATGGCCTTCCAAAACTGGAAGTAACGTATCAAGTTACCTGAAATTTAAATCAAACGGTTCAATGGGTGAGAAATGGACATTCAAAAGTAGAAAAGACAGGTTACTCGAGGGAAGCCTCGAGTAAACTTGAAGCTTACTCGAGTAAGGCCTCAAGTAACTGCAGGTCCAGATCACAAATTTGATAAGAATCGACTCAAATTTGCTCTAAAATGGCTATAAAATGATCGAGGGAACATACATGGATAATTACAATATTATTCATGCCAGGTACGCAATTTAAATGAATTATTTTAGAAATATTCTGTATGATCACTCAAGTAGGGACTCGAGTAAACATGATATTTACTCGAGTAAGGCCTTGAGTAATGTCAGGTTCTAGGTCTTTATCTGTCGAAAACTCGGTCATTTCCACAAAATCTCCTCGAGTAAATCACCCAGTCCTATCTGAAAAAATTTTCACAATCTCTTCCCTACTTGATTTCCGTCAAAACCCATCGATTTTTAACTCCAAAAACCTCCTATTCTATTCAGATTCATTGTGCCCTATATCGCGTTTTTCTACTCTGTTTTCTGAGTTTTCAAAACTTTCACTGATTCAAAATGGTTAGGACCAAAAACCTTACTCCCATAGATTCTTCTGGATCCCCACAACTCTCTGACCCTCTTTTTTCTCCTCCCAGAAAGATAAGAAAACCCACACCTAGGTCAAAAGCAAAAATCCAACTCAAACCTCAACCTCAACCGAAACCAAAAGAGAAAGGAGTTGTTATCAAAGAGCCAGTAGTTACAAGGGCTCAATCCAAGAAGAGCACCTCTACTGGGAGAGGCAAAAGTACTAAATCTCCTTTGCATCCAAAAAGCCCAAATATGATGTGAATGTGGCTAAGGCAATGGCTGGCATTCTAGATCAACTTGAGAAGGGGCAATCTTCAAAGAAGTCATAATTGACAGAAGGGGAGATCACCAAACCTCCAAAGGGGTTTAATGTCAACAAGCTAGAGGAGTCCCCGAAGTACCTCACTCAATTCTTAAGAAGAAAAGTCTGTAAGACTCACTATGTGGACCTCAAAGTACTTCAAGAGGTATTGAAGTACAATCTTAGTCCCTTTCTGGAACCTTTTATGCCTTTGTTATGTATTAAGCTTCTTTTTGCACCAAAGTAGTCACACACTTTTACTGCAATCATGAGATTCTAGATGAACCAAATAGAACTTCAGCTGAGGAAGAAATGACTACTATTGTTAGAGGCCAAAAGATACTTATCTCACCTTCTAGGATCAATTTGTGGTTAGGAATAAAGAACCCACCAAATGACATTTACTCCAAACTTGATTCAAACCAAATTTTCTCTGTTCTTAAACCTGGTAAGCTTGTAGGCCCTTTAAACTTCAAACCTAGTGACATGTGCGATCATCACAGGGTTCTATGGTATATATACTCTAGATCCCTTGTGAACAAGGACAACAATTATACCTACTTTTCTGATAGGGACTATAGATGGTTTGCTTCCTTACTCCTGAAGGAATAAAAGGATTTGGGGGAGTACATATTTTCTGAGATGAAGAGGTACAGAGTAGATGGGAAAGCTACTACGCCTATGCCATATCCTCAGATTGTTTTACTCATTCAGAAGGAAAATAAGATATGGTACTTGGAGAGCAAAGAGCATATTGAGAGAGTTACTCCAGTTGGGAGAAATGAAATTGGCAAGCTCAACATTGAAATTCCTCTCAAGGGTCCTCTAGAGTCTGGGTCTAAGAAGAAGAAGAAGACCGAGACTTAGACGAGTAAAATGGATGATACTCAGTCTTCGGCTCCAGCTGCCACTACCTCTACACCCTCTTTCCTCAATGCCACACTCCAACACTTTATGGAGAATATGCTCAAGGGATTCCATGTGGACATTGCCAACACCAATGCTGAGTTGATAACTCACATGAATCACAAGTTGGGTGAGCTGATTGAGAGGATGAATAAGAGGCACGAAGAGTTGCTAGCTGAGCAATGTGCCCAAGGTGAGACCTTAAAGTTGATTCTGGCAAGATTGGACTCTTTGGGTCCTGGACCTTTTGCTAGTCCATCATCCTCTGCACATGAGACTTTTTCATCTCTAGAGCATATACCACCACCTCCAGAGAACATCCCATCTGACCTTCATCACACTAAGGTTGAGACACTTATCCCTCCAGTCTCTAGTCCACCTGAGCCAAGACCCGAGGATATCCTATGCTCAGTGGATAACCCTAAAACCAATGAGACCATCTATATCATCATTAAGGATTTACCACCCAAACCTCAGCCTGAACCCTCTCTTAAACCTATTCTATCTCCTACCCATACAGAGGAAATCTCTCCCTCATCCTCTGATCATTATACTCCAGGTGCTACTGAAGAGGTTAAGACCACCACTATGATTGTCTATCAGCCCTCTCCTGTTCCTCCCAGAGATGACATCACATCCCTCCACTAAATCTTCCTGAACCAGAATCTTCCAGTTCCTCATCTTTTGATTCTTCTAGTTCAGATGAGTCTTTTGTTCTTCCTGTCAAACCTATTTCTATGGTCAAGCCTTCCGATCCTCTACTTGATTGATGAAGACAAAAAGGGGGAGAAGAGCTTGAGTGTGATTTTGTGGATTTAGTTTCTGAGTTTCTTTTTCATTTTGGGTATATGGTTGTACTTTGGGATTTAGGGAGTTTTTCAATTTATAACTTTTCATCTTGTAATGTAATTTTTATGTTTAATGCAAGATTCCTTAAGTTGTGATTTCATTTCAAGTCCATTTAAGCTTTTAAATTATAATACATTGTGGGACTAATGAGTTTATTATGTATGCAAGATAAACATGTTATGACTTCAACCTTTTCCAAAACACTTTGAATTTAAACTTAACAAGGTTTTCAAAATTATCGTTGAATTCAAGAAGTGTTTATTTGAGAACTTAATTTCAAAAACCTTGTTCAAAATCACCAAGTTTTGTCATCATCAAAAAGGGGGAGAATGTTAGATCTCTCATGTTTTGATGATAACAAAGGATGGTATGAAAAAGATTTGATAAACAAATAAGTTTGAACAAAGTAATAACAAGGCAAATAATTACTTGAAGTAAGCATTGGAGTAATGAAGAAAGGCCAAGAGAAAAAGCTGAGAAACTTCATCACTGGCAAGTTTTCTAAAGGATTACTCGAGTAAGTACTCTAGTAATGAGACAAAAACTTTAAGTAATCGAGTAAGTAATCGAGTAATATGCAGAATTATTTACACTAAACTTTAAGTCGCTACCCGAGTATGCAATGCAGAAAATTTATGTTTACTCGAGTAAGTACTCGAGTAAGAAGGTAAGAAAACTTGAAGTGCTATCGGCCTTGAAATCCTACCAACATTACTGGAGTAAAGCATCGAGTAACCTAAAGTTTCTTTGAAAGTTTACTCGAGTTGATACTCGAGTAACTTATGAAGTAAAGTGTACAATATCCAAGTAAGTACCCGAGTAAACAGGTATTTCCAAAGGTTTGAAATTGTGCTTACTCCATGCACTACACGAGTAATGTAATGTTCATTTGTTAACTTGCAGTTTGTCAATGCTTTCACGATGATACTCGATTAAGTACTCGAGTAAACTTAATGAATACTCCAGTAGCTACTCGAGTATGCAAGTTCAGAAATTCAGAAATCATTCCAACGTTCATTGATTTGTTTCTTATGTGATTAAACTTTCATTGTATTAGTATTCTTAGCATATCCACAGATAAACAATGAAGAACTATTACCAAATAAGGAAAGTCAAATGAAACGTTCAAATGCCACCTACCACCACCTACCGCAAACAGGTATTTTTCAAATACTGGAAAAGTCAACAGTGGCTGCGCACGCACTAACAGGCATGAAGAAATATGTTCCAATAATCATTACCAACGCATCTATATATATGGGAACATCCAAACAGAGAAGAACAACAAGAACACACACACGAACGCATTATCAAGTTCATTACTCTGTTTTACATTATACTTGTAATTCTATGCTTCAGTGATTCTTATTCACTCTGTGAGAGAGATATTTCATTCAAATTCAGTATTTGTTATTGAGGTCACTTAAGGTTGTGAAACCTTAAGTTGGGATTGGATTACAACTTGTAAGGGGGAGCGAGTGTCCAGGCGAAGGAACTTGCTTGTACTGAGGTGCCAAGAACCCACTGAATCTTGGAAGTTATAGTGAAACTCTCAGAGAAGCTCTGAGGACTGGATGTAAGTCAAAGTGGTTGTGGCCTAACCAGTATAATTCTCGGTGTAAACTTTGGTGATATTTCTCCTTACTCTTTATTGCTTTATATTCATCATCAAGTTTTTATATTTGCAACGAAATTTTAGTATCACCCAATTCACCCCTCTCTTGGGGTGAAACGCTTGCTCTAACAGAATTGTGTTGGACCAAATATAGAGGTAAAGGTGAGGTAAAATATGAGTATATGTGGCGTGAAGATTATGGTCAGGGAAGATTCTATGAGCATACCAGACATGGAGACCATGGGGTTGACCTTTGATTACCCCAATGTAGTTGTACAGCTTGGCAGATGAGTGGGATTCCATGCATACTTGCTTGTGCAGTTGTGAAGGTTGTCCATGGCAATATTTATGAGTATGTTGATTATTGTTTTAAGATTGAGGCCCAGGCAAAGATTTATTAGCACAACATGATTCTAGTTGTCATAATAGACATACTTGACCTGAATGATTATAGGCTTTATACGATGCAAAATATGTCTCAAAATATCTTCTTGCAGTCTCTATTACAAGCTGACCACCTGGAAGACTAAGGGTAAGCAGGCAGGAATCACAGTTGCAAAATAGGAAGATCTATCATTGTGCACAGTGCCTTGGAGTTGGACACACACAAAGGACATGCAAAAATCCTAACCCATATTGAAATTCATTGTTAATCTATGAGGCCTAATATTTTGGTGTATATATACTTTGGTCTTACCCTTCTATGTGTTTTTGGTTGAAGGGATGGGGTAGATAGGAAATCATATTTTGTAAGTAATATATATAGGGTGATGTTAGTGACAAAGGAACATTAAGAAGAACCATTGTCTTAATGTCCACTTGTCATTGAAAATGACAGATCTTACTACTTGCTAGTTTTTGGGTATTGTCATGGCCTTAATGTTAGTATGCATTTTGATACCCCATTATTTTGTATGAAAGTTCATACCCCATTAAGAGGCCTTAGCGTTAGTATTGCTTGGTTTTTGAGTACATGTTATCCATACTATTATTTTATAAGTAATATATAAGGTGAAGGAACAATGATATTGTCCTCTTTTGATTGAATATAATATACAATTATACTATCATGGCCTGCTGCTATTTAGAAAAGGAAGTTACGAAACTACCGAAGCAACCTGTGAAACTCTTATGTGAAATTGTGAAAAGCTTATGCTAAATTGACAAATGCTTATATGAATTTGGGAACCATTTTCGTGTATGGGGAATTTGTATTGAAAGTTGAGAAATATGTGAAGCAGTATGTGAAACACTTATCTGAACATGTGAAAAGCTTATGCTAAATTGACAAACGCTTATCTGAATTTGGGAAAACCATTTTTGTGTTTGGGGAATTTGTATTGCAAGTTGAGAAATATGTGAAGAAACTTGTGAAAATCTTATATGAAATTGTGAAAGCTTATGCTAAATTAACAAACACTTATCTAAATTTGGGAAAACCATTTTCATGTTTGGGGAATTTGTATTGCAAGTTGAGAAATATGTGAAGTAACCTGTGAAATGCTTATATGAACTTGCGAAAAGCTTATACTAAATTGACAAATGCTTTTTTGAATTTGGGGAAACCATTTTCATGTCTGGGGAATTTGTATTGCAAGTTGAGAAATATGTAAAGCAATATGTGAAACACTCATCTAAACTTGCGAAAAGCTTATGCTAAGTTGACAAACACTTATTTGAATATGGGAAAACCATTTTCATGTCTGAGGAATTTGTATTGCAAGTTGAAAAATATGTGCAACAACCCGTGAAACTCTTATATGAACTTACTAAAAGCTTATGCTAAATTGACAAACTCTTGTCTGAATTTGGGAAAACTATTTTTGTGTCTGGAGAATTTGAGAAAGACTAACCTTTTCTTGGAAATGAATATTGGGACTAAACACTATGGACGACTTTCTTCTATTTACCTATTGCCCTAGGAGACTTTGATAAAATTGGAGGACATTAAAAACCTAAGATAAAGAGGAAGCATCAGCAGGGGTAAATAATATAGTGTCATCTACATACATCATATGAGTAAGTGGTAGAGAATTTTGAGAAATAGCATTTCCTTTCCATCTTCCCACCTCCTGCTCTTGAGATATTAAACATGAGAGAACATTAGCACATAATATGAATAAGTAAGGTGACAAAGGATCACCTTGCCGAAGGCCACATTGGGAAAAGAAAGCTTGCGTAGGAGAGCCATTAATAATCAGCCTATAAGACACTGTTTTAACAGAGAACATTATCATAGCAATCCATAGAAGGGGAAACCCACACGAACTAAGACAGGATGCAGGAAATTCCAAGATAAACTATCATAAGCTTTACGGATGCCTAGCTTGAGAGCACACCACCCATTCTTTGATGATCGCATTGATTTTATCTTGGACATTACCTTAAACACAACCAAGATATTATCCATAATAAGCCTCCCCTTAACAAAAGCATTCTGAGAAGGGGAGATGAGATCATCTAAGATCATTTGTAACAGATTACATAGAGTCTTAGCAACAATTTTATATAACACATTGCACAAACTAATAGGTTTAAAATCATTAAAACTCTGTGTGAAAACCCCTTTAGCCACCAAAGTAATGAGAATATCTCCTAGAATATGAGGAAAAGAGGCTGTCTGGGTGAATTTGAAAACCAATGACCAAATATATCCTCTCCTAAAGAATCCCAAAACGATTGCAAGAATCTTACATTGAACCCATCAAAGCCCGGCACTCTATCAGCTCTCTCATCTGAAACACTGTTATTTTCACTTCCTCATTTGAAAATGGCCACATCAAAGCTTGGATATGGGAGTCATCAAGATGAGGAACACAAAGATCATCCAAAGCTTACAAAATGTTATCAGTTGATAACTCATTCGGCCTTGCAAAAAAATTTGTTGAAAATGTGACATAGGCATATTTTGAAATTGAGATTGATCATAAATCCAATCTCCAGCGCAATCCTTCATTTTAGAAATAAAAGAGGAAGCCTCCTAACCAAATCATGAAGAAAAGTAGTATTCATGTCCCCCTGAACGATCTAATTCAAACGTGCCTTCTGTACCCACAAAATTTCCTCACATTCTAACCAGAAATCCAATTCTTTTATTAACTTTAAAATCTCCTCCCCCACCTGTGATAAGTATCCCTTCAACTGCAGATTGTTAATAATCTATTCAAGAAATTGTATATGAAAATATATCTTACCAATTTTAGACTTATTCCAACTGATTAGTTCCTCTTTTAGATTTTCCGATTGATAAATTAATTGAAAGTCAACATGGGGAGCATGATTGTAGACCAAACCCTGTGAACTATATGACCACATTCCTTAAATTTAAGCCAGAAATTCGCAAAACGAAAAGGGGGCAGTAGAACTTTTGAGGCACCTCAGTGTTAACAATAATGGGGGTATGATATGAGGCAGCCATAAGAAGCACTTGACCACAAACATGAGGGAATTGATTAAGCCAAGAAGTATTACAAAAAACTCTATCCAGTTTTTCCCAAACAGTGGCATCACCTACGCGACAATTAAACCACATAAAATAAGGACCTTTCAAGGGCAGCTCAACCAGTTGAGTATCAAATAAAAGACTCTAAAACTAAGAGGATCCATTGAGGTGAGGATTAGTACTTAATTTATCATAAGCATATAAGGTTTGGTTGAAATCTACCCATTAGAATATAGCCACAACCTTGTCAGTGTAACAAAGCCCATTGTTCATCAGATCTATTCTTAGACTTCTTTGTTGTAAAGATAGGAAAATAATAATCATTCACATAAAACAAGAAGTCTTCCATCTTTCTCTTCCAAAGAGTATAGCTAGCTCCATTGCTTGTTTGGTCTGAGGGGGGGGGGGGGGGGAGTGGGCAGGAGGGAAATTTTTTTGAGTTGAATTTAAAAAAAAAAATATTAGAGAAATGGGGTTAAAAATTTTTAATTAATTCTTCTTACTCTTTTATCTTATATATTCTCTTTATTAAAATTTTATTACCCCACTTCTTCAATCTTTTAAAATTCAACTCATAAAAATTTTCCCTTATTGGACCTGGTGCTCTGATGCCACTTGTGAGGAAGAGTGCATCAGATATAAATCTTTGTAATGAAAAGGATCATATGGAGTCAATAAAGGTAGAAAATAAAATGAGCAACAAAAATAATAAATGGAGACACGATAATTTAACCTAGAAAAATACCCCCCTCAATATAGGTGAGAGCAAACAACTACGGTCCAACATGAAAACTTCCATTATCTTTAAAAGGAATACAATGTTAAATTGCTCTAATACAAAGTTCAACTATAGGATGACAACAAGTTCATCTAATCCACAAAAATCACTAATGAATTATATTAATAAAATAGAAGAGAAAATAGAACAATAAAATGCTCTTGTATGAAAATACAATATGTGTGTGTCGAAAATCACCAAACGCAGAAGCTGTAGTGACATAACGTTTACCAATGATCACGCCAAACATGGGGAAGGTAGGAAGCTCCAATCGATGATCCCACTACTTAGATTCAAAAACCTGTATGTATTGAACAATTCCACTAAATTTCAGTCAATTGGACAAGAAATCACTGTTTGATATTCGACTTGATCAAAGTTGCTCAAGAAAATCTACAGCAGATGTAAACGATGAGCATTTACAAAAATTCTGAGGAAAAGTAGAAGACTCTAATGGATGATTTGACTATCAAAAATGAAGTTTTATGTGTCTAGAATCACTACAAAAAATTGAGCTTAATCCAACAAGAAATCGCCTTCCGATCATTACTCAGATCAAAACCATTGACACTAAAAAACTGCAGAAAATATTTTCTCACAAAGAGCAATCAAAGAAACTTATTTTCTTCCCCTCACGCTAAATACAGCAGCCTACATAACCCTCATTAGGGTTCTCTATTTATTTCCTCCCTTTTCTTTTTCTTTCCTTTTTTTTCACAAAATAGGAAAATACATAAAATATGAAATAAATAAAATTGAGAAATTAAAACTTGGCCATCGACATAGGTGTGACATCTTATGGCCCAATACTTATTTATTTCTTTTTATGCCCAAGCCACTGGTTTAGTTTTTGCTGTATATTATATATTTGATCTATAGTGTATATATATAATCTGGCAGGTGATTTTTCAGTCCCCTTACTCCACGTTTTACATCACACTTAATTTTATTTTAATTCAAAAATTTTAAAAAATGAATTTGATTTCTTTGCACCAGCAAATTTAACATAGTGCTTGTAAACCCAAAAAAAAAAAAAAATTAACATAGTGCTTCTAACATGTAGAATCGTCAAATATAAAGCAGTTATATAAACGGTAAGTTGATTAAAATTTTATTTAAATAATAACCTAGTTTATTCCATAAATAAGTATTTTAACTTTTGTATTGAAAATTCGATTTTAAGCTAGACAGTACTTTAAAATAAAACGCAGAGCCAACCCAAAAAAGGTTTATAACATAGTATTCTTAAGTTGCGCAGTTGGATTTAATTTGATTAATTCAATATTCAACCGTCTAACAAGGGGGGGGGGGGGGGAGTCGAACCAACCCAAAACCCTTTGTCTTACAGGTAGCATTTAATCTTGCAAGTAGAAAAATGAAATACCTGTTGAAACTTAAAAGGCCAAGGATCGAATTTTAACACCCATATACCACCTTTAATTTTGTACACTTGCAAGATTAGGAAATAATAAAATTATTGTATACAATCATTTTATTTTATTAAAATGTAACATAATGATATATTGATATGGTCAACGTCATTTAATTTTTATTCTTCCACAATAATAGCTTACCACCAGCTCTAACAAGTTCAATGGTTCAATACATGTATTTCACACAAGACTTTGTTGCTTTAGTTGAAGAAGCCAATGAGCTTGATGAGTGAAGATTGAAAATATTAGACCAACAATGTTACGCTAGTTGGCAAAATGAGTCCGGTTTCTAATATAAAACCCACTTTATAGTTTAATTTCTTTGTTAAGGTGGAACTAATTTCAAGTACTAGTAGGAGTAATAAGATTTCAAAAAGAAAGTGAACAGAACTATTTAGAAAATGTATTGATCTTTCTCATTACCCAGCAAAGTAGTTACCTCGCTTTCAACCAAAGAAAAAAAATCTCACAAGAGGGCAACCAAGTCCATTGGGAGATAAATATATAAAAACAATCAAATTACTAAAAGAAAACAAAAATAACTTGAACCAGGGCCACTTTTGGTTGGGGTTAATTTTGCAAAACCGACATCCTTGATTAGGCTTGGTTTTAAAAATCCACAAGTATTCTACAGATGGAAGCAAGTGGCAGCAAAAGTTTTCTTTAATAATACCCATATGTATTCTCATTGAAGATAATTTTGTTTAAGAAACTGCCATGTAATAAATGTGGGCAGAGGTTAAATGACAAGTGTAAGTGATTGTCAATACTTATTAACATATGGTGTCCACAGCCCATCAAGTCCAAACAATGACTATATATTGATCATATATTGTTTTCTCAAACATGGAAACACTAATCCTGCTTCAACAGAGTCAACCCACGACATTACACTGCATTAGATCCCACAAGCTCCAAAATGATTCTAATCCCTTCGATCCTTATATTAAGAACTGGAAAAGTATCTTGTACAGGATGTCATCCAGTTGGAGAGAAATACAGGGTGAGACCCAGCACCAAAAAAAATAAAAATAGGAGTATGGGGCCCACATATCCCTCAACCTATCTTTCTTCAACAGGAGAGGATCCAAAACAAAAGAACAAACCTAGAGGTGTGTCCCCACAAAGATGACACTGAACACTTGGAAACAATATATTCTGATACAGAAAACATTCATTTGGGAACAGTGCAAATTTTGGTGCATGTTTTGGTCAGGTATAAATTATACAACAGGGTAGTTGGACATGGACATCCTGAAATTATCGACTCGTTAGATTTGCATAAATGAAATTGTGTTGTGACCGCTAAATACTATGTGCATCTCAAGGACTCCTAATTAGAGCTGAATAGAATTTCATGTTTGGACCCAAGCAAGTGCTCCCCATCTCCTTAAAAAATATACAAGACCTTCGGCCATAAAATGAACATTATCCTAGGAGCCCTAGGTGAACCTGCTCACCTCTTGCCGTGAGATCCAGGTCCAGTTCTAGGACCAGGAAACCGAGAAAATTGAAGCCGCAAGTGAGTTGATTCAGGATTGAGCTCATCAACTTTATAACCTGCACAACGCAACAGCAACTTCAGTAGTCAGTAAAACATCCATCATACTCCACGCAAAACATGATAATTCATATGTTTAGGACTCTTTACCCTACAGAAGTCTACCACAGACAGGGTAAATCTAACTAAAATAGAAATTATTTTCCTTTAAAAAGTGGACTAAAAATGATACAAGTGGGGAAAAAATAATTCTACAGAGTACAGAGCTTTCCCGAACAAATATACCATTTTAGTGTTTTGAGTTGGACCCAGCTCAAGTTGGTACATCTACATAAGGAACATCTAAAACAATTTATTAATCTATTTTAGCTCTCGAGTAAAATCTTTCTTCATACCCATTTCAGCCTAATAAATTTCAGCATTCTTCTTTAGACATAACTTACACTCATTTACAAAATAGAAATTGTTTACATGTACAATAAAGCTGATGACAGAAAAAACATAAAATAAAATCAACACCAAAGAAAAGAGAAATAAACATAATGCAGAGTTCTTAGGTGTTGGAATGGATGACTACTAGGACTCCATGTTCTATTAACCAGTGGCTTGATATTCTTAACACAGGCAGAAAAAGTATCAGAGGGAAGGTACCATGAACTTAGTTACACATGATATAAGGGCAGCAGAGTTTCTGGATGATTTTTAACATTCATCACTGATTATACTTGCAGTGATCATGCTGGAGAGCACGCCTTCTTCAGTGGTAATGAGAATGCAGGCAGTCAGACGTGCTTGTCTGTAGGACTAATTTAGTTATTTTGCTGTTCGCAAATTTATTTAAATGGGTATCTGATACATACTTGTCAACCATTTTTTATTTGGTAAGAGAAATACGATCAATAAAAAGAGAGAAGTCAGAGAGAGAAGAACAGAGAGACGTTGAGAGGAATTAGAACTAAGCCATGCAATTCATTCACAGTAGAGTCTGCCAATACAATTGTGCATACATATCTATAAGTAGGCTTAGGGACCCTAACGGCTAATACCTCTGACTACTTTTTATTCTGTTTCGCTAACTACTGGACCAGTTATTCTGTTATTATTATTACATATCATAACCCATGAAGACATTTACTATATCATCTTAGGTGAGATTCAAGTCTCTATTGGGATCCTTAGCTCAGTAGAATCCTGAGTTAGACAAAGCATATCATAGTTAAACATTTTCTACATATGATATTCTATAAGAAAATTTCCAGTTCAATGCAACTAGCATAAAATCATATCATACTTAAACATTTTCTGAATATGATATTCTATAAGAAAATTTCCAGTTCAATGCAACTAGCATAAAATCATACTTCATTTCGTAATCACCTACTAGAATGAAATATTAGAACTTGGTGCTAGTCACATTTGAATATACACTACCACTAACTTCAAAAACCAGAGTGGAAATCTTTTTCAAGTTGAGCTGATCTTGAACTTTCCTTACCTTATTCTTGCCACAAAAGGGGTAATTACCTCAATTCCTAGGTAACTCCTTCCAGAAAATTATGTAATCAAAACATAAGCAAGTCTTTTATATCGGAAGACAGCAAGAAGTGGTACCTTGCAAGGCACTCATAGCTGTAGCTGCACAAGCTGGATTTGCAAAATCCACGAAGCAAAGGATGATAGGATCTCCACCACGCTTCAATGACTAAGCATTTTAGCATTTTAGAACTTTTAACTAATCAGTGCAGTGACAGAACGTCAAAAAAAGATTAGCAGACAACTATTGTAATCAACAGTCCACTTACATTTTTTCATTCTTTACTCACAAGTCTCACTTCTCTATATCCAACAAAAGGGCGGAAAATAGATAAAGAGGTTAAGGGAATAGAATAACAAACTAAAACAATGAAAGATCAGAAGATATAGATAGGAAGCAAAATTATACAAATCAGCAGGGTTACCAAAAAAGGATACGAGCCACTTGCCTTCTTGTGCTATCAGAAGGTAGACCTTCAACATATAAAGTACTTGAAGAATCTGGGTGTAGAGGTACTGTCTCTGGTCCAGGCCTGGAAACTGCATCAACTGGTGGCCGACCAACATAATTAACACCCTGCCCATTTGGAACATGTTCAGGAACACCATCTCAAGAAGGCCCATGGCTGTATGATCACCTAACGAATGACCAGGCATTCCGCCACCAACAGTCCTTGCCAGTCCAACACCAACACCAGCAATGCCACTAGCTTCTCCAGAAGTGAAAGGAGCAAGTTGATGAAAAAGAATACAAAATAATTGTTCAGCGAATGAGAAGTAAAACCTGAGGTTAGATAGTGATGAGATAACAGAGTAAGATGCTACTGCACTCTTAAGGTAGCGATCATAAGCAGAACCTATTGTCTTTGCGTCCTTTATAAGTCGATGACTGGCTTAATCATTGCCATGAGAAATATAACCATGCATCTCATTGCCTGAAGCCAGGCCAGAAGATGTTAAATCAGCAGAATAACAGAAAGAAGTATGAACAATGAACTGACACACAATACCTCACTCAGAGCATTTATCAATTTGTAATATCATATGCCATCCATATAAAGCAAAACACTAAGTGGTTATAATTAATTCTGGATCAAACAATACAGTGTATACAAGTAAAGCTGGGGTGACTAAGTGGGTGTTTGGATTAGTACATTTTAAGTGATTTTGTGTTGTATGAGATAAATATATGAGATCATTTTTGTCTCATAAAGCGCAAGATAGTTTTTTTTTATTTTTTAATGATTCTGGTGTTTCCCAAGCACTCCTTAAGAACATTTTTAGATGGACAATGTGCATCTTTCATATTTAAATCAGAAAGCATAACAAAAATATATTTGGTCAAACTCCAAAGTAGTAATTTGTAGAAAAAGCATGAATTGTTTCTTTAACTTTCTTGTAGAACTATAACACAAATAGCTATGTAAAGAGATGGATAACGACACTGAATAACACTTCTTTGTCCAACAACACTCATACAAGGTAAAAATATTCCATAATACAATAGAGACTTAAAGATATCAACACAAAGGGATAGAAGACTGCTCCAATTCTCCACACCTTTCTTATAGTAATTTCCCCAACCAAAAGCCATGTAACTTTCAATTTTCTCCCCAACTCGCCCACCCACAACCTCCTTCACTCCTTGTCCGTTATCCTTTCAAATTTCCCTCTCTTCTGTATTTCCAATCTCGCTTATTTTGATTCTTCTAGAATATATTTTCTGTTCTTTTATTTATCTACTTATTTATTTATTTTGATTTGTCCCACTCTTACTCTTACTCTAGGAATACCTACAACTAAAGTGTGAATGCACCAACTAGCAATAGGCCAATCAAATTTATATATCGCTGAAATTTTGTAAATCAAGGCTAGCAAGGATTACCAAAGGTAAATAAGGCTAAAGCAAATTTCTGAGAAAACCAATCAATTGGTTGCTGATTTGTATCAATTTTTCAACCTGTCTTTCAATTTCGGAATGTTCCGCTGTCAATTTGATAGCGACCCAAATCGCTATAGGCTGATTTATTCTAGAAAGAATAACCGTCTTAGGACTGATTAGGAATTAATTAGTAGTATTTATTCTTAAATATTTCAGTAATATTATTTATTATTTTAGATATTTCAGAATAAGTGGAATATTCACAAATAGGATTTAGTTACTACATTTTAGATATTATTTGGATTTCATAGTTTAAATTTTGAATTAGATTCTATCTCTCTATAATTCTATAAATTGGCATCTTGCCTACTGAATAAAGCATCAGAGAGTTAATTAATTGTGGAGATTCTCCTGGGTTGTTCTTAGAGAGTTAGTGAGATGTTTACTATCTCTTTAAACTGAGTATTCTATTTCTTTCTTCTTCATCCTAAATTTATATATCAAATTTGGTAGCTTAATAAATGGCATCGAGACATGGTTAAAACTCGATCTTCCAGTGCTAACGACAACCCATTCATAGCCGATCCCTTGGCTGCCATTACCGCGCGACTCGAAGCCCTAGACGAATTAATGGAGAAGGTGAGTGCATTGGAGGCTAAAGTGTCTCACCTGAATTGAAACAGAGACAAGTTTTGGTGTTATGCAGAAGATAGCAATAAGGAATCTGATAGGTATAGACAAGGATTCAGGCGCTCATATGCAAAGATTGAATTCCCAAAGTTC